>CM076583.1:866876394-867221217 GCA_034641835.2 Pinus albicaulis | reverse complement strand
TTTTTTTTTCCTGAATAAGTCTACTTCTATATTGATACAAAAAGATTACAGAGAGGCTGAGGCCTCAGGATAGCTAGCCCATAGATGCGGCATTCTCACATTACAGTGCTGACCATTGACAGACAAAAACAACTGTTTACTAATTGAAACCATGACTTTGTCCAACTCTAGAAACAACTGATGCTTATGACTGAACTGTTGACTGGAATAAAGGACTCTGTTCTTCTGACCACACAAGAACATACGCTGCCAATGGCAAAAAACACAAACAAACACATTGTCGTGTTGTAGCATTTTCCTGGAGACATTAACATAGATAACATTATGCCGCCCACGCAGGGGAACCGGCGATAGGACGAAGAAGGAAGCATTTGAACTTGAAATAGATTCGCCATCAAAAAAACTGTAGAGAAGAAGGAGAATGAGCATCTCCTTGCTCCCTAAAAACAAAAACCAGCAAGCATAAACCTGTTTAAACATCATTAATGGGAGAAGGCACCTCTTCAATGACTGGACACACATACGGACTGGTATCATCTTCAACTAGAGTAGGGCGGTCCTTGCCAGAGAATTCACCACCTGACGGAGCGTTCCTGGCCTGCTGGAGCTCATGCTGAGTAGCCTTGCCACCTTGAACATTCTGCGGATTGTCGATTTGAGGGGGGCAGTACAGAATTTCATCCCCTGACATCGGAGCTACTTCAGAGGTGGCCATAACATGATCAACAGGATTATTGCGAAGCTTGATGGTAACTGAAGCTAGGAAATTTTGATTGTTGAGCAAACAAGGGTAGTGAAAACGGGCAGTATGATAATGAGCACTGGAGGAAAGACGGACTTGTGCAGCAGAAGAGGAATGACCACGTCCACGTCCCTGGCCTCTCCTGGGCGCAGCAACACGACCCGAACTGGTATCTGAGGTATCAGATGAAGAAGCGGAGGAGGGAAACGATGGCGGCCTGTTCGCATGCCCACGAGAACAGCCGCGTCTACAAGTCATTCGTGGACGCAGGCGAGGCATGATGGGCTGAGCAAGGAGGGCAGGGCTAAAATCAGAAAGGGGGTTGGTGGTCGATTGCGGAGGATTCCCAATGAAAACAGAGGAGGAGCAATTGTGATTACAAAAGGGACTGAAGGATATGTGAGTGCCAGTCGAAAGATTGATACAACAATGCAGAGAACGGCGCTTCCCTACGCTGGTGTGCAAGCAGGGCTCCGCGTCAACCAAAGAGCAACAAGATCGCAGAGGAGGAGCGCTGAAGAAATTTCGAATGGGCACCATAGCAGAGGGAGGTTCGAGATAACGAGGGGAGGTTGGCTGCATTAAAGCATCATTAACATTCCCTGCAGGAGTAATAAACACTTGCATAACGTGAGGGTGGATGGCGGTGGAGGTGATCCGCGTGCCAATCCACCACAACATCAGCAAATCAAATGTCTCGAAGTTCACCCACATCCGGGGGGGAGAGATCTTGTTGCACCAGAAGTGTGCAGTCTCTTTGGAGTTGTGGATCATCGGAACTACTTAATGGACCAGAGAAGAATGGGAGCTGCTGTTTGACACCCTGATTTTCCAATCTGTCTGCAACCTTATTCGCTGTACGCCTGATGTGCTTGAAGTGTATGCTCCTAGGAGTCCTAAGCCAATCTTCAATTTGTTCTAATCTGCTTAAAAGCCTCCAACTGGACGCAATCTTTACTGCTGAGGTTCCGGAGTGAATTCGGATCGCGGCTTCAATTAAAATTAGAGAATCTCCTTCTATGTCAAGAGGGAAGAAATTTTCAATTTCCGCAATGCATAGACCTTGCCAAAGTCCTTCAAGTTCGGCTGCATTGTTAGAATCTCTGCCTATCGAACCATGGTAGATGTGCATAGGTGAGCCTTTAGAATTTCTGAAAATGCCTCCAAACCCAGCAAGGCCTGGATTACCCTTGGCAGCGCCATCGAAGTTCAATTTGAAAGAGGGAGGGTTAGGAGGGGACCAACAAAGAGGTGAGTCCTGGTGAGGGGAAAGATTGGAGCTTCCAAGGGCTGATGAAGAGAGGTTCAGGTTCCAATTTTTCATAATATGGCATTCCTGGGGGGAATTAGGCATTTCTGAATCTTGCCATTGCCTTAAAGCCAGAGTGTCCTGTAGATACTGTTTGAGTTGAAGCCACAGGGTGTCAAGCGGTGAGCTGTGATTTTTGAATATCCTACTGTTGCGCTCTTTCCATATTATCCAGTAGATGAATCCCAGTAGTAGTTTCCAGAGTGTGTTGAGAAATAGACATTGGAAGGGATTCCTGGGCCAATTCCTTATGGTATTGACTATATCTCCCACGCATCGACCTGTTCTTCTGTTGCATTGCTTCGTTCTCTCCCATAGTTGGTCAGCCAAAGAGCAAGTGTCCATGAGATGAGTAATGGTTTCTGCCTGAAGGTTGAAATTCAGACACCTTGATGGGCCAATAAATCCTCTCTTTTGTAAATTATCCCAAGTAAGGATTCGATGTTTGCTAAGCATCCAGAGGAAAGTTGAAACTTTAGGCCATATAAGCGGTTGCCATATCTGATCCCAAAGCTGGTCCTTTATGGTCTGCGCCGACTGATAGAGAAGATGGTAAGCTTCCTTGGTAGTGAACATACCTTTGGGAGTGTAGCCCCATCTGACTTTATCCTTTTGATCTGAGAGTTTGATTTTTCTGAGATTGAGCTCTTGATCCAGATCAACGTAGGTTTCCTCCTGCCAATTGGCTTGCCAGGTTTCTGCAGGATGCCAAAGATGAAATCCTTGAGAGGGCTGCTGCTGCCAAAATTGTTGAACGTAGATTTGACCAGTGTCCTACATTGAAGCCTGCCATTTGGGTTTATGAAAGAGAGAGGCAAGTTTGGGAGATTGTTGCCAAGAATCCTCCCAAAATCTTGCCAAGGATCCCGAATGTATTTCCCAAAAACTGTGCGCTTGAATGAAAGCACTGTGCTGCTTGGCAGTGTTCCATATCAGAGATCCAGGGGTAGTTGAGCTGAAGCGGATGAGAGCCTCCGTTGGACTAGCTGAAGCGTATTTGGCATGCCAAAGACGAGCCCAGGGGGAATGGGATTTGGAAATCCAATTCCACCAGATGCGGGCTCCCATGGTATTGTTGCTGTGAAGGGGATCCCTTAGCCCAAGCCCCCCTGCTAACTTTGGAAGACATACTTCAGTCCATTTTACAAGAGCCCATTTCCTGTTGTGACCTGAAGAACCCCAGAGAAAGTCTCTTTGAAGATTGCGGATTTTTTTGAGCACCCATTTGGGGGCAGCCAAAATGGAGAATAAGTAAAGAGGCATAGCTTGGAGAACGGATTTTATGAGAATGAGCCTGCTAGCAATATTGAGCGAACGATAGGTCCAGGAGGAAAGCCTTTGTTCTAATTTGTCAAGGAGAGATCTCCAGGAAGCATGTTTGACCGCAGAAGCAAGGAGAGGGGCTCCAAGATATTTCGAAGGGAGCACCGTGATTGGATAACCCAGGATTCTGGCTATGTTTCTCTGAGTTAAAATGGGAGTGTTGAAGAAAAATAGTTGATATTTGGAGGCGTTAATAGTAGTGCCAGAAGCATCTGAAAAGAGATTAAGTAAGGCTTTGAAGGCAGAGGCTTCTTGAACCGATGGATGGCCAAAGAGCATATTGTCGTCAACAAATTGTTGATGGGAAATAGGGGGTTGACCATGGAGGGAGAGGCCTTTAAGGGAGTGGGAAGAAATGGCAGCATGAAGAAGGCGACCAAGACCTTCAGCCATTAGAACAAAGAGAAACGGGGAAAGAGGATCTCCTTGACGAATACCACGGGAGGGACGAAAGGGCGAAGAGGGGGAGCCATTGAGGAGGATGGAGAAACTTGGGGAGGAGATTAGATTCATTATCCATCGAGTCCATGTTGCACTGAAACCAAATGCTAAAAGAACTTGATTGATATAATTCCAGCTGAGTTTGTCGAAAGCTTTTGAGAGATCAAGCTTGAGAATCATACCTGGCTTTTTTAGCGTCTTGAGGGAGTGTATCACTTCATGGGAGAGGATTATGCTGTCCAGAATCTGGCGGCCTTCGACATAGCCTGTCTGCTCTGGCGAGATGAGGAAAGGAAGGAGAGGTTTGAACTTGTTTGCAAGAACTTTAGAAATGAGCTTGTATATTACATTGCAAAGCGCAATAGGACAGAACTTGTCCGGAGTATTGGATTCTTCCATTTTGGGAATAAGCGCTATAAAGGTGGTGTTTAGGGAGGGAAGAATCCAATGCATCAATCTTGATTCCTCCACAAGCTCCCAGACCTCTGTTTTTATTAGATCCCAGAAGTTGTGAAAAAAATTGGCGGTGAAACCGTCAGGGCCAGGCGCTTTGCCATCCTTGAGTTGGGCCATGGCGTCTTCCACTTCTTGCTTGGAAACTGGTTGAAGTAATTTGTTGTTCTAATCCTCTGTGATGATTCTTGGTATGTGCTGCGTTATTGAGCGAATAGCTGTATTTCTGCAACCGTGTGGCTCCTGAAGGATGTCCTGAAAGTAGTCTTTAAATTCCTGCTCCATTTCTTCATGCTGCTCCAATCTATCCCCTTGCCTGTTGTTAATGAAAGCTATGTTGTTATGCATGCGCCTTTGAATTGTAGATCTATGGAAGAATTTAGTATTTTTTTCTCCCTCCTTAAGCCATCTGACCCTTGATTTTTGACGCCATAGAATCTCTTCTTGAAGTCTCTGTTCTTTGATCTTAGCTGAGAGTACCTGCTCCTGGTGTGCGGTGTCCTCAGTTCTTCCCTCAGAGATGATGCATTGTTGCAATGTTCTCATTTGCTGCTCCAGCAAGCTTTGGTGTTCAAAAATGTTGCCAAACTGATGGCGATTCCAAGATTTGAGGGCTTGTTTGAGATGTTTTAGTTTTTGTTGAAATTGGAACATTTTTGCGCCTTCCGGAGGAATGTAAGAGTTCCATACATCCTTAACTACCTCTTTGAAATTTGGGTGGGAGAACCAAAAAGCTTCGAAACGAAAGGGTCTATTACACCTTGATCCCGGACGCGTCCACTGAAGAAGTATGGGCCAATGATCGGAGCCCACCTGAGGCATGATAGAGGCGTGAAGTCCCCACCGAGATGAATGACGTTATCCGACATGAGGAAACGATCCAGCCTGGAGGCGATGTGCTGTGGACCCCTTCTTTTATTGGTCCAAGTATATATTCTGTTGGAGGTCTGAAGATCCATTAACTGGTTTCTATGGATGAAATCTATGAAGCCCATGCTGTCTCCTTTGAGCCTCATTCTCCCACCTGATTTTTCTTCTAGTGCCGAGATCATATTGTAATCCCCGCCACAGATCCATAGGGGGAATCTTCTTGCAGAATTGAGCGCAGAAAGTGTATCCAATAAATCCAGCTTGTTTTGGAGGTCTTGAGGAAAGTACACGTTGGAGAGGTGACCATGAACATTGGTCCCTATAAGGTGGAAAGTAGCTTGAATGAAAAAGTGAGAAGCGTGAAAATCCTCAAGGTAGAGGGCTTGAGGATTCCAAAGGATGGTGAGCCCTCCTGAAGCTCCAGACGCATCCACAGGAACCAATCGACATCCAGGCCAGATTCTGTTGAGGATGTCTTCCAAGACAGTACTGTTACATTTTCTTTCTTGAAGAAAGACCATAGAAGGCTTATCTTGCTGTATCATGTTTTTTAAGATTCTTTGTTTTGCAGGGCTATTGAACCCTCACACGTTCCAGGAGATGAGCTTCATGAGGAACGGTGGGGGAGGGTTTTGTAAAACTTAGTCAGCTTGGGGAATCTGCCCGAATCTACCAGCAATTCTCCAATGATAATGGTTCTCTGCAGATCCGTTTTACGCCCTCTCTTTTTTGACTCTTTCATTATTTTTTTCCCATCCCAAGGGATACCTGCTTGGATACCTAGACATTTGTGTTGTTGAGCTCTGGCTAAGACTACTTCAAGACTTTCGATTTGCTTGGGAGGTATAGAACTGTATTCTTTCTGGCGGCAAGCTGTTTCTAAACCCAGAATGTCTAGATCTCCCAGATCTATACTCTCCGGTTCCTCCTCCATGTGTATGGGTTGAGTTTGTTCTTCCTTGTATAGCTTATGATGTACCATGAGTGCCAGAGCTGTATCTGTCTCCATGCTGGAATCTTTGAGTCCTGGATCTATTTTTGGGTTGACAGTGGAAGTGGAGGCAGGAGTTTGAGTTTGGACAGAGTCCGAGGGCAGATCTGAGGATGTTGGAATGGAGGTGGACGAGATAGTGGGAGGATCTGAAGAAGAGGGATTGATTGGTAAATTATCCAGGGTGTGAATAACAGAAAGAGATTCAAAGTTGTTCCTTGTTTCTGGTTTGTTAGGAATATTGGACACAACAGGAGATTTCTTAGCATGCTTCCTACGTCCTGTGACCTTGGTGTAGCCTTCCGCATCTTTGCTGGTCTCCGTTGCAGGGGCTTTAGCCTGTTGATTTAGGGGGCAGTCCCTAAAAAGATGGCCATGTTCATGGCATTTCCTGCAACGAAAGGGAACATGCTCGTAGTCTATTGTCTGGATCCATTCAAAATCGTCATGAAAAATACTTACCGAGTTCGTTAATGCTTTGGCCAGGTGCATATGGACACAGATTCTGGCATAGGAGGTATACCGTCGATTTTTTGTCTCCTCTGCAACTTTGATGAAAACCCCCAGTCCATTGCCTATGTCCTTCAAGGTCTCCTCATCCCAGTATTCCAGAGGTAGAGAATACATTCGGATCCAGACAGGAGCCCAATTAAAATCTTCTTTGTCAGGATGGAATCTTTCCACCCAGTCACGAAGGTATAGGCCTGCAGAGTTGAAGAAGTACGGGCCTCCTTCGAAGATTCGAGTTTTGTCTTCCAGGCAGTGGAAAATAGCTGTAAAGAAGCCTTTGGGACCAAGCTGTAGGGTAACTTGTCCTTTGGGTTTCCATTTGGAAACGATCCACCCTTGCAAAGCCTTTTCAGTGGGCCAAAGACCTAAGAACTTTCCGATGAGGGCATGATCCCGCATGTATTGGATGCGACCGTTGATTCAGTGGCTAGGTAGATCGATTTTGGTTCTTTCGGAGGATTTTGGAATGCAAGTTGCAGAGGCGGCTTTTGGCCTGGTCGCCGAGGCGTTCTAATCGTGTTCTTTGTCTGTAGCGGCCGTGGTGCTATCATCCGTATTGTCAACTTTGTCTGTTGCTACCTTGGTGCTATCAATCGGAGTTTCGCTTTTGTCTGTAGCATCCGTAGAGTGACCATTGGGGGCGACGTCTTTTGTAACCAAGGGAGAAGTGCCCGGCCTGACAGAGGAATTCGGTATTGCAGAATAGTCAGAAGGAGCACCGGGGGGGGGGGGGGGCGGGCCCCGCATAAGTGGCTTTGGTGCATGGAGAGAGAATCAACGAGATTGAGGCATATAGCGAGCCGGCGAAGACTTGTGAGAAGTTCGAGTTTGGGGGTTTGCTCGGAAACCCTAGCACGCCAGAACCATCGAGTTTTTTGGACCGTGATTGATGAATTATTGGATGAATTACATGGAGCAATTTATTTTACCAAGTTGGATCTTCATTCAGGATATCATCAAATTAGAATTAAGACTAAAGATATTCCGAAAACAACATTTCGAACTCATGAGGGTCATTATGAATTTTTCAATCATGCCTTTTGCCCTTACCAATGCACCTTCTACATTTCAAGGGTTGATTAATTCCATTTTCAAACCCTTCCTTAGAATTTTTGTTAGTATTCTTTGATGATATACTAATCTACAATAGGTCTTGGAAGTTTCATGTTCAACATGTTGACAGGGTGCTCAAACTATTGAAGGAGAAACAATTATATGCAAAAACATCCATATTTTTCTTTGGAGTACAAGAGGTGGAATATCTAGTTCATATTGTATCTCATGAGGGTGTTAAGGTAGACCCTAAAAAAATCAAAGCCATTAAGGAATGGAAAGTCCCCACAACCATAAAGAAGTTGCGAGGATTTCTCGGGTTAATAGGGTATTATTGCAAGTTTGTTAAGAATTATGGGAGAATAGTAGCACCTCTAACAACATTATTGAGGAAATATGAATTTTCATGGACTCCTAAAGCATATAAGGCCTTTAAACATCTTAAAGAGGCAATGTGCCTAGCACTGGTCTTAGCTACGCCAAACTTCACTAAAACCTTTATTGTGGAATGTGATGCCTCAAGAAATGGAATTGGTGCCATTTTAATGCAAGAAGGAAGACCGTTTGCTTGTGAAAGTCACCCAATCAAAGGAAAGTATTTAGAGAAAGCTATTTATGAGAAGGAAATATTATCAATACTACATGTACTAAAGAAATGGTGAACTTACCTAATGGGAAGACACTTCAAGGTAAAAAATGATCATGATAGTCCTAAACACTTTTTGGAACAAATACTATCTTCAGAAGAGCATAAAAAATGGGTCACAAAGATGTTGGGTTATGACTTTGAAATTATCTAAAAAAAGGGAA
Source organism: Pinus albicaulis (assembly GCA_034641835.2). Taxonomy (NCBI): domain Eukaryota; kingdom Viridiplantae; phylum Streptophyta; class Pinopsida; order Pinales; family Pinaceae; genus Pinus; species Pinus albicaulis. The sequence continues at coordinate 867,212,715 of CM076583.1, read as the reverse complement.
GTTAAATGTTGTTGCAGATGCACTCTCAAGAAAGAATGAAGAGGTGGAAGCATTTCTTTGTGCCATTTATATTATCCAACTAGATTGGATAACCGAAGCAAGGGATGAATGGAAGAAGGATGAAGAAGTGTGGATACTCATTCAAAATTTGCAACAAGATCCTAGTACAACTGATACGTTTAGTTGGAAAAATGATTCCTTATGGTACAAAGATCGCTTATATATTTGTAAGAATTCCCAACTAGAACAAAAGATTCTTTTGAAATTTCTTTCACTAGGAAAAATAACTTAGTAATCCTTAATTTATTAAGTTGTTTATGGTCTAAACGGGGAAACTCCATGAGGAATAATTGAATAAATCCTTATTTGTTTGATTTTCCTTAAAGAATAGTGGATTAAACAATTGTTTAGTGTATTCTTAGTGATATTTAACCCAAAAACGGAAAATTATTAGATAATCCATTATTTATCTTATTATTTTCTAGGAATAGTATTTAAAACATTATTTAAATAATATTCCTTGTTAAATTTGACTAAATAATTTATAAATAATTGAATAAATCACTATTTATTTAATTATTACTCAAACACATCCTTAAAATAATAAATAAATCATTTATTTATTTATTATTTACAAATAAAGGGATTTGACGAACTTCAAATTCTTTTTCCCTCCAACAAATATAATAAAATATTCCATAAAAGTTGGATCTAGAATTGGTTAATAATATTTTAATTATGCACCAATATCTAGACTAACTCAATATTTTTCTATAAATAAAAGGGTTTTTCCATTCACTCACAACCTTTTGTTGCCTAAATATCACTTTGGATCTATACTTTTGGTCTGACTTTGATTCTCCATCGTTGTCATATTTTGCTACCATTTTTCTTGTGATCTCCCTTTGAGTTCCATTTTTTATCTGGGTTTTCTACACCATCAAGAGAGAGAGAGATCTTAGATCTGAAGTGCTGAAGAAATACAAGAACCCATCCCATTGAGGGGGACTGGTAATATATTTCTATGTTCCCCTTCTCAGGTGTCATAAATACAAAAATTCTTTAAAATTATTAGATTGTCTTGTCTATTGGATGCATGGAGCAACTCTTGCTTTTATTTAATAATTAATGTATTTTACTGCATAGATCTGGATTTTGTAGCATTTATTTTGGTCAACTAACTGCAGATCTAAAGAAATTGGAAACCATCTTTTATGTTAGCGCTGTTTTTTATGCACAACTAAAGTGAAATTTTTTCGTATGCTTGCGATTAGAATTCATCCTAACAACTGGCGACTCCAAAAGGGTTTATGATTATGACCGCTATCATTTTTCAGATCCCTGCATGACCAGCTGCTTCAAACCATAGGGTTTATCTTCAGCTTCTTGTTTTTCTTTTATTGATGTTTTTTTTAACCTTTAAAACCCTAAAACATTAAAAATTATATCTTCCGTGTGTTTCTGGGCCTATTGCGTAGGTGACAGGTATCGGCCACAACTGAGACGACGCTTTTTTCCGAAACCTGCGCCCGAGAGTGTCAGAAGTGCAGGTTGCAATTTTTGGGCCAAAACCTGTGAACTAAACCTTCAGGGCGTAGAAAATTGCCTAAATCCTACGACCTCTGCTAAAAACAAGTCATAAACTACGACTTGTACTTTTTGCGGTATTTTTTTTGAGATTTTTCGAGGTTTGTCTCGGTTGCTTTTTAGGTTTGTATGACCTCTGTATTCACCCATATTAGACATGTACCTGCTTTGTTTTACTAATCGAAGTAGGAATATATCCCCCTAAGGCTTTAGTACGCTTCCACCTTTCTAAGAGGAGTTTTGCTGAAGTAGGTTGTCTACGATTTCAGTGTGTTCAACCATTTTTTCAGATATGATCCTGTACCTTCATATCCATTTTATATTGGTTATTCGTCCATCCAAAACACCTCTTTTCAATTTTTTTTGGTCCTCCTCTAGGGTTCCCTCTATTTCCCTTCAGGCTGTATCCTTTCGCCACCTCATTTGCAACACTTTTCCCTCTGGTTTTTTGCTATTTTCTACACCTATTTCCAGCAGATCTGACCTTTAGATCATTGTCCCTCTGGAATTTAGACCCATTGGCTATTTTTGTGTGTTTTGACTATATTTTTTCCCACCCATAGACTATTGCTGGGAAGCCCGCCTTCTTGGGTTTAGATTGATGCATCTTTAGTTTTTTATTTTATGTTATATTCAGTTTCCTTTACTGTTATCTGCAGATTTATTTGTAGTTATACAACACACTTTTTATTTTTTCTCTACACACGTCTGGGTTTTAAAATTTAAAATTAACACACTTAAAACACACACCATAAGTGAAGAGCATATGTTTTACACCGCTAGGCCAAGACTATAACATTGTAATCAATTGATACTGCACCTCCCTGCCCTTGTTTCAACATTATAATCATTTGATCCTGGACCTCCTTGCCCTTGTTGGTATCTCTTCCTTTTGTGATCCATGTTTGTTCTTCCATCATTGCGCTCCCAAGGCATCTATCTTGGAGACTTCTTGGCCTTCATCCTTAGTTTCCGGTAAGAATACTTACTCCTCCGTGTAGGATTCGAGTTCGTCCTCCACTGAGTTCCCTTTTCGACTCTGCTTCTGGTTCATTGGGTTCCCCTTCTAGTTCTATCCCCGGTTCTCCCCCTGTCACCTTCACCATGTCTGGTTCAGGACCTAACACTGGTGGTAGCCCCAACCCTAATGTTGGGAATACTACTACTGGGACCACAACAGGAACTATCCCTGCTGCTCCCTTGCTCCCTTATATGGCAGCCCTCAGTCTTCCTGATTTCAGCCAGTTGATCAATGAACCCATACACCATGATCTTGGTTGGCCTATTATGCCAACCAAGCTCCCTTCCGACATCCCCAAGTTTGAAGGTCTTGCTGGAGAAGATCCTACAAACCATGTTCGATCTTTCCACATGTGGTGTTCGTCTAACTCCATCACCGATGACTCTTTCCATCTTAGGTTGTTCCAACGTACGCTTACTGGAGAAGCTTCTAAGTGGTATGTTGACCAGGCCTCCTCCTCTCATACTAATTTTTTGACTCTTTCCAGAGATTTTCTGTCTTACTTCCAGCTTCCCTTTTGTTATGACACTGGTATCGAACTTTTTACCTCTTTCCGTTAATTGTCTGTGACCTGCTTATCCGATCATGTCCACGAATGGCGGAGAAGAAATAGCCTATGTTGAGACCCTACCTTTGAAGACCGTGTCTACATGGACTAATTTCTCAGATCCCTTTTTCCTGCTATCGACAGAGATGTCGCATCTGATTCCCTCAGACTGAAGAAGCTGCTCTCCAGATTGCGTTGAAATATCACCTGATCTATGCCAGTCTGGTTATGTTTATACCATCTTACCTGATCTCCCTAGACCCAGTGGTGCTAATGCACCGGGGGAATTACATGCCGTCGATGGTATCTTTGGAGCCCTTTCCCATCCATACACTCATCCTCCCATGGGTTACATTTTCCCTCAGGGAGGGGCCAGCTTTTCCAGCACCATTTCCCCTCCCGGTAGCATGTATCCAGGATACGACATGCCTCCCCCTTTTGCCCAACTTGTTTACCACAATGTTTCCCAACCTCCTTATTATTCGTATCCACAGCCTATTGCTCCAGCTCCTCCAACATTAGTACCCCCGCCTCCCTTGCTTTCTCAACCCCCGCAACAACAGCCACCACCCCCCTAGGGGCAGGTGTATGCACAACAGGGCACGACTGATCCTTATACTTCAAAAAAGAAGAGGAAAGGAACCCAAAATCAATCTGCCCCAGATAATCTAGGACCTGATCCCCAAGGGAATACACCTAACGCTACTAACCAGAAAAAGGCACTCAACCCAAGCAGGACAGGCCTGTTCGCACGAATAAGCCTTGTTATTGTTGCAGTGTCTGTGGTCACTATACCCATGATTTTCCTCTTTTACCTCAGATGTGTCAGATGTGGGAGACTCAAGAATCATCGCGAGGACAACAAGCCTCTCCTTCGGTTCCTCCCAATGCTGCACCTATCTAGCCGAATGTGTTTACCAATCCTTTCCCCTAGCAAGGATTCGTGGTTACCCAACCCCCTGAAGGTCAGGCGGCCACTCAACCTCCTCCATCTGGTACCTAAGATTACCAGATTATCATGAAAAACTCTAACCAACCCCTTCCTGTTGACCTCAACTTTAAGACTCGGTCTCGTCAGTACATCAAGCCTCTCGCTATGTCTTCCCCCGAGACGACTTCTTCAAGTTCCACAGGGCCTATTTCGATAGCAAATGGTCCTTTACCAATCCCTCAGCCTAAGGCAAAGGTTCATACCAAGATCCCAAAGGGACCATTACGCTGAAACATTGCTTCTGGAAAACCTACCCATTCATATAGTATAGTAGATGATTTAGCGCAATCCCCTACTGCCATCTCAACGCTGGAACTCCTCCAGTTGTGCCCTTCACAACAAAAAGCTCTACTAATTTCCATGGGCATTGTGGATCCTTCAGATGATCATTTTATCATCTTCGATGTTGACCAGTTGGAACATCCCCCCCTTCCTGCTTCCATCGCCTTCAAAATCCCCGTTAAGGTCCGGAATGCCAATGTCTCCCGTTGTATCATTGACAAGGGGGCATCCACCTGTGTGATGTTCGCTTTGGTTTGGAAGCAACTCAAATCTCCTAATTTGGCCCCTTGCACTATCACCCTTTGAGCATGGGATGGCTAATCTTCCTAGCCCATTGGTCTGTTCCACAATTGTCTTATTACTCTTGCGGGAAAAACTATTTGTGTTGACGTAGAAGTCATAGATGCCACCTTAGATTACAACATTCTATTGGGTCATAGCTACACTTATTCAATGTCGACTGTCCCATTTGCGGTTCACTGTAAGATGTTATTTCCTTATAACGAAAAGGTCGTCACCATTGACCAGTTGACATATTACGAACTGAAGTCTCAGACCTCCCCTAAGTCCATCATCTCTTCAGTGGCCAAAAAACAAATAGTCGAACCTTTGACCAGTGTCTCACTCGAGGTCTAAAAAGAATCCTCTTTGTTTGGTTCATTCCCTGGTCTTTCTCCTCTCGTCTTTGATCCCAACTCATCGAATGTTTGCATGACACAATCATCTCGGTTTTCCCTCAAGCAGCCCACTTCAACTAATCAGCAGACCCGCCCTTTGCAGCCTGCTCCTAGCACCTCGACTTAGCCTTCTGGACCCCCTCCTCCAGGCCCCTCATCTACAACTAGTACCCATGAGCCTCTCTTCCCTCCTGGCACAGTTCATCCTGGCCTTAACCATATCGGAGCTGTCCCGCCTAGCCATGACCCCTCCGGTCAAATACCGTTCCTAGCTCACCCTCTTGGAGTATTTTCAGTACCTGTTATGGCTACCTTATCCCTTCCTAACCTGGCCCTGGGGATCCTATTTTGGTACACTGATTCCCCAACCACTATCCCGCCTAGTTAATCCAAACCTTATCTTGCTTTGACCCTGATTCAGATGGTCCCCATGACCCCTCCCTCTACTACCATGCCTCAGGAACCTCAACAAGAACCTACTCCTGTTGCGACAACTTCGGGTGAAGGGGGAAAAGTTCGCAAGAAGGAACCTAAAGACAAGGCTGCCCCGATAAACCCTGCTCCTCCTCAGCCTCCAAAGCGTACCCCCTCATGTGCTTTGTGTGATGTTGTCGGTCATGTCACCAATCATTGTCCCAAATTGCCTCATATCAAGCCCATGGTCAATGTTGCGTTCCTTGAGTCTATGGTCCCTGAAGCCTCTATTTATTCCTTGACTATAGCCAAGAAGCCCAAGACTATTCACACCAATAAACCTTGTGCTTTTTTTCATCTCCATGGCCATTATACCCACCGTTTTCCCCGCCTCATGCATTACTGCGCCTCTTTGGAGGTAGTTTGGGAGTATGAGATTAAACAAAACTAGTCCACCTCTCCCATCCTTGCGTAATATGCTTTGGGTCACCTTGAGGATCTATCCACTCCCATTGACATTCCCCCTCCTGATTTCGAGATGACAGAGCTTGTGGCCACCATCCTCTACCTATCATCATTCATGAGATTCACGGTAGAAAATCCCTCTGAGACTTCCCCTTCTGTTTTGCTCGACCTCCCTTCAACGATCACCTTGGGATAAATATGTATGGATCCTTCATCTACTTCTTCTTCCGTCACCCTCCGTAACGATGCGCATGGGAACCTTTCTTCTCATAATGATGAATCAGGTAGATTTGCTGCACCACGTGGTCTTTCTTCCACCAGTCACCCAACTTCTATTTTGATGACGACAATATGGAAAAATTCACCACCCCTGACTTTATCTATCCCCCCTTACATCTAACCCATGCATTCAATCCACATACACCTTGTGGTCATTACATTGACACTCAATGTTTTGGTAAGAGGGCACCCATATCTGAGATTCCAGGAGAAGCAATTATCCACAACTCTCCTAGTGTATCTGGTCGTGTCGAATCTAGTACCATTATTCATCTCCATTTAGAAGAACCTATAGAGTCTTACATCACTTCAGATCACTCTAGAGATGATACCCCTCATCATTCCTTCATCTTACATAAAAAACCCAGTCCCCTAGACATTGTTGTTGACCAAATTGTGGGTTTTATAGGAGAGCACGAGTTCATTATATCCAAATCCACTCTTTGGGATAGTGACACCATGAATTCCAACCCAGAAACTTATTTCATTTAATTCATATATACAGTACCAAAAGAGATTGGTAATCCTCCATTTCCTTTCTCGAACTGCATAACCATAACAAAAACAAATGGTGCACCACATCATTAAAAATGTGTTTAGATTCCCCTTTTGTAAATAGATTTTGGCATGACCATAACATGCTTGGGGGAACCTATGCCCCTCAACCATAAAAATCCCAACTCTCAGCAAAAAACAACACTGAAACCCCCTTTCTCTGACCGGTCTCACTTTTTAGGTCATTTCCTGGGACAGGTCGCAGTTTTCTGCACAATACCTGCTACCTAGGTCGCAGAACAAACCCCAAAAAATGCGACCTGGCCTGTTTATGAGCTCTGGGTGTCTAAATTGAAATTTTGAATCCCTTAATTGAAAGAGCAAGGTTAGGCCTCTTACCTTCAACTGAAGGATCTCAATTCCAACAGTTGGTTTGTCTGCTATGATCACCGCAAGATTTAGGCCCTTTTCTCCTCTCTACATTCACAACAGCTACAGTTGCAAATGAATTAAATTGGAGGGAAAATGCCTTATTAAAAGAAAAACCATTTTTCTTTTGCCAGTTGTGACCGAACCGTAGCTCTGTTTGACAAACCTTCAGCACCGTTGGAAAGCTCTCACCGAGCTCTCATATGGGTATCATTTATTTTTTTGTGATTTGATACTTCACGAGGACAAATTTTTTCCAAGAAGGGTCACTTCACCACTCTTAAAAATCGAGTGTATTCACTTGCAAAACTTGTACTTGGGGCACCACTCAGCCTTCATACTTGTCCATGCTCGTGTTAAATTTCATCGTGAGTACCCAACTTGTACTCAATTTTTTATGGTCCCCACTGGGCCTATTCTGTGTGGCAATGTCATCGAGTCACCCTTGTTTAGAGCATTCGAGTTGAGTCATCATCGCATTCATGGAGTCTATTTTGAGTCCCTTTGTATCCTGTCATAGTCCTCCATCATTCATGGCTTTGTCCCTCTCTCATGTCGCACACTTTAACCTTCTTTCATAATATCCCTTATCCCCTTTGATGTTGTGTCAGTTGTTGCCAGGTCATCCATGCCCTTCATGCTCTAACAAAGGAAGTTGTCAGCCCGCTACTCAGTACCCCCATTCCACCCTCATCCTTGGTGACAATATACCAGTCTCTCTACTATTATCTCTCGTTCCTTAGTTGAGGACCCTTTATTTCCTCACTTATGGTGGACCTCCTTCTATTGAATCAGATGATTCATTCCAGAAGACAGGTCTAGAGGCCAGTGTACCTTGGTTCTAGCTTCCACTCTTGTTCGGTGCCTCAGATCAAGCAAAGGGAATATTTGTTGCCCTTTGAATTGATTGTTTCTAAGCTCCATCTCCTTACAGCATGATCGAGATCCATATACTCGATGGTTCAGTGATGCATTAGATTGTACTGATGATTCTTGGGTATGTGTGAGATGTTGCAGACCTCATGAGGGGGTGGCCCTTCAGGTAGCCCCCCACATGCCTGAATGACTTCTCTATTACAACCTTGGACGAAGCTCCATAGATTTTATGGTGTTGGCCTCAGCCGCTTGCAGCGCCTCTTTAGTTTGCATGTATCACTCATATTTTTAGAGCCCTATTATGTTTTATAGGGCCTCTTTGGTTGTGCTTATATCTCATGTACTCCGATATTATTTTATAAGTCCTAGCTATTATCCCATGCACAATATGTATGTGGGATTCATTATCATGTTTTTATCTGGCTCATGTTCATGTCAGCATGTACTTTATAGTTCAGTCCCTTGTTTACTAGACGCATTATTCTTTGTACTTTGTCTCGGGGGCATAGGTATGCCTCCCCCTCCTCTTGTAGCACAGATACTCACTCATAAAAGAGACTTGTCACAACTATAAGTCTCGCCTCCTCAGGGTCTTGTCCTCTAGCACTTTGGTCTACCTTATATTTCTCTCTCTCTGACTTCCCCTTCGGTGTCTAGTGATTGAGTTCTTACAACATACTTAGGTGATATGATTAGCTCCTAATGCTCGCACGCTGAGGGGAAATTTGTTACACTAATTTTTGGTCATCTAACCTGTTACTATTATATGGACCAAGGTACACCATGTAAGACCAATTTTACCCTAAGTAAAATTTCTTTCACTATGAAAAATAACTTAGTAATCCTTAATTTATTAAGTTGTTTATGGTGTAAACAGGAAACCCCATGAGGAATAATTGAATAAATCCTTATTTGTTTAATTTTCCTCAAGAAATAATTAGTTAAACATTAGTTTAATTAATATTCCTGGTCATATTTAACCCAAAACAAGAAAATTATTAGATAAAACATTATTTATCTTATTATTTTCTAGGAATAATTATTTAAAACATTATTTAAATAATATTCCTTGTTAAATTTGACTAAATCATTTATAAATAATTGAATAAATCACTATTTATTTAATTATTACTCAAACACATCCTTAAAATAATAAATAAATCATTTATTTATTTATTATTTACAAATAAAGGGATTTGACGAACTTCAAATTCTTTTTCCCTCCAACAAATATAATAAAATATTCCATAAAAGTTGGATCTAGAATTGGTTAATAATATTTTAATTATGCACCAATATCTAGACTAAATCAATATTTTTCTATAAATAAAAGGGTTTTTCCATTCACTCACAACCTTTTGTTGCCTAAAGATCACTCTGGATCTATACTTTTGGTCTGACTTTGATTCTCCATCGTTGTCATATTTTGCTACCATTTTTCTTGTGAGCTCCCTTTGAGTTCCATTTTTTGTCTAGGTTTTCTACACCATCAATGGAGATAGATCTTAGATCTGAAGTTCTGAGGACATATAAGAACCCATCCCATTGAGGGGGACCTGGTAACATTTTTTTATGTTCCCATTCTCAGGTGTTATAAATACAAAAATTATTTAAAAAATATTCTTGTCTTGTCTATTTGATGCATGGAGCAACTCTTGCTTTTATTTACTACTTAATGTCTTTTATTGCATAGATCTGGATTTTGTAGCATTTATCTTGGTCAACTAACTGCATGATGTTAGGGTTGCTTTTTATGCACAGCTAAAGTGAGTTTTTTTCGTATGCTTGTGATTAGAATTCATCCTGTCATTAGGTCCCTATATTACTAGTGTAGTCCCTTATTGTTATTTGTGAATCCCCCTTATTGTTATTGTTGTACCCCTATAACCCCAATATTGTTATTATTGTGGCTTTACATTATTATTGTTAGGTCGGCTAGGATTATATTGTGACCCCTTGGGCTCCTATATATAGAAGGAGGTTTTTTCATTTTTATCATCTAAGAATTGTTCATTTATGTAATGTAAAGGAGGTTTCCCCCTCGAAGTGGCTTATTTCTAAGGCGTTGATCTCTATTTTCTTCCATTTTTGGAGCTGGTTTCATAACAAAAAACCTCTACAATTAGAAGTGTGGATTATGCAATATGTTGAATATATAAGCATGTAAGAAAGGGTGAAACTGAATTTTATAAGCATTTATTGAGAGAGTAAAGATGCATGTGGCCTTATCAACAAAATCAAACAATCATATGATAGTAAAAAACATGTGTTCACAATTTGTAAGTGCTTCTAGACACATTTTGCTAGAGGTGATGCCACAAACACCCAATTTATTTGTCTCAAGTGCTAGGCATGAGGAACATCCATTCTAGGAAAATCACCTGGGACTTGCGCTTGGGTCATATATCTGTAAAATCATGTTACAGTTGGGAATACTATGGAGAGAAGGTAACCATGGTGGTTGACTTAACAATCTGTTGACCTCACTAAGGAACCAACACCATTGTCACACAATCTTGGTAATAAAATAAGAATAAATTGTGAACTTTACCACAAACATGATTACTACGTAAATTATAATGCAGAGTAGAAACCCATCAGAGAAAAACAACAACTCAAATTCGACAGTACTGACTGTCAACATTCAATATCATATGACATTTTGCCTCAAAAATAGATTGGCCTTATCTCGCAAAAATAAAGATGGTGCTATAGCCTAGAATGTGAATTTCTGATTCTCTATTACCAAAAAGCGCTTTGACTCTGCTAATAAGAAGTTTGCAAGAAGACAATAGGATCCTCTGCAGAAAATAAAACTACATGTATTTTAAATTCTTTAGGTAGAAATGAAATTAGTTAATGATATTGCAAGATATATATTATAAACCATTGTTAAAAGTTTAACAAAAATAAAATTGCAAAAGGGAGAATGGGTTTAATTTCATATTCAATTTTGAATCATGATTCTGATCACCATTAGAAAGAATGCATGATTACAATAGAGAAAAATTTAAAGAGATAAGTAATAAAAAAAAATAAACTCAAAGAGAAGTAAACTCACTTGCAAGATTCACTCAAACTGCACTTTCAATTTATCCCCTTTGCCTGCATACAATATAGTCTAGTCATATGATGACTCACTCATATGAAATCGGGGTTCTTGGGTTTGCCTTGATTATTTATCCACTATTATGAGTTTTCCTTTGTTATTTCTCTACAATTATATTAGCACCTGAAAATACTATGAGTGATCCATACCATGAGTGAATATTTTTTATCAGTTTACTTTTATGCCCAGATCTATTAGGTTAATATTTTTATGTTTTAGTACTATTTAATTATTTTAAGTTTTATTTTTATGTTTTAGTAAATTGTTTTATGTTAGGATTTTTTTGTTAGAGTTTAGGGAAATACTTGTGACTGAGATTAAGAATCAATATGGGACTAGAATAATTTTAATGGACTTATTAGCCTTATATCTACAAGGAACTGAACTAGAAAGAAAATGAGATTTTCAAAGAAACTTTGCAGGTCTTTTGGGCAATATAAACTGTAGGATGACCGTGAAATCAACAAGAGAGAGTTTCATTTCTAGATTGTTATGCACAAAATACACATTATGTTTTTCAAACCTGTATAGCTTTTTAATTTTTTGTTATATCAGTCCTTGCTTATATTTTTTAAAATTTTCTAATATTAGTCATGTATAATTTTCTATCAGACTAATATAATATTATGATATATATATATATATATATATATAGCTTTTCAAACTTTCCTTTTATCAAACCTTGTATCATATTATGAACTTAAGAAATCTATGTTGAATTAATTTATTAATATGCCAAAATTAATTCAAAAATATATAAAAAAATCTTTAACTACAAAGTCAAAACTCTTATAAACTACCATTCATAAATCAACACCTAATTCTAGCAGCTAGTTTTATTTTGAAAAAAGAGAATAACACTTTCCAATAATATATAAAATTTATTATTGAAATTCTCAGGCCACTCTCTCTTTCCATGATGAGGCTTGTCTTTATGCCCTCTCTCTTTCTCGGATGAGGCTTGTCTTTATGCTGTTCAATAGAGCCCTAATATCATCTGGCCTAATCGAGGGATGAATATGGTTCTTCGATGAGGCTTGTATTTATGCAATTCAATAGCGCCTTAATATCATATAGCCTTAATATCATCTGGCCTAATCGAGGGAAGAATATGGTACTTTGATGAGGCTTGTTGATCCTCATTCTACAATCTAGTATGGGGGGCATATGTAAGTATGTCACGTCCTCAAAAAAATTAAAACAATTTTCGCTCATGTCTATGAAGCAAAAAAGAAAAAAATAAATAACCATATAAATAAACAATTAAAAATCTATTAACAAAACAATTAACTTAGTTGTTGAGATTTCACTTTCACTCTTCAAGTAATAGATACAATATTTCGATGTCTATTTTAAATAATATAATTTTACAGAGATAAAACATCCAATGTGATTTATGAATACAATATTTCAACATGAATTAATATCTATTTTAGTGAGATATGTTTATTTTAGGTTTATAATTTTTATTTTGTAGAAATGATACAAATAATGTGTATACCAATGGATTCAATCCAATCATGCATTGTACTAAAGCAAGATACTGAATCCTTCTACAAATCAATTCTGGAAAATACACAATCGCCAATCACAACAAGAAAACAAAGAAGCAAATCAAACCACAACATAGATATTTTCCCGGGGAAAGCTTACTGCTCAAAACCCCTCTATATTCTATTGTATATTCACCAAGGAATCATGAAACAATTACAACGCACTATTCTCACAAGAGTCTCCTGCACTCTCACAACCATCTCACATTGATTCAGACAAAATCGACCAACACTTAGCCAATTTTCAGCCTCTGCTTAGCCTACCTTTCTTGTGCAATTCATGTGGAATGCAATCCCTATTATTTAGGAATTTCAGCCTTCCTAAACCGCGTAATTCTCATGGGCAATCCTATGGTTGTCTTGCTGCATGCGGGCATCCTACTAATGATACAACCAATAGTTAACATCCATTTAATCTTTGTCTCAACTAGGTCTCCACTGGAACTCACACACATGAAACTATTAATAGTAAATCATCAGTTGCATGACAGATCACTGCATGGGAATTAATTATGATTTAATTCATTTGATCTCTCGCTAGTGCAACAAACAACTACAACTAGTTCAACTGAATTTAATTCACTTAACTGAGTTAACTAATTTCTTATGCATTAAACTAGTGCACTAACTCCAAATTGAACTCCATAAATAATAGAATCACTTTGCATGCCTCACCAACCACCCTCAACTCGAAATCCATGAGCTAACTGATTTTATCACACTCAGTTAACTATTACAAGTGATTATGAGATAAGATTGCATTTTATTGTCCAATTTAATTAAGGGAAAATTAAATTAGACACTTCTCCAATTTATTAAATAAATTGGCTTTCACACTAATGTATCGCTAGGATATGTGGTCCCACACTAGTGTGTGTGCTGCAATTTCCTATTGACTTTCAACATATTTTAGGGTTTATCTACCTTAGGTTTATAACATCAATCCCTTGGATTTATAAAAAAATTGGGTTTTTCTAATTATTCCCTTTGGTTTGATATTACCTTGGGTTTATAATATCAATCCCTTGGGTTTATTAATCTAAAGGTTTGTATTTTAAGGATATAATATTATTCATAGGGTTTATAATAGTAATATTAGGGTTTAATATAAATCCATTGGGTTTATAATAATGACCAACCATGGTCCAATGTCACATTGTAAGAAATATTGTCTCAATATGAAAATTAACCACAACCTACCATGGTCCAACGTCGTATTGTGCCAAATATTTTCCAACATGAAAATCAAGCATGGTAAACCATGGTCAAAAATTTATATTTTATGGTTTATAATATTTATCTTAGGGTCTATATACCTTGGTTTTATAATATTTATCGCTTGGTTTTAATATTATTCCCTTGGGTTTATAATCCCTTGGGTTTTTAGTATTAATCCCTTTGGTTTCTAATATCAATCCCTTAAATTTATTCATTTATGGGTTCTTATTCCTAGGGATTAATGTTATTCATAGGTATTAATATATTAAACCTTGGGTCTAATATAAATCCCCTTGGTTTATAATGATCATGGTCAACCATGGTCCAATGTCACATTGTGAAAAAGATTTTCTTAATATGAAAATAAACCATGGCATAACATTGCATTGTGACAAAATATTGTCTACATATGAAAATAAATCATGGTCAAGCATGGTAAACCATGTTGCAACGTCACATTGTGAAAACAACCATAATAATTTTAGCGTTTACAATATTGATCTTAGGGTTCCTATACATTAGGTTTATAATATTTATTCCTTGGGTTTATAATTCATATGAATATTAATATAAATTAATATGAATACAAATATTAATATTAATTTTAATATTGCTCAAGTCCTTAACTTTATCAATTGGATTTCACCTAGGTCTGGTCACCTCTGTAACTGACTCGACTCTATGAGGCCCTTATTGCATCCTGAGGCCTCTGTCGCTGCCGACCCTGCATGGGCTCCCCCCGTGCACCCTTGGTAGTGCCAGCTGAAGGTCCATCGCGCACCACATTTAGGGATATGGTTTCCAGAATCTCACCCAAGCTCAATTATTCCTCCTTCACCCGCCTCACTAAAAACTTCGCTGTCACCCGCCCTGACCTCACCACTGCAACCATTGAAAGTCATCAAAACAAAGGAAAAAGGGCTACAAACACATCAAAGAAGCATGTTGCTAATACTACAACCCCAAGAAATAAAGACGCAGCAAAGGACGCTGCCAACAAGGAAACTAGTCCGCCAGAGGTACCCAAGCAAGCAAGTGCATTCCACCTAAAAGCTCAGAAGACAATTAAAGTAATCATACAAGATCCATATATTGCAATATACAGAGAATAAATGTAGGAGCATGCCATAATATGCAAATTTGTGGGAATCTGGCCAACGAAAAGATCCCTCAAAGGTTGGATCCAAGTAAAATGGAAACCAAAAGGAGAAATCAACCTGCAATTAGGCTCCAAAGGATTTTTCACAGTACTTTTCTACCTCTTGGAAGATCGAGACAAAATATTTGAAGGAGGCCCTTATTTATTCAACTTGGCCAGCCTCTACATGAGCTTCTAGAAGGAAAATTTCACACGTGAAAAAGAGGACTTCACTAAAGTTCTAGTCTGGGTTCGACTGTACTCCATGCCAATGGATGACTGGGCACCCTCCATCCTCAAAGCCATCAGAGACGAGTTAGGAGTGTACATTCAAATGTCTGAGGGAACTAGAAATGATAATTACATATCCTATGCTCAAATCTGCGTCTACATCAATGTTTCAGGGGCACTACTGGAAGCAATAAGACTCAACTACAGAGACGACATCTAGATGTGAAACATTGACTATAAGCACATACCCTTCTGATGTCAAATGTTCCATTAGCATGGAGACCTCTTCCGGGAATGCCCAAAAACCAAGGCAACGACATCCGAAGAAAAAACCAACAAGAAGAAGGATGAGCAAGGATTCACCCAAATAGGAAATAAAAACAAAC
This sequence comes from Pinus albicaulis, assembly GCA_034641835.2. NCBI lineage: Eukaryota > Viridiplantae > Streptophyta > Pinopsida > Pinales > Pinaceae > Pinus > Pinus albicaulis. The sequence continues at coordinate 867,197,017 of CM076583.1, read as the reverse complement.
ATAGAAAAAGAGAAAATACAAAGAAATATAAAAAAAGGTACCCCAACACAACAAATTCGAAGTTCTAAAATCCACATAGGAGGAACCATCCCATCACAATAACAAGGAAGAACAATAACCACATCAAGAACACTCCACAGAAAGCATACATCGCCACGCCATAACCCAAGAATACAAAACGAATGACAATGTATAGAGTCAAGAAGATAAAAAGATGGAGTAGGCATAGGAAACACCCACCCCAGAGGAACATGCATAGAAGAGGTTTTGGAGGGAGCCGACCTCCAAAAAATTGCAAAAGAATGGCAAAGAAATGGAATATATGCCATCCCAAGAGACGAGATCCAAAAAATATAAGAGGCATTCCTATTACAAGAGAACATTAAAAAAATATCAGAACAAAACTTGATGAGAACCGAAGCAGGAAAAGGCATCCTAGCCAACTTTAATGCAGGACAATACTTCTCAAAGGGACCTAACGTGAAGCACGGCTGGAAACCAACCAGTCAGATCTTGAGAGAACTTGGAGCTCTTCTCATCAATGAAGGAAAGGTAAGAGCCATAACCCTACCCCCAAAAGTTCTCAATGATTTTCATTACCTAGAATATAAGGGGACTCAAAAATCCAGAAAAAAAGGATTCTAAAAATTATAATAGCAACTGACAAACCAGACATTATGTTTCTCCAAGAAATAAAGAGTGACCTATAAAACATGGAAATTATTAAGAGATCCTGCTTCAAAAATTATATTCATGCCAGAATCTCAGCGAGAGGCTCTGCGGGTGATATCACCACTCTATGGAAGAACTCACTATTTGAGTTCATTGACTCAATAGCTACCAGATACACCTTGAAAAATTTCATAAAAATCATAGGATCTACAGAAAGTTTGTGTGTGACCAATGTATATGCTCCCCATACAGTGGCTGAAAGACTTGAACTGTTAAAAATTCTTAGTAAAATTCTAAAACCTCTCAACCACCCTTACAAAATCATTGTTGGGGACTTTAATATGGTAGTAAATCTGAAGGAAAAGTGATGGGGTCTCAGACAGTTGGACAAAGACTCAAAATCTTTTAGGTCAACCATAGATGACCTAAGACTCATAGATATCCCCACCAATAATGTCTCCTTCACCTGGAACAATAGGAGGGGCGGTGACAGGAAAATCACATCAAAATTGGACCACTTCCTCCTTTCATAAGACACCTACCTCACCTCTTGGGAAATGGAAGCCAAAATTATTCCTTATGTGGGCTCAGACCATTGGCCCATAGCCTTATCTGTCCAGATTTCGATTGGCCCCAAAAACAAGCCCTTCAGATTTGAAGCATTATGTCTTGATCACCCAAAATTCATGGAAAAAATGAAATAATGGTGGGAGACCCCTCTACCTAATCACGGAAAAAAAATGTATAAGTTACAGTAAAAATTGAAGTTCATCAAGGACGAGGTAAGGACTTGGAATAAAGAAACCTTTGGAAACATCATCACAGAGAATTAACTGCTAGAGCTTAAGAAAGAAACCCTAAACAAAAAATAATCAACAATGGTCTCACTGAGAAGAGAAAAGTGGAGGAATTAATGCTGCAGAACAACTGGGAGGAAAGGGATGCTTAAGAGGAAAAACTCTAGAAACATAAATCCCGCATCAGTTGGTTAAAATGTGGAGAGAAAAACATGGCCTTCTTCCATCGATCCATGATCCATAACAGGAAAAATTATAGAATCTTGAGCCTCAAGACCAAACAGGGAGCCACCATACACACGCATGCAGATATGGAAGAAGAAATCAACCAATAATTTGACTCACTCCTAGCTGAAACCAATCACAATAGTTATGAAAGAATAAAAAAATAACAGATCATATTCCAACCATCCTCACTCAGGAACACAATAAAATGCTGCTCAGAAAAGTCACTATGCAAGAGGTTGAGGAGGTGGTGATGTCCATGCCCAACGGAAAAACACCTGGCCCAGATGGCTTTACTGCTGACTTATAAAAATCTTGCTGGCCTATGTTGAAAATGGAGATCCATGAACTAGTGGAGGAATATTGCATTCAAAAATCCATCCTAAAGACTCTGAACACCACCTTCCTCACCCTGATTCCAAAATCTGAAGATGCAGACTCCCCCGATAAATTCTGGGCTATTACCCTATACAGTGTCATCTATAAAATCATATCCAAGGTCTTCGCCAATTGTATCAAAACCATCCTACCCCTCCCCATCTCTCTGCATCAAACATGTTATGTAGAAGACAAAAAAAGCCTGGAAAGTATCATTCTCTCTCAGAAGATAATCCATTCTCTCAAAGTGTAGAAGAAGCTGTGTATGCTAATTCATTTGGACATGTCCAAAGCCTTAAACAAAATTAGTTTTGAATATACAAGGAAATTCCTAGAGGCTTTTGGATTCAGCGATGGCTCCATCAAATGGATCATGGAAATGGTTTCCGATGATTTTTTATTTATATTGCTCAATGGTTCTCCCTCCCAAATCATCAGCCCCACATGAGGCATCAGACAAGGTGACCCCTTATCTCCCTTCCACTTCGTTATCCTAGCTAAAGGCTTCAGCCGCTCCATCTCGGATGCCTCCTCCCTAAACTCTATCTCTGGAATTAAGATTTACCCCTCTGCTCCTCCATCAACTCATCAATAATTCGTTGATGACACCTTGCTCATGGGAACTCCCATAGCCAAAGAAGACCTAGCCCTTAAATCCATCTTGACTGAATTCTTTAAGGCCTCGGGTACTACCATAAATGTGTAGAAGTCCAAGTTGTACTTTCTTAATACATCTCCTCCCATCCAACCAAATATAGATAGAATTCTGGAATTTAAATTCAATTCCTTCCCCTCCAAATACCCGGGCATCCCCCTCACAGATAAATTGCATGTCAAATCCAATTGGAAAAACCTCACAACCAAGTTGGAAAAAAAATTAGCCAACTGGACCTTCAAAACACAACTTTTTCGGTTTCCTTGTGCTTTTCAAGTTTGTGTTACAAGACATTCCCCTCTACCAATACTCGGCCCTGGCTGCCCCCAAATCTATCTCTTTCCACCTGAGGAATATCCAAAGAAATTTCCTCTGGAAATGAAAAAAGGAAAACATTAAATGGGCTCTTGTGGTCTGGGACAAAGTCTGCAAATCAAATCTAGAAGGAGGTGTGGGTATTAGAGACCCAGAAAGAATGGGAAAAAAACTTGGGGAAAAACATGGTGGAGATGGATCACCAACCATCACTCTTCCTGGGAAACTCTCTGGAAATATAAATACACTCCCACTCATAGCCCTGAAGCCCTTGTCTGCTTAAATGGCTCCATCAAAGGCTCCATAATGTGGAATCAATCTTGGGAAAACAGGGACATCATCCAAAATCATTTCTTTTGGGAAATTGGTAATGGTGATTCTGATTTATTTTGGGATGATGAATGGCAACAAAGCCCCAAACTAAATCAATAGCAACATGAAAAAATTAAAACTCAAATGCAGAACAAAAATAAAACCCAAGTGAAACACTATTGGAAGAACATAAATGAAAATATGAGCTAGAGAGAGTGGTTGTAGCTTCAGAATGGGACCACCACATCTATCTGATGAGAAGGACAAACTAAGATGGGGGAAGAATCCACCAGGGCACTTCAATATCAAGGAAGCTTACACATATGTGACCTACCCAAATTCTATCCCCCTGGAGCTTAAATGGAAGGATATATGGGACCAAAATCATTGGACAAAAATCTCCATATTTCTTTGGCTAATCATGCACAAAAAAATCCTTGCATGGGATAATATAAAAAAGAAGGGTTTCATTAGACCCTCCAGATGCACACTCTGGAGACTTGAGGAGGATACAACCAATAATTTGCTAAATTAATGCTCTTTTGCCTCCAATATTTGGAACTAGGTCTCCTTGATCTTTAGAACAATTGACAGAGACCCCTCCTCCATTATTCTAACAACTGAGCATTGGTGCTCCTCATATTCTTCGTACCCGCAAATAAACTGTGCCTAGATCCTTCTACCAGGTATTATTTGCTAATCCCTTTGGAAAGAAAGAAATTTTACAACTTTCAAAAACCTATAGAGGCCCCAAAGAACAAACAATATCCTCCATAAAGCAAACCATCTGGGAGTCGGTTGGCCTCTTGCAATCATCCAATCCTTCCAATCCCTCTCAGGAGGACCTCCACCCTGCAAATGTTGGATATCTCTCTCCCCACCACTCCCTGACATCCCATAACCCCCCCTTAAGACTGCTACTCTGGCCTGGCTGCCTCTAGAGTTTGGCTTCATTAAATTGAATTATGATGGTGCGGCAAAGGGAAACAGTGGTAATTCAGGCTTCGGGGGAGATTTCAAAAATCAAACTGGGCAATTCATATGGATTTATGAAGGAAAACTGGGTCATTCAACCAACAATGTTGAGGAACTTCAAGCGCTGGAGCATGGTTTAGCGATCGTCAGGGACCATAACTTCTGACCTCTAATTATGGAAGGATACTTGACGGTGGCCACACATGTTTGTCGAAAAATTCAAGAAGAACAATATCAGACAGCTGGCAACTAAACAATCTCCTTCACAAGATATAAATACACATCAAACATGCCAAAGGATTCTCCTTCCAAGAATTGTGTCGCAGAGAGAACCAGTTGGCGGACAGACTTGCCAATGCTGGGGCAGAAGGAAACCTTCACCTCCTTTCCCAAGCTTGGGATGATTATGAGAAATCCATGACAAAACAATCATCATGACGACTGAGTGGCTAGGTCATGATCGATCACCAACGGATCCTCATGCACTTAACCGATGACTCCAGTACTTGGCACACCCCTTCACATCAGGCGAAGTACCTTGGCTTCCTCATCCGCCTGGGAGTCTATCAACCATCCTACTCATCTGTCATCTTAAGTAATGTCTGACCAGAGTAGGAAAACTCATAATTTCCCCTCCTTCACTTTCAGATCATCTCACCTTGTCGGCCGCCTATGTATACCAGGTCTCTAGTCCCTCCGTTGCTCTCATATGTGAAATCGCTCTCGATGGCCTTCCCTTCCCATGTTTGATCAAGCAATACCCTCCACCTATATACATTCAGCCCTTCACTTCCCATATTCTCTGCCCTTTGTGTTCTCCTCCCCATTGGCCTTTGTTCTCCCATCCCCCCAGCACTATCTGCTTACAAACCAACATGTCCACCCGTCGCACCAACTCCTCTGCTCCAAGGGGGAATAATTGAGGCCAAGGTCGTGGAAAGAGGGCTCAAGCTTCATGATGGGCTTCTCCCAGCATGCCACCAACTACAAGGGCATAGTCTTCAGCTCGACAGGCGGCTCTAAACTATGAGACAACATGCAATCCTGAAAATTATGAAAGGGTGGCAGAGATTGAAGAGTAAGATAGGTTTTTTCGCCAGTGCCTCGCTACTGAAGAGGTCAATGAGGAATTCAATTGGATTCATAACTGCTAAATTATGAGAGCCAGTGAAAAACTGTTCAGTTGGGCAATCGAGCTGGACTAGCAGACCAAAACAATGATCGGTCTCACCATGAAAGATAACCGAGAGAACAACACATCTTGGAAAAGAAGCTGGATGAACTCACCTAGAAATTCACTCTGTTTGTTGGTGTTTTTCATCGTCGCCACTTCGTCACCAAGGAGTCTCCACATTTCGCTTCGATAAAGAAGCGGATGGCTATAGCGAAAGCCCAACCCACAATCACAAGGGAGGTCAGCAGTGCCACCACTAGCAAACCAGCCCAGGATGCCTTCATTACGAGAAACACTCCAGAGTGGCCTATCAGTCTCAAGGCCGATTCTAACGAGGACCTCCCTTAATACGCATATGTTCTTGCCTCTATTTTTGGAATGCATCTGGTCCATTGCTCTAGCCTATGTTTTTTGGAATGCATTTGTTCCGTTATTTATATGTGTTTGGCTCTCGAGAGCCCTCGTTCTTTAGCCATCAAAGTATTATGCGTCAAGCATCAAAGAAGCCCCTTGGCCTTAGCAAGCTAACCATGACAATATCAAGCTCTCCCAACACTCATCTCTCTGGGGAATTTTGTGCTCAACACCTGTAACATTTTGTGTACTACCAAGAAACATATTTTAGAGTCTCCCGGTAACATTTTGTATAATGACAAGCAACATATTTCAGAGTCTGGCTACGAATGCATGTTGCTCACACCAACTTCCCATTATGCAATTACTCACTTCAGCTGTTAATAGAATCATCTTACTTACAAAAAAAAAATATTAATTTAAATATTATAAATATTTATATTAATTATTAATAATGATAATATTACTATTATTCATGACATTGGCATCAACAATATGAGTAATATTAATATTAAGGCTAACAAATAATATTAACCACATTTAGTATTAACAATAATATCAATAGATTTTAATTTAAAATATTTATTATTATTATTATTTTAATTTTATTAATATTATTAATATTTATAAATATTATTTTTAACATTAATTATTTAACTTTATCATTAATTATTAATAGTATTAACAGTAAATGATATTATCATGGTCAACCATGGTCCAACATCACATTGTGAAAAAGTTTGTCTCAATATGAAAATCAACCATGGTCAACCATGCTCCAACGTCGCATTGTGAAAAATATTGTCTCAATATGAAAATAAATCATGTTCAACCATGGTTCAACGTCACATTGTGAAAAATGTTATCTCAATATGAAAATACACCATGGTCAACCATGCTCCAATGCTGCATTATGACAAATATTGTCTCAATATGAAAATAAGTCATGGTCAACCATGGTCCAACATCGCATTGTGACAAAAGATTGTGTCAATATGAAAATCAATCATGGTCAACCATGGTCCAATGTCACATTGTGACTAATATTGTCTCAATATTAAAACCAACCATGGTAAACCATGGTACAACTTGCATTGTGACAATGATTGTATCAATCTAAAAATCAATCACGATCAATCATGGTACAACGTCGCATTATGACAAAGATTGTGTTAATATGAAAATAAACCATGGTAAATAATGGCCAATCACATTTATTTTAGGGTTTATAATATTTATATTAGGGTTCATATATATTGGGTCTATAATATAAAACCCTTGTGTTTTTAGTATCAATCCCTTACATTTATTAGTCCCTTGGGTTTATAATACCAATCCCTTCAGTTTAATAATATAAGGGTCCATATTCTAAGGGTGTAATATTAATCCTAATATTAAATCTAAGGCTTAATATAAATCCCTTGAGTTTATGATCATGGTGAACCATGGTGAACCATGGTGCAATGTCACATTATGACAAAGATTGTCTCGATATGAAAATCAACCTTGTTCAATCATCATCAACCATCGTCAACCATAGTCATTCATGGTAAACCATGGTCCAAAATCATATTCTAACAGATTTTCTCAATGTGAAAATCAACCATGGTCAAACAAAGATTTTCTCAAAATGAAAATTAATCATTGTTAGCCATGGTCAATCATGGTCAATATGAAAATCAACCAAGGTAAATGAAGGTCAACCATGGTCCAAAATCACATGGTCACAAAAATTTTCTCAATATCAAAATTAAACATCATCAACCATTGTCCACCATTATCAGCCTTGGTCCAACGTCACATTGGGACAAAGATTGTCTCAATATGAAAAGAAACCAGGTTCAATCATGGTCAATTATAGTCAATAGCCATGGTTACATTGTGACACATATTGTCTCATGGTCCAACATCACATTCTCATAACCATGGTCATCCATGGCGAACAATGGTCAACCATGGTCTAACGTCACATTGTGTCAAAGATTTTCAATATGAAAATCAACCACGGTCTATGATCAATCATGGTCAACCATCGTAAGCCATGGTCCAATGTCAATCACTTGGCTTTATTAATGTAAGGGTTCATATTCATAGTGTATAATATTACTGAAAGGGTTTATGATATTTATCATAGGGTTTTATATAGATCCACTGGGTTTATAATATTAACAATAGGGTTTATATTCCTACGGTTTATTATTAAACTTAGGGTTTACAATATTAATCCCTTGGGTTTATTAATTTCAGGGTATATTTTACTATAGCTTAGTATTCATCCTAGGGTTTAATTCCATTCCCTTTGGTTTTCAATATTAAACCATGGTCAACCATGGTTAATCATGGTCAACTATGGTCAACCATGGTCCAACGTCACATTGTGAAAAAGACTCTCTCAATATGAAAATCAATTATGGTCAACCATGGTCCAACATTGCATTGTGACAAATATTGTCTCAATATGAAAATAAACCATGGTCAACCATGTTTTTCTTAGGGTTTATAATATTCATCTTAGGGTTTATATACCTTGAGTTTACAATATTAATCCTTTGGGTTTTTTAGGTTTTTAGTATTACTTCCTTGTTTTTATTAGTGCATTGTGTTTATAATATCAATCCTTTTTCTTTCTTAATCTAAGGTTTCATATTCCTAGGGTTTTTTTACGGTTTATATTCATAGGGTTTAATATTCATCTTAGGGTTATTGTTATTTCCTTGGGTTTTTAATATTAATCCTTTGGGCTTTTAATATTAATCGTAAGGTTCATGATATGAATCTTAGGGTAAATATTTTTTTTAGGGTTTATAATATTTATCTTAGGGTCTATATCCCTTGGATTTAGAAAATTAATCCCTTGGGTTTGATATTATTCCCATGGGTTTATAATCGCTTGTGTTTTTAGTATTAATACCTTGGGCTTATAATATCAACGGTTTAATACTGTAACATTGGAATGGTACAAAAATGTATCCAACATCACATTGTGAAAAACATTGTCTCAATATGAAAAAAAGTCTAACTATCATTATTGTAATGTTACATTACATTGTAATTTATTCAATGTTGCATTGATACAATACAAAACTTGGCTTTAATACAAGGTTTATAATATTAGGGCCTTTTAATATTCAGTTTATAATATTAAAGTTTAATATTTGATTTATAATTTGTAGTATTAGGGTTCATAATATTAATCTTAGGGTTTAAAATGAATCCCTTGGGTTTATCAATCCCTAGGGTTTTTACTATTAATCCTTTGGGTTTATCAATCCCTTAGGTCTATAATATCAATGAGTTGGGTTTAAAATTATTCCCCTTGGTTTATAATCCATTGAGTCTATAATATTAATCCCTTAGGTTTATTAATTATGTTGATTTATAGTACTAATCTCTTGGGTTTATACTATTAATCCTAAGGTTGGTAATATTAATATTAGGGTCTATATTTGTGGGGTTTAATATTAATCCTAGGGTCTAATGTTATTTTCTTATGTTTATAGTCCCTTTGGTTTTTAATATTAATCCAATGGGTTTAGTAATCCCTTGGGTTTATAATATTTTTCCTAGGGTTTCTAATATTAATTATAGAGTTTATGTTCTTACGGTTTAATATTAAGCCTATGGTTTATAATATTGATCTTATGGTTGAATATTAATCCCTTTAGTTTATAATCCGTTGGGTTTATAATATTAATCCTTTGGGATTATTAATCTTAGGGTTTATGTTCCTAGGATTTGATATTAATCTTAAGGTTTAATGTTATTCCCTTCATTTTTTAAGATTAATCCCTTGGGTTTATTAATCGGATAGGCTTATAATTTTGATCCTAATATTTAGAATATTAAACTTAGGTTTTAATGTTCATTTGAGGGATTATACTATTTACCTTAGGGTTTATGATCCTTTGGGTTTATAATATTAATTCTTTGTGTTTAATATTATTCCCATGGGTTTATAATCCCTTAGGCTTATTATTGCTTTGGTTTTATGATATCAGTCTCTTGGGTTTATTAATCTAAGGGTTCATATTCCTAGGGTATATTATCATTCATAAGGTTTATAATAATAATCTTAGGGTTTAATTTAAATATCCCGAGTTTATAATCCATTGGGTTTACAATACAAATTCCTTTGGTTCATTAATCCCTTGGTTTAGAATATTGATATCTTGGGTTTAATATTAAGTATAATATATATCCCCTTGGTTTATAATTATGGTAAATGAAGGTTCAATGTCACGTTGTGACAAAGATTTTCTCAATATGTAAATTAAGCACTGTCCTACATTTCATTGGGAAAATATTTTCTGCATATGAAAATCAATCATGGTCAACCATGGTGCAACATCGCATTGTCACAAAGATTGTCTCAATATGAAAATCAACCATGGTAAGCCATGATAATTCTAGGGTTTACAATAATTATCTTAAGTTTGATATATCTTGGGTATATAATATTAATCCATTGGGTGTAATATTATTCCTTTGGGTTTATAATCCCTTTGTTTTTTAGTATTGATCCCTTGGGTTTATTATTTTCATGGTTTATAATACCATTCTCTTGGGCTTATTAATCTAAGGGTTGATATTCCTGGGGTGTAGTATTATTTTTAGGGTTTATAATATTGATACCTAGGTTTAATACATATCCCTTGAGTTTAATTAATTAAAAATAATTAATATAAATTAAAAATATATATTTCATATTTTTAAAATAATAATAATAATAATCAACTGATGCAATGAGTGCTAAGTGGACTATTCGAAAATCATGACAAATTAGTCAGTTACGACTACCTCTCATGGAAATGGTCGTATATGAATGACTTACTTAGTTGAATCCCAAAAAAAATATCTAATAAAAAATTAATTATTGTTTGTTAATTAATTAATTAATATTAACAAATTATTATTAAATTAACAATATAATTGTTACTATTATTGTTAAGAATAAATAACATAAATTATAAAAAATAAATATTTATATATTTTTAATAAATAATAATAATAATAATAATAATAATAATAATAATTATGAAATTATTGTTAATTAATTAATTATTGTTAATTAACTAATTATTATTAATATTCATTAATTAATAATCATATTAAAATTAATTAAGAATATAAATAATAATATTAACTAATAATAATAATAATATTAATTAATAATAATAAATTACTAGGTTGGGTTTAAAATATTATTTTTTAGAGGTTATTAACATTTTCCATCAATATAAAAAAGCAAAGGTTCTTAGCCTGCTTCTGATCAGCAAAACCCTACTCCTAAAGGGCAAGAAAATCCATGTGGGCCTCTCAGTTCAACTTCAGTAGAGGTTCAGGAGGTCGAGATGCAAAAGAAAGGGACTCCGGACAAAGGGATACCCTCAGGCTCGAAACAGGGTGAAAGTGCTTTAGAAAGATCTAAAGAAAAACATGCAGAAGATGAAGATGAGGAACAAGACTCGGAGGAATCTGAGGAGGAAGGAGAATTAGGGAAGTCACAAATCTCAGCTAGAAGATCGACAAGAGGTCGAATGTCAGCTTGAGAAAAGAGAGAACAAGAAACATACAAAGATAAACTTCAAGGCAGTCAACCAACCCTTGAGAAATTATTGGGAAAAACGCCCAAGATGATAAGAAACTAGACTCAGGGCTCCAAGGGAGCTCATCACTCTTAGAAAAGTAAGTGATGAAGGTTGTCTCCTGGAACTGCAGAGGTTTGGGAAGTAAAGTGAAAGAAGAAGCCATGAGAAGCATGCTTCAGATAGAAACCTCAGACATTCTTCTAATCCAAGAGAAAAAATTGGAGGAAAAAGTTTTCCTTCAAAAAAGTAAGAAATTTTGGAATAAAGGTAGAGGACAGGCCATCTCTGTTCAAGGAGCTTCGGGCAGACTAGGCACTCTATGGAATATAAGCAAATACTCGCTGGTTAATGAGATCCTAAATACCCACTGGCTATACTTGAAACTTCATCATCTTGAAACAAAGGAGGTTCTTAGCCTTTTCAATGTGTATGTCCCAGTTAATGCAGGAGAAAAGAAGTTCTGCTTGGATTCTATCAGAAATCTGGCAGAAATAGAGAACTTGGAAAACATCATCATAGCTGGAGACCTTAACCTCACCTTACATATGGCTGAGAAGCAAGGAGGAAACATTGTGAGAGACCCGGCAAGGGAATGGGTGGAGGACCTCACGCAAGATTGGGATATACTCGACATCAAACCCTTAAACGATAAGTTCACTTGGTCAAACAAAAGAGTCGGTCTAGGTCATATTGCTGCTAGATTAGACAGATTTATTGTTCAAAGTTCATTTCTTCTCCTAGGACTAGAGGCTAGAATGCAAATTCTTCCTTGCAGTGTCTCATACCTGTTGATGCGAAAATATGTCCGGCCAACAGTAAGGGATATCCCCGGTGTAAAGTCCCAATTAGAATATAAACCGTTTGTGATAGGGATCCCATCTGGGGTGTGGGTTCGGCTACTGCTGAATACTCCTTTTCTCGGACACGAATGAGCTCTATAGTCTTGTGAACGCATGTCTATCCAGATGGTACAATGCAAATGGTTGATGAGTCTCAAAGAACATAAAACACTATGAATAGCAAGATGAGTTGAACAACATGCAGCCAAGGAAGTACTGTTAGCAACACATCATTAGGGTCATGCTTGTAAAGAAGCTGTTCGAACCACAGAAGAAACAGTTCTTTATGGTTAGAGCGCCCTTCACTTCCTTAAGTGGTTTCCAAAGATGAGATAAATGTTAGTAACAAAGTTGCTTAACATTTCCTATAGAAAAAACTTAACATCATTAATAACGTTTAGTGAGTTGAATGTATAAATGATATAAGCGGAAAACGCAGATGATTTAATCAGCAAGATATCAAATACATAAGACAAAATATTCACAATGTTAACTTAACTCCCATCAGATCCAAGAGTGGAAACAAAACAAGTGCTTGTATTCATTCATAGAGAGTGCATTAAATGATATACAATTCTCTGCCCCTTTGGAGTCTCGAAAAAGGATCCTTTACAATTCCTGGAAGGGAGTATTTATAAAACAAAATTGACCCTTGGGTATCCCTGACTTTTCGCCTTCCCTACCGTTGGCCTAATTTGCGACTTAAGGGAAATTGCGACTTGCGACCTCGGCTATGGTGCGACCTATGACCCTTCAGCTGCTGCGACTTGTGACCCTCTCTACTTGCTGCTATAAGTAACTTGATCATGGAAGTAGTTGGGTGATTGCGAGGCTCGGGACATGTATCTGCTGCTGCTCTTTGAGGTAGGTCTGCTAATCCCGATAATCTGCAGCTACTGGGGAGACTTGAGGCATATCTTCTCTCAACCTATGAAGACATTTGAGAGTGTTTGGAATCAAAGTTTCCCTATTGACTGTGATCTGATTCGACAAGGAGTCTAGTTTAGTGTATATCCATACCGGTGTCATAATGAATTGAACCATGTTTTCTCTTGACGCTAACAGGTCTTGCGAGGAAACTGCTTGCCTCATGGGCTGTATAATTGTTTGGATATATTTGGAGACTTCTTCCCATGTTTTCTCTTCTCCATGTGCACCCAGAGAAGGGATGTGCTTTACCTCGGCCATTGAGTCAATGCTGCTAATCAAATGTTCATATGCAGACATTACTTTCTCCAGATCCTTGATGAGTTTTTCCATGGATTCTACATTTATCCGGATTTTAACTTTTTCATTCTGGGTGGAAATCCAATATTTTCTAGGCAATGTGGCCGGGGCTTGTGGATACATGTTAGACCACTCCAATATCTTGTCCAATGCAGTAGAGGCTTCCTTTATCTGCGTGTTTCTCCTTTTAGTTTCGACCTGTGCCTTCAGTAGAGGCGCTACCATTTGTTTTATGGTAAAAATTTCTTCATAGACCTGTTTCATGGAGGCCTCCAAAGTGATTATCTCTCCCTATATAGTGAGTGATATTTCATTAACAAGGGTATCCCTGATTTGAAATTTTCTGACCTCCTCTTGTAGCGCCTTCTTTTCTTGCTCTGCTTTGGCCGTCTTGAGTTTGGAGGTCTGCAGTCTGTTCTGTAAGGACATAATTTCTCTGCCCATCCTACTCACGTTATCCTTTGTAGCTGCCGCAAAAGCAGTACCGACTGAGGTAATCATGACTGGATTATTCCTGGTGTCCAAGACTATATCCTTTCCTGTAGTGACTGCGAGGGGTGTCGCAGGGTCTTATGCCAAACATCTCCTTTTTTCCTGCCTAATCTTGTGTGTGAATTGATCGTAGGTGAGTTTGGTGAGATCGAGCACTCCCTCATCTAGATCTTCGAAGGTACCAAATTCTGAGAGGGTGAAATAGACAGGAGTTTCAGAGGTATCTTGATGGGCGGCACCTCTGTTTTTTCCCCTATTTCTGAGAACGGAGTCCTACTTAGGCTTCTGCTTTGTCCTCTTCTTCCTTCAGCTGGTGCTCTACTTCTGCCTTGTCCTATTCTTCCATTAGCTAGTGCTCAGCTTCTTCCTTGTCCTGTTCTTCCTTTAGCCAGTGTTCGGCCTTCGCCTTATCCTGCTTTAACTTCAACTGGCGCTCAGCTTCCATATTTTCTTCCTCCTCTTTTTTATTTAGTTCCTCTTCCTTTATTTTGCGGTTTTCTTTTGCCTGCTTCTTCCTCTACTCTTCTTTAAATTTTTTCTTTTTCTTGTCTTCTTCTTCCTTTGCCTTTTCCTTGGCTTCTTGTTGAGCTTCAGCCTATTTTCCATTTTGCTGGGAGGAGGGGTTAAGACCTGTACCGGTCCTAGGCTTCTTGGCCTTTGATGATGATGCTCCTCCCAGTGTATGGATTCTTTCTTCTAGAGTCTGATCATCCTGGCTAGCTGATTCTTCTAGGGTGGCCTCTCTATCCTTGTTATACTAGTTCTCAATTCTGTCTTCAACAGGTCACTCGGTATGCTGGTAACTCCATTTGAATTTTTCCCTCTTACAGTGGGCTGGGATGATTCTCTCAGTATCATATGTCCGGTGTGCTAAAGGGGGTAAACAAAATCCTCTGATTTGTTCGGCCTCTGCCTCTACTTCCCTAAAATCCTTCACTGCGTATGCACCGATAGTGAGAGGAAGAGTGGGCCATGGCTTCTTCTTACCCTTAGTTAGAAATTTTGAAAATACCCTTGACATTTGGTAGCATACTTCCTGGAGGAGGAGGTTGTCGGTGATGAGCTAGGGCAGCGCATGAGGAGCCTTGAGAAACCCGAAAACTCGAATGAAAGTACCCTCCGCATTAGGGAACTAGTGGGATACTTAGGTTATTGTCTCCATGGCACGCCAGGGTGTACATGGCGCGTCTCTTAGAAATAGTTTCCTGTATAGGGTGGGGATGAATCTCTGTGTAATTGACTCTATGTCTTGCTTGTACCCGGAATCCCAGAACACCATTAGATATTTGTGAATCGAACTGCCATGCTTTGGGTCCCAGTTGTGTGACCACCCCTAAAAATGGCACCTTACGCACACCACATGTAGGAGATAGAATTCCATATAAAATTTTGACGCATACCCTTCATCCGGTGCTAGTGCCAGAGATATGTTCGACCTAAGGGCTGCCACTATCATGTTGGCCCAGTTGAAGCGGGTACCGTACATGGTGATAGTGTACATCAGAGAAACCCAAGCGCCGCTAAAAAAGGTTGCATCTGGATGGCCGTAAATCCTGCATAACATTGTAGCTACTAATTTGTAGGCCTTCTTGAGCCCTGTTGTCTGATATTCATGGTCCTTCTTGACCCGAAACTTATTTGGATCCTCCCACCACCCTCTCAAATTTTCAGTTATGGGAACTGCATGAGTAACGACCCACTCCTCAGTAAAGGTCTGCTCTCGGGGAGGCAATGTGTAATAGACTTCCGCATCTTGTCCTTTTAGATTTGCAAATGTCTTTCCGTTGTGATCCCAAATAAACCAGATCTTGGGGTAAACGCTTTGCAAGATCCATTCAATTAGTTCTGCGCATGGAAATATAGGCGGGTGGGCTCCTGCATAGTGCAACTTGGATCGTTTGACCTAAATATATACCTGTCGGTCTGGGAGGTCCTCCGAAAATTCGGTCTACGTAAACTCTTCGTAAATCTGTTACCAGCTCATGTTGTCCCCTTTACCAAAAATGCAGGTTGTGTGTCCATAGATGGGGGGAAATAGAATAGATATTTCCTCCTTCGAGATCTCTATCTCAAGACTTTTGTTCATCTTGCGAATTGTTGGAGGCCCCATGTCACTCGAGGCTGACAAGATGGATACACACTCCAATTCGGCTTCAGTGTCCCCTAGCATGTTCATGAAACAATCCCACGATAAGATAGATGTCATAATTTATAAATATGTGGGCTGCTCTTATCCCTGATTAATTATTTTCAAGGAAATGGGTGAACCTGCGACTTGGCGACCTTGTGACTGGGTCGCAGGGTCGCTAGGTCATGTGAGTTTAATTTTTAATACAAAGGAAACCTAGAAACTTGGCGACTCGTGACTAGGTCACTGAGTTGCTGAGTCGCATCGGTCAAGATCTGCTTGGAAGTGCGACTTGGAAACTTAGCGACTCGTGACTGGGTATAAGGTTGCTCAGTTGTGAGGTCACTCCACTCTAAATTTTTCCAAAAATGTGACCTAGAGACCCTGTGACTTAGCAACCAAGGTCACTAGGTCGCGGGGTCACGTTAGGGCTGGGCGGACTCGTGGTGGGAAATTTTTTTGGAAAACACACAAGGCGCCCAGAAGATCATCGACCAAGTCACAAAGATCTTCATTGGATAGTGAGGCAAGGTCCCTGAAAGGGGGGAGGGGGCAGATAAGTTTGTCAGAAGGACCCACAAGGATGTGAAAGGTAAGAATCCTGAAGGGGGGAAGGCAGGTTTGCAGAGGGATTTCTAGTTTGCTTGGTCAAAGGAAAACATGGTTAAATAGTTTAGGGCAAGGGTAAGAAATAGTAACAATTATCTCAGAAAAGAAATAGTAGGAGGATTACGCAACTTACCTGGGAAAATTACGCTCTAGTTGGCTTGTCAGAGGCGTTTTCTTTCTCTATTGCGCAGGTCAAATGCGACCTATGCAACCCTTATATATATAAAGGGGTCGCATGTGTGGGAAATTAATGAGGGTCACATGGTTGCAAATGAGCTGAGTTAATTATGAGATGTGTGACCTTGCGACTTTGCGACCTAAGCGGTCGTGGGGTCGCATGGTTGCGAGGTCGCTAATGTTTGATTTTGGACTGATGTGCGACCCAGCGACTTGGTGACTGAAGGGTCGCAAGGTCGTTGAGTCACAACTTAGGAGAGTTAACCATATTTGTGACTTAGTGACCTGAGGTTTTGAAAAGGTGAATTTAGGCCTGACTTCTATTTTTCACAAGTATTAGGGGCCAAAAATTTAAGGAGAGAAAAATTTTGGAAGGTGTTGTAGCAGCTACAAAAAATGGCGATTCGCTATTAGGACCCAGGATCTTTGTTGGTGCTTCATCAGGTGGGGGGTGGGGCTGAGCTTGCTGACCCTTCCATTTCATGGGTCCCACTACTTTTGTCCTTGGACCTTGCGTGTATGCTTCCACCTATCTGCATGTCCCAGGGTGCGGGCCTATCACAATTCATTCTAGGAGACTGCATGGAAAAGGTTTGAGTAACCTCAGAGATTTCCAGGATCCGGTATAATTATTTCGTCCCCATTGTGTTTTTCCTCTACCAGCGAACCTAATAGTCCTGGTGGAGTCACTTCCTGGGAGTCACAAAAGTTGCTCTGTTACCAGCGAGCCTGGTCAGTACCCCGTCAGAGTTGTCGCATCACCTCTCTACGCAGGAAGCCTTTCTCAATCCTTTACACTTATTCATGTGCTAGTTTGCACTTATTTAAAATGTGCTCGGAGCACTTATTTGAATGTGCTCAAGGCACTTATTTAATAGTGGCAATTTTTCTTGCGGCGGATTAGGGATCCCGAATTATTTTGCTTGCAAGAGAGGTTGCTCCTGGTCTATATGACGACGTTTTGGGTTTTCCCAGATGTCCTTTTGTATCATGCAGTTAGCTCTGCCCTTTTCCATCTAGTGACCGATCACACCGAGACTTTATTTTGTACAACAATCCCTTGGGCCAACATGCTAGGCAGGCTACCTGTGCTTGGTTCCTGGGACTTAGCTGTGTTTTCCCCACTAAGTGCATATCACAGGCAAGCTTGTGTCCCTTTTGATTTTCAGGGGAGCTTCTTCACCAGCATAGATTCTGGCACAACATTGCCAATTGAGTAACCTCTACATCCTTCCTTCAACTTTGGGATGCTACATGGGATAGGGTCAATGGGAGCCTGCTTGGAACAAGTGGTTTATTGAAAACAAAACAAAACTGAGAATAAAGGAAAAAACAAAACAAAAGAAACGAAAAAAAAACAAAAAAAAACATATGGTACAGGGTATGATGATGAACCCCTCAGGGTTGTTAGGTGAAATAGTGTTTAAGGTCGTGCCCGTTTACCAGGAGAATCTCAATTCTCCCCTCAAGGGTTTGTAGCCTATAGGTGTAGGAGCTGATATTTTCTTTAATATGGAAGGGACCTGTCCACAGGGCCTGGAATTTGAAGTGTTTTCATTTATCCTCGTGAGCTTTGTCCCACTTGAGGACTAGGTCACCTACTTCGAAAGATTTGTTTCCAGCAGACTTCTTGTCAAACCATCATTTTATTTGACTTTGGTGGATGGCGATTTTTTCCTGGGTTTTCAACCTTTCCTCCTCCAGCTTCAATAATGTGTCTATTCGGGCTTGTAAGGGAGGGCAAGGGGTGCCATGAGTCTCTTGTGATAATTGAAGGGCTAGGAGAGACAATTTGGGAGGAAGAATAGCTTCTTTTCCATACACAAGAAAAAACGGGGAGGTCCCCAAAGATGGCTTGGGGGTGACCTGATTAGTCCATAGGGCATTATGGAGAGCGTTATGCCAATTTCGTTGTTGGGACAACAAAGTATTTTTGATGATGCAGATGAGGTTCTTATTAGTTGACTCAGCTAGCCCATTTCCTTGGGGTTAATAATTGGCAGAATGTTTCAACACTATACCATTTTCTAGAGAAAAATCATATAATTTAAAAGATGAAAAATATGTTGCCTTATAAGAAACAAGGGAGGTTGGAATGCCAAACCTGATCATGATGCATTTGGTGATGAAGGCTATTACCTCTTGATCATTGACTTGACACAACGGTATCGCTTCAATCCACCTTGTGAAGTATTCTGTGGCAGTGAGGATCTATCTATGTTGCTTCGAAGAGTGTGGTAGGATTTCCCCAATAACGTCCAGCCCCCACTGCTGAAATGGTTCTTCCACTGTGACAGACTGTAATGGGGAAGAAGGCCGTATTTCTCTATTTTTGAAATTTTGGCATTGTTGGCATTTCTAGAAATAGGCGTGCACATATTTGAATAGAGTAGGCCAATAGAAACCAACATGCATGATCTTGTGAGCAGTGTTATCCCCCGCATAGTGTCCACCTGCTAGACCATCATGGAGTTCCGCCAAAACTTTCTATGCCTCATCATACTCCAAAAAGTGTAGCAGGACACCGCTGTGGTGCTTGCGAAGCAACTTACCCTGCACCAACTGGTAGGATACAACTTTCAATCTTAATGCACGTTTCTGCTGAGTGGTTAAAGTGGGGCCCATGGTACCGTGTTTCAGATATTGCTGGAGATCAATGTACCATGAGGAGGTATCCTGCTGGGATATGCTATCATCTTGATACATGTCGAACTCGTGTTCCCAAATCTCTTCTTCACTACTTCGTGAGTCCGTTGCCATCCGACATAATCCTTGGCCCTTTATAGTGTGTTCTGGCTTGAATTCTAGGTCATATTCTTGAAGGAATATCATCCAGTTGCCTTGTCTCTCGCCTAGCTCCTGTTGTATGAAATGTGAGTGAACAACCGGGTGAGGCACGAAGACTATGACATGAATCTTCAAAATATACGGCCTGAAGTGTTTAACTACCTTGTATACTGTGTAAGATTGCTTGTCAATATCTGGATAATTCAGCTTGGCACCTTGTAACCCAGTACTCATAAATGATATAGGCCGCTCATCGTTATTGTCATCTTTCTGAGTGAGGACGACGGCCAAAGATGAATCTGAGGCAAAGGTATACAAGATAAAGCCTTTGTTGAAATCCGAACTATGAAGAGCTGGTGCTTCCACGATGGCTTGTTTGATGTTATCGAACGCTTCTTTCTCAGGAGGATTCCATTTAAAGTTAGCGTTTTCCTTAATCATACCTTGCAATGGTTTCACGATTTGGGCGAAATCTGATATAAAATTTTGGACAAATTTGATTTTGGCAAGGAAAGACTGCATAGATTTCTTACCACTTGGGGGCGGTATTTGAGCGATGAGTTTCACACGTTCTGGATCCACTACGATGCTGTCTTGAGTTATTATGTGCCCTAAAAAGTTTTCTTCGGAGACGGTGAAAGTGATTTTCTTTGGGTTTAGTGGGATCCAGTATTTACGACACCTTTCAAAGATCTGCTTGGGGTGGTGGAGGTGGTCAGATCTACGTTTCGAAAACATGGTGACGTCATCAAGGTATAATACTACGCTTTTCCTAATGAGGCCTTTGAAGGAGATAACCATGGCTCTTTGGAAGGTGGTGCTGACATTAATCAAGCCAAACAGCATGCGTCTGAATGTGAATGTTCCCCATTTAGTTCTGAATGTGGTTTTGAGTTGATCGGGTTCAACCACTAGTACTTGATTATAACCTGAAAACCCATCCAATATAGAGAAAATTTCCGACCTTGATACAGCTTGAAGGATTTTCTCCATAGGGGTCACTGGATAGTTGTCCTTGTTGGAGGCTCTGTTTAAATTCTGAAAATCTACACAAAAACGATTTTCTCCAAATTTCTTGCAAACAGGGACCAAGTTTGACACCCAGGTTGAATGGCGAACTTTGAAAATTATCCGCGCATCCAAGAGCTTCTTTAGTTCCTTTTGGGTCACTGGTTCTAAGGCGGAGTGTACTTTTCTCAATTTTTGTTGGAAAGGCTTCACTCCTTCCTTCATGGGTATCACGTGCTAGATGATCCGTGTATCATAAGTTCGAAGCTCATCATATGTCCAGGAAAACACATCTTGGTATTTCTTAAATAACTTGATGAATGCTTGCCTCTCATGAGGGGTGCATTGCTTACCCAGATTTTGAGCTTGGGATCCTTGTCTGTTCCGAGATTTATTTGTTGGTGCGCTAACGTGGAACTTTTCACCTTCATGTTTGGGGGTCCTCGGAAACGGTTCTGTAGGTCGAACAAATTTTAGAGTGACACGATCCCTTTGGGTATGGGATTTTCTTTCTGATCTCGTAGTTCCTCTTGCAAGGCCCGATCATGATCCTCTTCTTCTATAACTACATCTTTGAATACATCCGTATTGAGCATGAAATCCAATACATGTTGGTCATCATTGAAAACAAGGAAATTAGTGACATTATCTAGTACGGATGGCTTGTAAATAAGTTCAATATAAAATCCATCTCTAAGTGGCATGAACCTAGAGGTAGCATTGGCAAGTGTATCGACTGCTGCATTGTGCATTCTAAGTACGGATTTAATACCAAAAGCATCAAAAGCAGAAATTAAACGCCATACCTCTTGCTGGTAACCTTTCAGATGTGGAGACAAGCAATGGATGGTGTTACATACCTGACGAGTGATAATCTCAGAATCGCCAATTACCTTTAAACAACGAACTTTTAGATCTGTGGCATTTGAGTTCGAACAGCAATGCCTCATACTTGCATGTATTATTTGTGCACTAGAACTCTAACTAGCAGGAAATTAGAAACTTGTTCTTCTGAGGGTCCAACAAGATACAACCTACGCCAAACCCATCTTGGGTTTTGGAACCATCATAGTACAAGGTCCATATTTAATCTTCTGATTTGACAAGGTTGTCCGAGCTCATTGGGGATGTACTCGGGGCAAGAATTTCTAATGGGTCCTTCGTTGAGGCAGAGGAGTTTTTAGTGACCAGAAGTAGCTTATATTGGACGTCTTGAGTGATCAGAGATTGGGGAATTTGATAGCACCCAAAAATGGATTCTAAGAAACACATACCGAGTTATTATTGTGAGAAAATGATTGGTTCGTTAGTTGCATCCAGATCAGTCACAATATATTTCATGTATGGCTCACTTTTGACCTGGATTTGGTTATTCTTGCCCTTGTACGGTAGCCAAATGTGGGACCAATCAGTGGCAAAGTATCCCTGCAGCTTGCTGGACCAATCTCTGCTCAATATAAGGCCATAGGCCTCGGGGATATCCAAAATTACTATGTCGATGCACTGATGCACTCTAGAATCAGAGGATAGGCGGATGATGGCATTGTTTAATTCGCCTACTACAGGGATTTGAGATCTATCGAGTTGGATGATCCTTGCATCAGTTTTCTCAGGGCGAATGTTTAAATTCTTGCATATGGATAAGGGCATAACATTTGTGGATGCACCAGAATCGACGAGGCAATTATGGACATTGAAGTTAAATATCTTGAAGGAGAGGAGGAAAGGTGGTGTGGATCCCCTGGAGTTGGCATTTATGGAATTTATGATGGATTGGGGACTAGCAGCAGTTTGGGCCAATGTGGTGCTCACGGGTTTGGTCGTCAGTAGATTGGAAAATGCCTTGAGAATAAGATCTTGTTGGTTAGCAATGAGAGCGATCTTGTAGAGAGAAATATTGGCCTGGGTCTTCTTCATATCCTTGATACTGTTATATCCAAAATCTGTGTGTGAGGCAAGTTTGGTGGTGGTTTTAGGGGAAAATGATGAAGGTTTAGCCTTGGGGCCTTCTCGGGGGTTAGTTCGACTAAATTTTTTAGGAGTCTTGTTTTGGTTTTCTGCATTTGGTGGCAGGATTTTCCTTAAGAAATCTTTTCTTTTTTCTTCGAAGAACTTTTCAGGGACCGGGCCTTTGCTCCTCAAACCATAGTTTTGAGGGGGTTTATATTTAGGGTTGTCAGCCAAGTTTATCCCAGTTGTGGAAGGGAGAGACTCTCTACGGATGACCTCAAAAGCAAGGATAGTGGAACCCATATCCTCATCTGGGGGGGAGGCCTCCTTGTTGTCTGAAATAGCCTCCTCTTCTAAATCTCCAGGGGTCTGGTCTTCCAGAAGTTGATTCACCACGACGGTTATGCTATTAATCCACTGGGGGAAAGTTTTCTCTGAGTGGGAGGCTTGATGGAAAGAACAAAAATTGTCCTTGCCAATTTCTTCAACGTTGATACCAGTATCGACGGGGGCTGGTTCACAGTGGGGTTATTATTTCTGAAGAAATATTTTTGCGTCTTGGCTGCTTGGACATAATCATTATTCTTCCTCTTTAGATCAGAGACTTCGTTGGTCAGTAACTTGAGTGATTTTGTGATAATTTCAAAATGAAAGGGGTCCTTGTCTTTGTCTCCAGATTTATGGTTCGAGGATTGGGCTCTCTTCGTGGTGGGATTCTAATCATCTCGACCTTCATGGTCGATGGCTCCTATGGATAACATATCCCTTTCAACAGCTAAGGCAGTGGTGTAATTTTCCGCCAGTGTAGCTCTAGCTTCGCATTTCACGATTACGGAAATATCCCGAGGGAGAGCCCTAGTGTAGTATTCGACAGTGATGGAATCATCTAAGGCCATATTCGGCAGGAATTTGTTCAATATTGTAGTGAAGCGTTGATTGAAATATTTGAATTTCTCCTTTTTCTGACACTTCAAATTACTAAGTTTTCTGAGGAGCATGGAAGGAGTTTTGTCTTATGAAAATTTTTGAAGGAAAATACCGCGGAACTGCTCCCAGGAAGAAATGGAAGCAACAGGGAGGGATTGGTACCATGTGGTAGCTTTATTCTCTAAAGTATGGGGAAAAATATGGCATGCTACATCATCAGATTGTAATCTCATCATTTGTAAGGCCAAGTAAAATTTTCTTATGTGATCTTCGGCTAGCGTACGGTTTTCGGGGTCGAACTTGTGGAGGTGCTTCTTGGGATGCCGAGGCATGTCATGGAGGGGGCCATGGAGGGCTAAAGGAGATTGCGCCATCCAAGCTAGCGGCTGCACATGCCTAGACTGCTAGTGGCGCGATATGTAGACACAACCTATTTCACTTTTAGACTCGCTCCCTATGCCTGACCCGGATTCTTCGCCTTCATGATGGGACTGCATGTCCTAATTCCTCCCTCGGTTCCCTACATCTCTGATATTTATATAGTTATAAAGGAAAATAAATCTATTCTGGTTTCTATGGTGATGGTGGTGGCCGGGATTCAGGCCTTGTCCACGACCCTGTTCCCTTAGCCTCTGTTTCCCCGGCCTCTCCCGGCTCCTCCTCCAGGTGGGTTGTTTAGTTGAGTGTTATCATTCAGAGTTCGGTTCGGTTGAGGGTCAACATTGGGTTGTGGTTCAGTGATTTCAGGGCCACCCTATTTAGCCCCTCGAGGGCTGTCTGGGGGTTCTTCATAATTCTGCTCAATTTTGTCTACATAATCTTTGATCATAAGACCCACAAGTTGAGGTAGGAAGTTGACAAGGGTTCCTTGGCGAGTATGGTTAGCTGCGGGAGTTCTAGGATTGGCTAGGGAACTAGTGACCAGGGCTTTCTGTAAACCCCTGACAAGGTTGCAAGCAATAACGTGCAAGGCTCTTAGTTGATCTAAAGTGACTTCATAGTAAGGGGCCTCCTCCTCCTAGGAATTTTTTAAGGGTGGAGGACCCTTATTTTTAGGCATGACCTCCCACTGGGGAGTTTCTAACGGGTTGTTACTTGTGTGCTGGGAGTCTGCCATTCAGGCCCTCCTTCTAGTGCCAAAATATGTTGACGTGAAAATATGTCCAACCAACATTAAGGGATATCCCCGGTGTAAAGTCCCAATTAGACTCTAAACCGTTTGTGATAGGGATCCTATCCAGGGTGTGGGTCCAGCTACTGCTGAATACTCCTTTTCTCGGACACGAACGAGCTCTGTAGACTTGTGAATGCACGTCTATCCGAATGGTAAAATGCAAATGGTTGATGAGTCTTAATGAACATAAAACACTATGAATAGCAAGATGAGTTGAACAACATGCAACCAAGGAAGTACTGTTAGCAGCACATCATCAGGGTCATGCTTGTAAAGAAGTTGTTTGAACCACAGAAGAAACAATTCTTTATGGTTAGAGCTCCCTTCGCTTCCTTAAGCGGTTTCCAAAGATGAGATAAATGTTAGTAACAGAGTTGCTTAACATTTCCTATATAAACAACTTAACATCATTATTAACATTTAGTGAGCTGAATGTATAAATGATATAAGCGGAAAATGCAGATGATTTAATCAGCAAGCTATCAGATACATAAGACAAAATATTCACATTGTTAACACATTAACTCCCATAAGATCCAAGAGTGGAATCAAAACAAGTGCTTGTATTCATTCATAAAGAGTGCATTCAATGCTATACAATTCTTTTCTCCTTTGGAGTCCCAAAAAAAATATACTTTACAATTCCTGGAAGGGAGTATTTATAAAATAAAATTGACCCTTGGGCATCCCTGAATTTTCACCTTCTCGACCGTTGGCCTACTTTGCGACTTGCGACCTCGGCTGTGGATGGGACTTGTGACCCTTCAGTTGCTGCGACCTGCGACCCTATCTACTTGCTTCTATATGTAAATTGATCACAAAAGTATTTGGGTGATTACGAGGCTCGGGACATGTATCTTCTACTGCTCTTAGAGGTAGGTCTACCAAGCCTGATAATCTGTAGCTACTAGGGAGAACTGAGGCGTATCTTATCTCAACTTGTGAAGACATTTGAGAGCATTTGTAATCAAAGTTTCCCTCTTGACTATGATTTGATTGAATAAGGAGGCCAGTTTATTGTATATCCAGACTGATGTCACAATGAATTGAACCATGTTTTCTCTCGATGTCGGTAGGTCTTGCGAGGCAGCTGCTTGCCTCATGGGCTGTAAAAATGTTTGGATATCTTTGGAGACTTCTTCCCATGTTTTCTCTTCTCCAAGTGCACCCAGAGAAGGGATGTGGTGTACCTCGGCCATTGAGTCGATGCCGCTAATCAAATGTTCATATGCAAACATTACTTTCTCCAGATCCTTGATGAGCTTTTCCTTGGATTGTACCTTTATCTGGATTTGAACTTTGTCATTATGGGTGGCAATCCAATCTTTTCTAGGCAACGTGGCCGGGGCTTGTGGATACCTGTTAGACCAATCCAATATATTGTCCAATGCAGTAGAGGCTTCCTTTAGCTGTGTGTTTCTCCTTTTAGTTTCAGCCTATGCCTTTAGTAGAGGCACTTCCGTTTGTTTTATGGTAAACATTTCTTCATAGACCTGTTTCATGGAGGCCTCCAAAGTGACTAGCTCTCCTTGTATAGTGAGTGATATTTCATTAGTAGGGGTATTCCTGGTTTGAAATTATCTGACCTCCTCTTGTAGAAACTTCTTTTCTTGGTCTACTTTGGCCGTCTTGAATTCGGAGGTCTACAGTCTGTTCTATAAGGACAAAATTTCTCTGCTCATCCTGCTCATGTTCTCCTATGTAGTTGCTAAGGAAATCATGACCAGATTAGTCCTGGTGTCCAAGACTATATACTTTCCTGTAGTGACTGCGAGGGGTGCCGCAGGGTCTCGTACCAAACATATCCTCTTTTACTGCCTAATCTTGTGTGTGAATTGATCATAGGTGAGTCTGGTGAGATTGAGCACTCCGTCATCTAGATATTCGGAGGTACCCAATTCTGAGAGGGTGAAACAGACAGGAGTTTCAGAGGTATCTCGATGGGCAGCAACTCTGTTTGTTCCCCTGTTTCTGAGAACGAAGTCCTACTTCCTTCAGCTTCTGCTTTGTCCTGTTCTTCCTTTAGCCGGCGCTCTGCTTCTTCCTTGTGGTGGTCTTCATTTAGCCAGCGCTCAACTTCTACCTTGTCCTGTTCTTCCTTTAGCTGGCGTTTAGCCTCCGCCTTATCCTGCTTTAACTTCAACTGGCGCTCAGCTTCCATCTTTTATTACTCTTTCTTTTTCTGTTCCTCTTCCTTTTTTCTATGGTTTTCTTCTGCCCGCTTCTTCCTCTGCTCTTCTTTCAATTGTTTCTTTCACTTGTCTTCTTCTTCCTTTGCCTTTTCCTCGGCTTCTTGTTGAGCTTCAACCTCTTTTCCCTTTTGCTGGGATGAGGGGTTAAGACCTGTACCGGTCCTAGGCTTCTTGGCCTTTAATGATGATGCTCCTCCCAGCGTATGGATTATTTCTTCTAGAGTATGATCATCCTGGCTAGTTGATTCTTTTGGGGCAACCTCTCTGTCCTTGTTGTTAGCCACCTATGAATTTTTTGTCAAGCAACAGATGGCTAAATTGTTTTTGAGCCTTCAGGAGATACATTTCCTATGAAAATCTCTCATCCTTAAAGAATCTGTGTGTCCTTTTCCTTTGAAAAATATTCACTGTTTTTTCCACCCAAAAAGCCTCACTGTCTATAAAAAATGATGCTTAGAAAGGCCTCCATTTGCCCCTTGTATCCCTGCAAAATTTCCCATTTTAACCCTTTTTTTCACTTTTTCAAATTCTCCCCTTTGACTCCCAAAATCCCTTCCTAAGTCTCCTAAACCATCTAATTCCTCCTTTTAAACCAAGTGAAATCCCTTCATCTGGTTTTAAAACCCCTTTATTCCCTTACCGAAACCCTTGTTTAACCTTGAAAACGTTGTTTTTTGAGCTAAAAAACCCATTATTTTACATATAACAGGCTATCCCCCTTTGGCCCAGCCCCGAACCACTTCCCCTCCATAAAGCCCAGTGCTAAGACCAAGCGCTAAGTCAAAGGGCACTAATCGCATCAGAGAGTCAGAGCAGAACACTCCTTTCCTTTGTAAACTAAGAAAGTTCCGATGCGAGATTGTTTAGTCTGTCGGCCTTTGAGATGATCTCCGCCATTGATCAGAATAGATCTGACGGTCTGCACAGGCTTCATCGCACCCATAAAATTTCTTCGTAAACCCCCCCAATGGAAATCTCCACCGTTCATTCTCGTTCTAATCCGACGGCCATCACATCATCGGAGCTTTTCCATCGCGCCAATCGCAAGCCCTTCCAATGCCCCGATTGGCCGATCCCCGATTGAATTGGAGCCGTCCACTCATTCTAATCCTACGTACCAGATTTCTTCTTGCTCCTCCGACCCAATTGCAGCTGTTGATCTCCAGCCAAATAAATGGTCTAGAGCCAATCACTTCATGAACCCATCAGAGATTTGGCCCCTCCCTCCTCTGCTTCCGATTAAATCTTGACTGTCCATCCTGTCTGATCTGACGGCTCATATCACTCCCGCCCACTAACCATATCCTCCGCCTGTGCTCTCTCTCTCTCCAGATCTCAACCGTTCATTCATAGATCAGACGACCTGTATTGAAACCACCTTCCACTTGACCCCACTCTATTGATCGCGCACGTTATCATATCGTGCTCCTCCATCACCGTTGGATCTCACAGTCCCAGATCTAACGGCCCATAGCAATATCGTGTAGGTTTTGCATCCAAGCTTTAGTAGTCAGGACCTACGTGATATGGGCGGTTTCAGAATGCCACATGTCATTCGGAGACCCATATCGCATTAAAAAAGAAAAAAATGCTTTCCCACCTTTTCACTGCGCGAAAACAGTGGTTTTGTCCAAAAAACCACTTCCCCAGTGCTCGCCTCCGAAGGTTCATCAACCAATCTCGACCGTTGATCTGCATAGATCAACGGTCCAAAGTGCATCTCGCCTTCCATGCATATTTTTTCATTGCGCGACCTCAACAATGCATCGGATCATCGCAACTGTTGATGTCCTCCTGAGATCTGATGGTCCATGTTAATTGCCCTCCACCCACGATAGGGTCCCACCATTCAGATTCATTTCATATGTTTTCATGCAATTTCCTTTGTATTCTATCCAAAGGTCCAAACCTTGTGCTTTGCATTAAACATCATATTCTTTCGCCCGCATCAAATTTTTTTAAATGTTTTACATTGAAAAATTATATCATTCCGCCTAACATTAAAACTTTAATTTTTTCGTTAAATTTCATTGCATTTCACCCCAACCGTCCAAAGGCATTCTGTTAATTAATCCCCATTTTCGATCATCACTTCTAGATATGATCAGACGGTCCACATGCATTTGTCCACCAATCTCCATCAGCTGCATTTTTCACCATTACTATGCATTTTTCCACCGTTTTCCATTTGCATCCATCGTTCCCACCATGCTGCGCTGCCATTCTCACAACTTTCCACTGTATCCATCCTCCCACCGCATAGATTTTCTTATCAGTCTGTGTCTTTTTGCAGGGTTATAGGCGGTGAAAACCGCCATTGCTCACAGTCACTGTTATAGTGACACTGAGCGCAGAAGAGACCATTTTCAGAGCCTGAGATTACATAGAAACGCCTGGGAAGGTGTTTAGAGTGGAATTTTTCATTAAAGAAAAGAGTTTAACTCTGTAAAACCTTTCCAGTGTCATTAAAGCTCAAATTTCATAGAAAGAGACAGTCATGAAGCGACAAAGAGTATCAGTGGATAATCAGAGAGTTTAATGCCTGTAATTGAAGATTTTAAGCTCTGATTCAATGATCAAAAGGAAAATGTACCAGATTGAAGACCTCATGATTAACACCGAAGGCCTAATGAGGCCTAAAGCATAGAAAACTATATTGACAGTGTTTCACATCAGCAGAAGTTTCCTCCCGAGAAAGGACACAGTACCCATACTGTCTTTATTCTAGATCGTGTCCCTGAGAAGATTTCCACCTTGACAGAAGTCCTAATACTACCAGAGCATTTTTTATGTAGTATGGCAGACCTGAAGTCATTTATCTGTCTTTTTTTTCATTCATCAGAGTACTGTAGAGTATTACAGCTGAAGTACATCAAAGAGCATACCTAGAGTTACTTTCAGCCTGTCGAAGACCACTCTTTCATCCAAAGAGTACCAAAAATCAATGCATAGATATTAAGACAGAATGGGCCTCGAGCCCTCTTCTTCTAATCTATTTTAATGTTTCATTTAGTGTTTCATCTACCTCCTCTGCCTCTCTTTCAGCTATAAAAACTCAAGAAAAACTCATTGTAAAGGTTGTTGATCGGATATCTGTGAAATGTAAGCTGTTTCTCTTGAGATATAGTTCTCTGTGTAAAGTTGTAAGATAGGCCGAGGAAGATGTTTTCAGACTGAATATCAAGCTGTTGGAAATGTCGTACATGACTGGTGTTTCTCTTTAATATGACAAGCACATTTCTTTGGATCCCGATTTAAAGTAGCCGTGATGTTTTTCTTACTTTGTCTCTGTTCTCCTTTGTAATTCATCACATTTGATTTCTCTGGTATGCATAAGAAATCTGGCATAGGATATACCCTTGCATGGTGCCCTATTTTTCTGCTCTCCCTACCTTCGATGCTTTCTTCTGATTGTGTTATCTAAGGACTAATTCAAGTTAATTTAACCAGTGTAGTAGCTAATATTTACTGCTAGCTAATGTATGAATTAATGAATCCATTCTTAGATGTTCTTATTGGGTTTTAATTGAAACGAATTGGGATACTGGGAGTTTAGAATACTGATTCTGTCTCACTTGGGTCTCTTTCAAACTTTCGATCCTTTCTAAGTTCCATTAAGTTGGATGCCAAATCATTGAAATTTCAAAGCCTTTCTCTGATTTCAGGTGTTCACCTTTGTGTTTAAATATTTAATGTTTCCTTTGTCTGAAGGGTTAACCTTTTAGTAGTTGGATCATAGGTGTTTAATGGTATGTCCTGTCCCTAGATCTGATTCCTAATTGGTCACCTTGGAGGTTTCCTTGTCATTCACCTTCCTTCCTTACCATTTCATACCACACTATCATCTTTAAGATCCTATGCTTTAGATGACTAGCCCAATTGAAAGCCTTGAATACTGAATAGCAACTAAACCCATTCCTGACTCCATTTCCCAATGGTCTCGAGTGTTCTTTGAATTTATCTCTCCTTTACCTAAATCCTCTTTTCTCATCCTTGTCTTATATTGAACCCTTCCTTCCTGATTCCCAGCAACCAAACAATCAAACAAACAAACCCATGCCTATAACTAGCCTAATATCTTCAAAACTGAACTTCAAAGACATATACCTTTGCCTATATAGAGAGATCCCTATCTAGACCTAGGAGGGCTAGATCCTGAGGTCTGAAAGCGGTTCTGATGTTTTCTCATCTTTTTGTATTTCCAAACTTGCCAAAACATGGGAACTCCAAAACTTGTTATACCAGTTCCTGATTCTGTCTTCAGCAGGGCACTCGGTATGCTGGTAACTCCATTTGAGTTTTTCCCGCTTACAGTGGGCTGGGATGATTCTCTCATGATAATGTGTCTGGTGTGCTAAAGGAGGTAAGAAAATCCTCTAATTTGTTCATCCTCTGCCTCTACTTCCCTGAAATCCTTCACCGTGTATGCACCGATAGTGAGAAGCAGAGTGGGCCATGGCTTCTTCTTATCCTTAGTTAGAACTTTTGAAAATCCCCTTGAAATTTGGTAGCGTACTTCTTGGAGGAGGAGCTTGTCGGTGACGAACCGGGGCAGCGCATGAGGAGCCTTGAGCGACCTGAAAACTCGGATGAAAGTACCCTCCGCGTTAGGGAACCAGTGGGCTACTTGGGTTATCGTCTCCACGGCACGCCAGGACATACGTGGGGCGTCTCTTCCAAATATTTTTTCTATAGAGGGTGGGGATGAAGATGCGTGCAATCGACTCTATGTCTTGCTTGTACCTAGAATCCCAGAACACCATTTGATCTTTGTGAATCGGTCCGCCATGCTCTAGGTCCTAATTTTGTGACCACCCCTCAAAATGGCACCTTGCGCACACCACATCCAGGAGATAGGATGCCATATAAAATTATGACGCATACCCTTCATCCGGTGCTAGTGCCACAGATATGTTCGACTTGAGGGCCACCACTATCATGTTGGCCCAGTTGAAGCGGGTACTGTACATGGTGATAGTGTACATCAGAGAAACCCAAGCACCGTTAAAAAAGGATGCATCTAGATGGCTGTAAATCCTACATAACATTGGAACTACTAATTTGTAGGCCTTCTTGAGCCCTGCTGTCTGATATTCTTAGTCCTTCTTAACCTGGAACTTCTCTGGATCCTCCCACGATCCTCTCAAAGTTTCAGGTATGGGAACTTCATGAGTAACGATCCACTCCTCACTAAAGGTCTGCTATCAGGGAGGCAGCGCGTAATAGACTTCTGCATCTTGTCCTTTTATATTTGCAAATGTCTTTCAGTTGTGATCACAAATAACCCAGATCTTGGGGTCAACCCTTTGCAAGAGCCATTTGATCAGTTTTGCGCACAAGAATATAGGCGGGTGGGCTCTCGCATAGTGAAACTTGGATCATTTGACCTGAATATATACTTTTCGGTCTGAGAGGTCCTCCGAAAATTCGGTCTACGTAAACTCTTTCTAAATTAGGTACCAGCTCATACTGTCCCCTTTATCGAAAATGCAAGCTGTGTCTTCATAGATGGGAGGAAACAGAATAGGTCTTTCCTCCTTCAAGATCTCTATCTTAGGAATTTTGTTCCTCTTACGAATTGTCATAGGCCCCACGTCACTCGAGGCTGACGAGATGGATACACACTCCAGTTCAACTTCAATGTCCCCTGGCATGTTCATAAAACAATCCCATGATAAGATACATGTCATAATTTATAAATATGTGGGTTGCTCTTATCCTTGCTTAATTATTTTCAAGGAAATGGGTGAACCTGCAACCTGGCAACCTTGTGACTAGGTCGCGGGGTCGCTAGGTCATGAGAGTTCAAATTTTCATACAAAGGTGACCTAGCGACTTGGCCACTTACGACTAGGTCGCTGAGTCACTGAGTCGCACCGATCAATATCTGCTTGGAAGTGTGACCTGGCGACTTAGTGACTCGCGACTGGTTCACAAGGTCACTCAGTCGTGAGGTTGCTCCACTCTGAAATTTTCCAAAAATGCGACCTGGCGACCCTGCGACTTAGTGATGAAGGTCACCAGGTCGCGGGGTCGCATTAGGGCTGGGCAGACGTACGTCAGGAAAAAGTTTTGGAAAACACACAAGGCGCCCAGAAGATCATCGACCAATTCAGAGAGATCTTCATTGGATAGTGAGGCAGGGTCCCTGAAAGGGGGGAGGGGGCATATAAGTTTCTCAGAAAGACCCACAAGGATGTGAAAGGTAAGAATCATGAAGGGGGGAAGGAAGGTTTGCATAGGGATTGCCAGTTATCTTGGTCAAAGGAAAACAAGGTTAAATAGTTTAGGTCAAGGGCAATAAATAGTAACAATTATCTCAGAAAAGAAACAACAGGAGGATTAGGCAACTTACCCGGGAAAATCGTGCTCCAGCTGGCTTTTCAGAGGCATTTTATTTCTCTGTCGCATAGGTCAAATGTGACCTATGAGACCCTTCTATATATAAAGGGGTCGCATGTCTGGGAAATTGATGAGGGTCGCAACGTTGCAAATGAGCTGAGTTAATGAGATGTGTGACCTTGCGACTCTGCGACCTTACGACCTAAGGGGTCGCAAGGTCGCTGATGTTTGATTTCGGACTAATGTGCGACCCAGCGACTTGGTTTCCTGAAGGGTTGCAAGGTCATTGAGTCGCAACTTAGGAGAGTTAACCATATTTGCGA
Organism: Pinus albicaulis; assembly: GCA_034641835.2. Lineage (NCBI taxonomy): Eukaryota > Viridiplantae > Streptophyta > Pinopsida > Pinales > Pinaceae > Pinus > Pinus albicaulis. Next base: position 867,163,397 of record CM076583.1, on the reverse strand, counting down.
CTTAGCAACCTGAGGTTTTGAAAAGGTGAATTTAGTCCTAACTTCTCCTTTTCACAAGTATTAGGGACTCAAAAATTTAAGGAGAGAAATTTTTTTGAGGGTGTTGTAGTAGCTATAACAAGACCATAAGCCAATCATGCTTGAGTTGTTGACCCAAAAGGATCTGGGCCCTATTCCACTTAGATTTAGTCCTCTATGGATTAAAAACCCGAACTTCATGGAAAGAGTCAAGGAAAGTTGGAACTACCCTGTAAATGGCTCGCCTTTATTTGTTTGGGAGGAAAACCTCAGAATATTGAAAGCTACGTTAAAAATTTGGGTCAAAACCCTCCCCAATCCAATAGTAGAAAGGAAACATGCTCAAGACATCCTTGAGACCCATCATTATCACATGGAAGATGTAGCCATTACTAAGGAAGTTCTTGACAGGGAGGCTGATTTACAACATAAATTTCATAAGGCTTGTTTAGTGGAGGAAGCGTTTTGGAGACAAAAATCTCACAGTCTTTGGCTTAAGGCGGGAGATAGAAACACATCCTTCTTTCACAAGCAAGCCCAAGTGAGAAGAAGTTTAAATGCCATTTTAGAAATCAAGGAGGAGGCCTCTAACCACAAATATTTCTCGAGCATTAAAAGGGAAACCTTCACCCATTTTCAAAACCTGTATAGCGAATATGGTGTGGGGAATCATTCTTCTAAATTCCTAGATGTGGTTCCCACAGAGATTACCTCCAAGATGAATCAGTCCCTGGAGGCAAAGGTCACTAGAGAAGAAATAAAGGCTGCCCTCTTTGATATGGAGCCTGATAAAATCCCTGGACCATATGGATTCATATAAATTTTTCTTCAATCATGCTGGCATATAGTTGGAAATGATCTGCACAAAATGGTATTGAAATCCCAAGCCTGCCAGAAAATTGGGGGTAGCACAAACCCTGCCTTTCGCGCCCTCATTCCAAAGGAAAAGGGAGATGGTGCTTTTAATAGATTTAGACCTATCTTGTTATGCAAAATTGAATACAAATTAATAACCAAAGTGATAGCCAATAGATTGAAAGGTATCCTCCCTAAAATTATTCTAGAGAATCAAGATGGCTTTGTGCATGGAAGGCAGATTGTCGATAATTTCATTCTTGTGCAAGAGGAAATCCATTCAAGCTTGCAACGAAAAGAAAAGGGAATGGTTGTCAAACTTGATCTAGCTAATGCCTTTGATCGAGTTAGGAACAACTTTCTTCTTGAGGTTCTGCACAAGTTTGGGTTTGGGACTAAATTCATTAACTGGATCCGAGCCTGTATCTCTGAGCCTTGGATAGCCCCCTTGGTGAATGGGTGAGCTGCGGGATTCTTCAAAGCTACAAGAGGTCTTTGACAGGGATGCCCCCTCTCTCCCATCCTTTTTGTTCTCCAATCATCTGTTTTAAGTTTTTACTTGAACAAGAAGCTATTTGATCAAGAAATTTTGGGACTCAATATAGCCAGAGGTGTAAAAAATATTAATCATGCATTGTTTGCTGATGATTCTTTGTTGCTGGGCGCAACCTCTCTTCATTCTTCCTCCAAATTTAAAGAAGTGTTGGATGACTATTGCGAAGCCACACACAACAAAATTAAAAAAAGGGAAATGTTTTATCTATTGCTAGAACATCTCAATCCACATTCTCAGTGCTATTTCTAGATGCTCGGGTTTTGCTGGCTCTACTAATGGGACTTCTTTCAAGTATCTGGGCCTTCCTATTTTTCAAAAATTTGCCTTCAGCAGAGATTGGATCCCTCTGATAGATAAATTCAAACTTAGAATCCAGGCGTGGGAATTTTCTTGGCTAAACATTGCTGGTAAGACAGTGCTGATCAAAGTAGTCCTCAGCAGTCTAACTATCTTCCAATTTTCAATTCTGTTGGCCCCTATCTGCATCCTCAAAAATTTGGAGTAGCTCATTCGAATATTTTTCTAGAAAGGAGGAAAACATAACTAAAATAGAATACCTCTCGTCAGTTGGGAAAATGTTACCAAACCTCGTATGGAAGGCGGTCTAAATTTTAAAATGTTTCACTCTCAAAATATTGCGATGGGAGCCAAAATTGTTTGGAGGATCATGGCTCCCAAGCCAGGTTGGGCACACAAAGTGATACGGAGAAAATACTTCAAAGGACAGAGGAAACGATGTTTAGACAACCCCCTTCCTTCCTCAAGCATGCACTTGATTAAAATTTGTGCGTTGGCTATTCCTTTAATTCAAGCCCACACATATTGGGTTTCGGGTAATGGCAAGCTCATAGACATTTGGCAAGCCAACATAATGTTCAATCAGCCTTTGGCCGATGACCCCTCGCTGCGTTCACTGCAAAATTAGACATAAATGCAGGATTTATTTCTCTGTGGGACATCTCCTGTTGGGAAGACTGTCGCTGGTCGGGTTGGAAAGATATCCAGGTCCCTGTGGAGCTGAAGATAGACTACGCCTCCTTTCTCACCCATCTTCATGGCATGGCACCGTTGCACGAAAGGCTGCTAGATAAACATGGTTGGGGCCAATCTGGCACCTATACTATTGCCCTGGGCTACACAAAACATTTGGAGATGCCTCACGTTCCACCAAACCCAACAATCTGGAAGGGGCTTTGGATCTTCAAATCCATTCCTAAAATTGATTTCTTTTGCTGGCTTATGTGTCATAATAGGAACTTGACCGATGATAGATTAAAAAAAAGAGGATTCCAAGGACCCTCAAGATGCCGGATGTATTGTGAAAATGAAGAGAATGTTTGCCATCTTATGCTGGAATATAAATTTGCTATAGAGGTTTGGCATGAGGCTCTGTCTCCTTGGGGCAATAGCTTCGCTCTTCCGATTTCCATACTTGATCTATTTGCAAATTGGCTACACAAATATCTAGGGGGACTCCCTAAGAACGACAACTTCAAAGCCTTTTGGCTCTCTCTTCCAAAGATAATCTGTTGGAAAATTTGGCTTGAAAGGAATAACATAATTTTTAGAGACAAAGAGAATAATGCAACAATAGTCATAACCAAGATTAAAAGCCAATTGAAATAAATCTTAGGTGGGCACCTCGAAGCATCCAATTTAAGCCAGCAGGATATGGAATGGGGTGACACGATGGGCCTTAAATTCTCCGCGTAAACAAGGAAAAATAAGATATGTAAATATCGGCAAATTAGCCTCAATGAGAAGTAATTTTTAGAATGGATTATTAAGCAAGCCAATCACTCCTTATTCTTTGACGGGGCTGCTAAAGGCAATCCCGGGATAGCTGGTGCAGGTGGGGTTATTAAGAATCTAGAGGGCAGAATTGAACATAGTTTTTCCTAGGGCTTGGGTCATTCCACAAGCATTCAAGCTGAAGCGCTTTCTCTTCTTCAAAGCCTCATGCAAGTAAAAAAAAATTGGCATCAAAGCGGTAATCGTTATAGGTGACTCTCAATCCATTATAAAAACAATTGTGGATAATTTTGTTCCTAAAGATCTTAGATTTGCTAGATTGGTGAAGAGAATCAAATCATTGTCAAAAAATCTTCAAAGGGTGAGCTTCTTCCATGTTTTGTGGGAGAATAATAAGGATGTAGATATAGAATCTAACAAAGAATTTCTTCTTTCTGCTGGCACACTTTCAAGTGACAGGGAAGATGAATGGGATCCTATTCCTTAAATTCTAGTCTCATGTTTTACTGCATATTATTGTAGCAGTTTGTTTGTATCCACAAGTTAGGGAAAATTTCGGAGATTGAAGTGATTGCTAGTTGTAAGAAACACCGACATATTAGCACCCGAGCCATAGATACCAGGAGAGGTGAGGAAAATTGGGAACTGCCCCCAAATTTTGTAATATGTTTCGAGGCATGCATGCCAAAGATCTAATACAAATCCATAACCATTCTTGTAAAAATAAAAATAAAAAAATTCCATCAATATTTAAAACAAAAAAGAATAATAAATCTACAAATTAATAAACAGTTGTTTAATATATAAAGGTTTAAAACCTAGAGTCTCTAATATTAAACTTAAACCTTGGGTTTAAATTTTTTATTATATATTATTATATTAGTATTATATTACATTATTTTAAATATATATGATTATATTATATTATTATATTTAATTGTTATATTTTATTTGCAAGTAATAATATAATATATTTAAATAATAATATAGTTAATTAATAATATTAATATGATGTTATTAATATGTTATATGTGAATTGTATTATAGTTTTTAATATAATTATTAGGAATTTTTTTATGTAATAATTAATATTATATTAATATAAAATATTTATTAATATAATAAATATAATTAGATAAATAAAAAATATTACGAGTATTATTATTTATATGGTTATTAATAATGAGAAATAGTTAGGCTTTAAAAAAATACACCAAACTGTTATTAATATGGTGGGTGGTGGATAAATTCCTATCGGCGTATATGAACCACATTGGAAAATGTGGTTGTATGTGTTTCATATATGTCTATCAACGTATATCAACCACATTAGTAAATGTGGTTGTGCTAGTAAATAATATAATTTTACAGAGACAAAACATCCAATGTGACTTATGAATAAAATATTTTAACATGAATTAATATAAAATGACTCAATACACATGTTATGTAATATTTATAACATTAAAAAATGCACTTTAAACATTAAAAAAATACACATTATTTTTTTGCACTCTAAAATAATTTTGCAATAATAGAAATTTCATCCCTCTTGGCTCATGTTAGATCCATGCTTTAGATAGATCTATGCTATTATTTATGCCCTCTCTCTTTCCTGGGTAAGGCTTGTGTTTATCATCTGGCCTAATTGAGGGAAGACTATGATTCTTCGATGTATGCTTGGTAAGATAAAATACTCGGCCATAGAAAATAATAGGTAACTAAATATATGATATTTCAAATTCCAAAATATATAATTTGACTCCAAGATATTTAAAACCTATTAAAAATTTTTTGCCGAAACTCTTGCAGCAATTGAATAGGTGTCCATACTACAACAGGAATTCATTGTTTTGAGTTCCAATGGAAAAAGAAGGATTCATTAATTTTTAGTTCTAATGGAAAAAAAACATAACAGGTAGATGAAGTAAAATTAAAACCCGAGACTTGAAACCTACCATAGGTTAGTGAGATAAAACGAGACTTTAGACATGCGTTTCAAATAATTATTTGGTATAAGCCTTGCAGAGCATTCTAAAATAATTCTAAATAAAAATGTCTTCAAGAAATTATCACCCTAAAACATTTTTAATATGACAAAGGTTGGTCTGGTCAATTTACAGAATTCAGATTTCCATTGTCATTGTACACAAAGAATGATGATTAATACACAACTATTTCATGTTCATATACCATTTAGCAATTTTCCCAACATATTTAATAGAGAGACAACACATTTTCCATTCAACCATTTGCTCATATTGTGGCAAAAAAATAGACAGATGATACTGTGATTCAATCCAACCTTTTCTTTGATAAGAAATCGGTTCATCCTAAAAATGAAGCAAGAAAATAGATATCGATTAATGCAGTCTTCTCATTGCATTAATTCAGTGCAAACAACATACCTTAATACAGTACCATATTTTACATGCAACATAAATATCTACCCCAAAATTAAACCAAAGGTTCCAAAGGTTTTTAGTGTGTTGAATTCATATATGTAGTAAAAAACCTAATTTAACAACAAAATGAAGATTTAAGGAAAACAAATTCCCGAAATTGCAACCAAAATCTCCCAAAATAATTAATAGTTAGACAACACTGTTTCCAAATACTATATAGAATATGTTATTTATATGGTAAGAATCCTCTTTTATTGGAAAGTTCAACATTAATTTCATTTTTTTGAAAATTTTGAATTTATTTAGTTGATTTATGTTTTGTTTTGTTTTTAATATTTTATTTATCATCCTTCCTTATTGGAAAGTTACAATTTGATTTTTTTAATGAAACATTTAATTATTTTTTTTTTCAATTTTATCTTAAATTAGGTAGAGATTTGTTACTTAAAATAATTTAAACGTTTAGGTTGTTAATTTGAATAATTTAAATGTTTTGCTTTTTAAATGTTATAAATAGCAAAAAAAAAATTATAATATCATAAATAATTATATTAAAAAACAATAATTATACTAAAAATGTGAAGTAAATATACTACATTCATTTAGTATGTATATATTTTTGTCAATATCTATCATAACTATAAGATATATGAATATAACACATATTTAATGTTCTTAAAAATTTAGTTTATTTTTAGAATTTTGGCTTATGTGATTCGTCGTAAAAATTTAGAATACTTTCAATAATAATCACATGCAATAGAATATTTTCGACGAGTTTCAAAGCAACCAGTGCGGTTCATCATCAGGACTAGCTGAGAGATCAGATCCAAAAATTGAGTTTAAATAGATGTAGAAATGGCTAAACTAGCCGTTAGGATAACGACTAGTTTGACTATGAAATTAAACTAAATTAATAAAAGGATTTTATTAAAATAATAATTTAAAAATAATTTTTTATATAATTTTCTAATACTCCAATTTAAAACTTTCTTTTGGTTAGTTTTTAGTGAGTTTGGATTAAGTTTTTATTATATTATTATATTAAAATATTTTATATATTTACTTATTTATTATTATATTATTATTATTATTGTATTTATTTATTTTATTTTTTAACAACAATTAGGAATATAAGCTAGGGATCCAAGATCTGCTGATATTCCAGCCATCATCTCTATTGAGATTAATAGGTCGTTTTTCAATCTCTAAGGCCTCCCTTAACTTACGATGATGAAAATGGTCAATTCTAGCAATAACTTTAGCCTCTTCGATGCAAATATGATGGTTAATCTTTTTTGCATGCTCAGCTAAGGCAGAGGAGCGGGATATTCCATGTCTAATATCAAAAACATGCTCACAAATCCTTTTATTTATAGACCGACCAGTTTCACCAATGTAAGGCGTCCCACAAGAACAAGGAATAATTTATACACCTTTCCTATCCCTAGGGTTTACCAGATCTTTAATAGATTTGAGAGAACTACGAATAGTGTTAAGGGGCTATAAAGACGAAGAAAACCTATGCTTCTTAAGGATCCTAACAATCCTATTAGTGGTTCCCTGAATGAAAGAAAGACGCACACTACAGGACCATTCACTAGGATCTTTTTTATTTTTAACTAAATGACCTTTTTCTGCTTTAAGGAAAGCTTTAAGGCCCTGCGACCTATTATAACCAATTTTACAAAAGACATGTAGGAGGTGGGTCTTGTATCCTACAAGTTGTGACTCATCAGAGATTCTCAATGCCCTAGTGGCTAAGGTGTTGAGGACGCCTAATTTCTGAGTAGGGAAATGATGAGAACTAGCATGAAGTCATTGCTTAGTATGAGTTTTCTTTTGAAAAAATTGATGGGAGAAAGAACCATCATCCTTTCTTCAAATAATAACATTGAGGAAATGTAGGCTACCATCCACCTCATATTCCATGGTAAATTTTATGGAGCATGATTGACTATTACGATGAAGGAAAAAGAGATATAATTTTTCCTTTCCATGAGGCCAGATGACACAAGTATCATATACAAACATTTCCAAATATTTGGATGGAAAATAAATGAGGAAAGAGCCTTGGATTAAAATTCCTCCATAAAAAGATTAGCGAAAATCAGGGATATGGGAGAACCCATGGCAACACCGCAAGTTTGCTCATAAATTCTCCTTCAAAACTAAAGAAATTAGAGGTTAAGTAGATCCAACCTAAATGTGGTCGTATTTGGATCAGTAAATGCAATTAATGACATCAATGCCCTCATTAATGGGGATATTGGTGTAAAGAGAAATAACATCAAAACAAATAAGTCTATCATCAAGAACCATTCTAACGTCGTTTAAATCCTTAACAAAAGAGGAAGAATCTTTGACAAAGGAGTCAGTACGACCTACGAGAGGCTTCAACTTATGGGCTAAATACTTGGCGAGAAGATAAGTCAGACTGCCTATGGTATTAACAATAGGACGAAGGGGGGGACCATCCTTATGAATTTTAGGAAGACCATAAATTCTAGGAGTAAGAGGGTTTCTTTCAATCAACTTCTTACTGTGGGATCTCACCGAGCTGCTAGATTTAAAAGGAATCAACGACAATTTTGGAGACCCTTTTTAAGGAATTTTTAGTAACTTTCTTGTAGCTCCCACTATTCTCCAAACGATCTAACATTTTTCTCCTGTAATCATCTTTATTAAGAATGACAACTGCACCCCCTTTGTCAACCTTAAGAAAACCAATATCCATATTATTATTTAAGGATTTTAGAGCCTCAAACTCGGGCTAAGTCAAGTTGCTCTTGGGGGGGTTGTCTTTCCTCAAGATGACCGCACAATCTTGTCTAATGATGTCCTTGGTGGAATCCGACAAGTCCCTAATTCCAAATTCTATGTCATAGATAATATCTTGAATAGGGATCTTTCTAGGAGCTAAGGAAAAATTAAATCCTTTCTCTAGAAGACTATAAACAGACGGGTCAAAAGAGAAGCTCAAAATATTGACTACTTTATTACTGGAAGAAGGACACAAAAAATTATTATTATTAGAATTATTATTATTTTTATAATTATTGATATTATTATTTTTAATAATAAGTTTACTTTCATCTTCAAAATAATTATTATCATTGTTGTTAATAAAATAGTTATATTTGTTTTTATAATCATTATAATGGTTAATATTATTGCTATTTTTACTATTTTTACTAATCTCATTATTCCTAATAATGCTATCTATATAATTGTTATTTTCATAATTATTATTCTTGTTATTAAAAATATTTTTCTTATTCTTACGCCCTTTATATTTAATCCTGTCATAGTCTTTTTTAATAATTATATATTTCTTATCAATGGAATATCATCAGGTGTTATATCCCTACCTTATATTCTTAATTGCTGTTAAAAAATAAATAAAAAATATAACAATAATAAATAAATAAATAAATTAATTAATTAATAAAATATTTTAATCTAATAATATAATAAAAACTTAATCCAAATTCACTAAAAATTAACCATTAAAAAAAAATTAAAATATTAGAAAATTATATAAAAAAATATTTTTAAATTATAATTTTAATAAAACTAATCCTTTTATTAATTAAATTTAATTTCATAGTGAAACTAGCCATTATCCTAACGACTAGTTTAGCCAATTCTACATCTATTTAAACTTAGCATCTAGATCTGATCTCTCATCTATCCCTGATGATGAACCACATTGGTTGGTTCGAAACGCATCGACAATGTTTTATTGCATGTGATTATTACTAAAATAATTCTAAAAACTTTAGTCCAATTAATAGATGTTGGATATTTTTATTTTGAAGGGAATGCTCAATGGATCTACTCCCCTTATAAAAGATAAAGAGGATAGCTACTGATGGGACCCCTCTGGGGCTACCTAGACTTTAAAAGCTGGGTATGATGTTCTTCACAATGAGAAATTTCCCACTCCTCCTTGGGAAAATTGGAAACAAGTTTGGAAATCTGAAGCGCTTCCAAAGATTAAAATCTTTATATGGACCCTGGTAAAGGGTAAGATCCTAACATTGGACAATTTAAAGAAAAGAGGCATTCAGGGAGCCTCTAGATGCCTCCTTTGGCTCATGGCTAAGGAGACAGTACATCACCTTTTCATTGACTGCTCTTTTGCCAAAAAATGCTTACAGTCTCTCTCGAATCCATTGCATGTTGAGATAGGTGCAAACAACTCTGTCTCAGACCTAATTTCTAACTGGAAAAGAGCTATCCTTGGGGAAAAAAGAAGAATAATGTGGCTAAAAGAGTATGGGACACTCTTCCTTATGCCCTACTTTGGAACATTTGGCTTATGAGGAATAAAGCCACCTCCCAAGATTGCAAACCTTGCATTAGTAAAGTGCAAAGTAAGGCCTGGAGTCTCATGGTCGAGACCATTTTCGCCAAGAACAATAGTCATCTCCACCTCAATGATTTGAAGATTGAGGAAATACTTCTCCTTGGAAGAGCCTTTGATACACTCGCGAATTAGAATAAAACTCCACTGCACCAACCTCTCCATCAGGATTAGTGGAAGATCAGACTCAAAGAAAAAGAGTTCATTGAGTGGCTTGATGGAATCAAAATACCGACGCTCTTCTTCGATGGAGCCTCAAAGGCAAACCAAGTAATAGCAGGAGCTGGAGGCTACATTAAGGATGGGCAGGGAAGTAGCGTTGTCACCTTTGAATGGGGGCTAGGTTGACTGTCAAACAATAGAGAAGAAGCATATGCCTTACTGCAAGGCTTGCAAATAATTAAAAGAATAAAAATTCAAAGAGCTATGTTTTTTGGAGACTCGTTAATAGTCATCAACATGATGCTAAATTTTTCTTATCTCCCAACTTTGCTCTTAGTAGACTGATCACAAGGTGTCGAAATTTGAGCAAGGAAATCGAAGATCTCACATTTTACCATATCCTCAGGTCCAACAACAAGAAATCTAACTCACTCACCAAAAAAGCATGCAGCAGGACCCCTGGTCAACTCCTTTCCCAGGATAGTGTCACCTACTCTCTTATCCCATGAATTTTCCCCTCTGTGTGACCACTGATTTCATGATCTTCTGTGCCTTCAGAATCTTGTCATGGTAGGTCTTCCATGCCCATACTCTCCCTTGAGTTTCTCCTGTGATCCTACTCCCCGGGGATTCCCGCCTTCCCCTCATCCCCAGTCAACACACCTCTGCCTCTTATCTTATAAATTCCACTCTTCCTTATCCCGCATATCACCACTTGTGCTGTGCTTACTGCTCCCTGTCTCCTGATCCCAGGGATTTGTCGACTGCCTTTCAGTGCCTCCATGAAGCCATTCTCCCCCCATGCTCAATCCGACCCCCTCCCGCCCACTACCCTCCTGCTGCGCAGCATTCTCTCAGCCTACCTACCCCCCCGCAGCTCTATGTCACTCTTTCCTCTTGGCCTATCAGTGCCTCATCTACCTCCTCATTTCTCCCCCCCCCCACAATTGTTAATTTTATCTTCCTTCCTTTACACACCATGAGGAACGAGAACTACTTCCATTGCGCCGATCTGCAGGCAGAGATGACCTTGATAAGAGAACAGTTAAAGATAATGGAAGACAAGCATGAGGCTGACATCGACTTCCTTCAACAATAATCACAATCCCTCATGGAGTAGCTGAGGGGCATAAACAACTGTTTTGCTCACATTGAAGAATCTGTGGAGATCCTTTGTTACATGGTGGAAAAGCGAAATGTTCAAAGTTCAAGCTCCAATAATGTCCCCAATGTCAATCCGGACAGCAACCATGGCACCACAGATACCTCAAATGCCCGTCAAACTAGCAGGAACTAAGCTCCATTCCTCCATTGACCTCATTTATTATTATGTCTTTTAAGTTTGCAGTTATGTTATTCCAGTTTGTTAGGATCTATAAAGAATCAAATATGCAACATAGTAGCACTAGTTATCACAAAGGAGGTTCGGTATCTTGCCACATCACCCCTCCGTGTTTGTCAACTTCATCACTCCAATATAATAGGGATTACAATCCCCACTTTTTTAGAATATAAATAGTACTCAACTGTGTTGAAAAAAAATAGATGTTAGATATTTTTTAATTAATAATACATATGTAATGTTCTTAGAAATTTAGTTTAATTAACAAATATTGAATATCTTTTATATGTTATAATCAATTTTTTTTAGGATTTGGTAAATATTTTTTATAAAAATAATTTTGATGTTTATAATTTAAAAAATTCAAATATATATATTTTTTAAATATTAAATTTATCTATATATTAAAAATGCATTTTAAATAACAAAAAAAACCAAAATAACTATTAATTAAAACTAAAACATTACAAAATTATATATTTTCACTTAAAATTTTTATTGTCCATCATTCATTCATATTCACACTCGTTCATATATTTTTAAAGTTCAATTCATAGAAAATGGAAATATAGAGTTCTTGAAATGGAGTTGTTTTATAAATCCTCATAAGACAAGGAAATATATAATGTATAATAATAAAAGTATTTATTAATTTTTATTTCTATTTTTTTTATAATGTATTTTTATTATTAAAAAGTTTTTATTTTAAAAATGAGAATTTCAAATATTTTAATTTAAGCTAAACTTGTATTTATTATTTATAAGGATGGAAATACTTTGAAAATAATGTTATTTATCTTAATAAATTTATATAATAGATGATGATGATAATGATAATTAATATCTATTAAGATTGAAATGGCTTAATAAACATTAATACGATGAGATATTATTTGAAATTCTCTAACAATTTATTTTTATTTTAAAAAAACATCAAGAAAAATATAACAAAATCTATACCTTTATTTACTTAAAAAGTTAAAAAATTTAATTATGTAATAAATATTTTGAAATTTAAATTGAATATGAATATAAAATAAACAATATAAATGAATAAATTAAATTAAAATTTATTAAATATAATATTAAAAAACATTCTTTTATCATTTATAAATGTTTTTTTAACCTGTGTAATGGATTTGTAATAATTTTGACTCATTATATATATAAGACTCCTCAATCACCACTTGGTTATCTAGTCTTTGATGATGGTACTAGTTTATCACCACTTGAATTTCTAGTGCTTGATGCTAGGGTGCAGTGTCTATGCTAAACATCTAGCCAATTAAAAATCGATTACACTATTCAACATAATGAATACTTGTGGAAATCCTTACTCTCTTATATATGAATTTTATTGAGAATAATTTTTTAATTATTAAATTTAATGTAATTAGTCAAAATCACACACACACATACACACATATATTGTCGGGAAAAGTACTGAGGGGGGGTGGGGTGATTCAGTATTTTAAAACTCACATAAACCTTTCAATAATTTCTTATTCATATTTCTGTATGCTACTGTAATGAAGTAAACCAATGTATGTATGTGGCTGTGATGAAGGAAAGTAACGTATATGAAGTTAACTAACTTTTCATTTAATTCATCACCTGTTTAACTTAAAGCAGTAATTCATTAGACATTAATTAAATAGTAACCATGAGCAGTAAGTACAGAATAAACCATCACACAAAAGAAACACAACAACACACATGAATGCCAGGATTTTTAGGTGGAAACCCAATGTTGGAGAAAACCACTGTTGTTGTCATCTTTGTATTCATATTTTATTATAAAGAAAATATCTTACAATATTGTACTTGCGCATACTTATCCCAGTATGCAGGCACCCACCTACAGAAGGCTACCACCTTCTTTCATTCTCCAACATGCACTCGAAGGGAGCTCCAACCCCCCGATATCATTTACCAGCACCTACCAAAAGGGAGCTCCAACAACCTAATCAGATCTAGTAGCTACCACTGGAAGGAAGCTTTGAATCCCTCACTGAAGGTTCCAACCCTCAGCACTTCTATGGACCACATTTCATAATATTTCATACTAGATCCACCTTACTCAAATTTTCAAAAACTATAGGCCACTTTTCATCATATTTTCAGACTGGACCCACTACCGTCATTTAATCCCAATACCAAATCATAATTTTGAAATCAATCTCTAAATCACTTAATCACAGAACCAACTGAGACACCAAATCAATCACTTCATTTTCATACAATAAAAGCAGCTAGAACAACTCATATAAGAGTAAATCCATTCATCTAAATACCAAACCACATATTGTTCATCACTGAAACCAAATCCTGTCACTACAAAAACTGATCAATTATATGTCAAAGTATATACGCTATTGTTCCAAACTATACCCGCGTACATACACGCTTTCCATGACGAATACCTGTATACAAATATCAACACACTGATATCTTAATCTGCATTATTGTACCACTGAAATAATCACCGAAACACATATTGAACCCATCACAGAACTCTAAACCAAATACATATCATTAAACAATATCATCATCACTTATTCAACATTTCATTCGACCATCAGTTAAACCCAATCAATACTGTAAACCATAGATTAGCATAATAAATAATTCATCGATAGACAAAAAAAAGCATAACAGAACTGATCGGACATCATTAAAAATTCATACTGCAAAACTTAGCATATTTACGTGACTCTTATAAATCACTTCCACGTATATATGTGCTTTTCATACTTGACACATGCATACAAATTTTTCCATACGAAAGAATATATACGCGACTACCTAGAGGCAGATCCACATATATATGCGACCTCTTAGTGACAAACATATGTATAAATATGCAATCACTGAATCATTCCTTCACTGCATAACAAAACATCTTTCAAAACCAAATATTAGTGTACACAGTTATAGACACACATCATAATGCCATCATCATAGATCTATCAAACCATAAAAAAATTATTCAATATGTAATCATTTCATATCTATTAGATCTGAGCCATCTCCATGCTCCCTGGTGCATACATATTTTAGATCAAGTTATTCATTAATAATCCATCACTTGCACACCAAACACTTTGATCTCCATCTCCTTATATAGCTTAGGGCTTAGCCAATACCTTGGGTCAAACCCTTAGTAATGTCGATGGTATTATTTGATGGGATCAAATATTTCCTGTCACGGCCATTACTATGGGCCAATACCATGGTAAAGACCCTTGGTATTTATAATACCATGGTCCGGAAACTCTACGTGACTTTTCTTCAAAATATTTGTGTATGTACGTGGCATTTGTTCACATAACCCACGTATACTTCCCTAAAATTTTCCTTTATCATTTCTCTGTCTTTGACTTATATTTATTTTTATATCTCTCCTATAGAATTTGAAAAACCATAATGTTGACATCTTTATCAAGTAATTTTCCATCAAGGACAACACATTAGTCATAATTCCAACAATCTCCCCCTTTGGACTTGATGGCAACGAATTTTGTGTTTGGTCACCACCACCTGTAGATACCTGTAAATACATATGTAGACATACCAAGCTTCTCTCCCAAGTCACCAAACATTCTCCAAACACCAAGCTTCTTTCCCCCTTTGAAATCAAGGTAAAAGGGCTGACTAACGCTAAATGAAGACTTCTTTATCCTTTTGTAGAGATGAGAATTGTAGATTTTATCTGTTGAATATGAACATTGTATACTAACCATGCTCCTCCTGAGCACATGTTGGATATTCTAGAAGATATACAAAGAATTACATGAATATATCACTCAACCAAATATGGCCTTTCCTATCACCAAGGACACATGCTTACATCAATCCCCCAACACATTGGGGTTACATATTGTGACTCAATCATTACATTAAATACCAAAAATAGTGGGATTGCATGACTTGACCCTAATAGTCCATACATGACTGAATTTTACAATGATTTATAACATGGGTATTTACATGACCTTTACATCAAGAGACAGATCCAAAATTTATAACCAGGACCAAATACCTCAATAAGACCATGACAACAAGACCATATAGTCTTCAACAACAATTATATACCATATAGAATTTGCACCATAAGCATTTGACAACAGCAACATGAATAACATCATGCACATCCTCATCATTAACTTGTACGATAAGACAATTTAGCTTGAATATCATCAACTTGTCACCAAGTATGAAACATCAATAGAATATTATTATTCCATATATATATATATATATGTTATCAATTCATCCTCTTGACCTTATCAAGTTCAACTTGCTCTTTCCCTTTGTAGGAAGAAAAACATATCTTTTCATGCATCAACAACATATGTGAGAACCAAGCATATCATCATAAATTAAGATAGTCCAGTGTAACATCATTCTTCAAAATCATCAATATGTGACTAAACATGCCATGTCTCCAAGTATCATCCAAAATATATAATAGTAGTATATCAATAACCATGTCTTCATGAAACCCGCAACAATATCATTCTCTTGGCCCATTATCTTCATGCAAGAATAAATATCACATTATAACCACTTCATCAATATGTAATTGAAGCAATCATTCATAGGATCCCTTTCTACAATTTATTTATATTCCATGACATAGAGATAACAATATATATGAACTAATCAACCAATCTTAGTACGATATAGTACAATCAAGCTCTATTAGTAACCCATCTCCTTGATCTTATATTAACAATATCAACATGATATTTCCACACATAATATGTGACATAAGAAATATTCCATATGTACCATTAACATATACATGCATCACATATCTCGTCAGAAACATTATTGACCAATGCATACATATAAGAAAAATCCATAAATTTACCATCAGCAACCCATGCATAATGAAATAAACATAGCATGCTATGGTCATAATTGAAAACTTCAATAACATGTGTGTCTTCAGTAGCCTCACCAATATACTTATCATGAACACAATTATTCAACAAGGAATACTAAAGAAAACATAATGCCAATAATGCACTAATATAGAAAATGCTTCCCCTGAACTGGTGTCAACTGATCACTGTCAGGTCTGATAAATTCAACTCATCCATCAGTCAGGTCATCAAAGAAACTTCATCAATCAATAAATCTATAAAATCATAAATGTCATATTGTAGAAAAGCATAAACCATCAAAATCCAAAACCACTTCTAAGTAGCATCAACAAACTGTAATCAACCAATTTTAGAACCAGAAGGCCAAATAAGAACTAACTAAAACATATTAAAACTTCTTCCTAAGTTTTTCCCACTATTTCTTCATCATAGAGAAACATACATGACTTCCTAGATCTGAAATTGCGTATATATTTGATTTTCCTTCATAATATCAACGCACAAAAAGTAAAATGCTAAATTTTCATAACTACATCTCCCCCTGAGCCTGTAGTGTATGATCCTGTTTCACTGTTACTACATCGGATGCACTATTAGTAATATAAGAAACATGAAAATAAAATCAACATGGGAATTATCATTAATATATCATATGTATTACTTCTCCTGAGATCATATATCACTCATCCTAAGGACTTGATAATCATATTTTTCTATCATGATGTCATGTATTCACATCACTTCTGCAGTCATTGTTAGAAGTATTCTCTTGAGAATAATGGACTGCAATGGGAAACATCTTCTTTTACTCTGAGTCTGAAGAAGAGAAACTATCCTCCTCATTCATGTGAGAATTAAATTCTTTAAACATGTATAATTTGTTTGTTTTTCTATATCCCCTTGTTATGACCTTTCCTGTTTCTTCATATATAACCTTGCATTTGGTTGATGTAAACACAATTGCTTTTCCTTTATCCACCATTTGTCCTATACTTAGAATATTATGATTTATCCCTTGAACTAATAAGTATCAACTACTCTTATATGTTTATTATTTCCGCCTCTTCTTTTTCCCATAACTTTTGCTGGAGCACTATTTCCAAGAATAACCTTACCATATTGGTTTTTCCTAAGAGACTCCATCTTACTCTTATCGCCAGTCATGTGATGAGAATATCCACCATCTATGTACCATTCATCTTCATATTCAAACAAGCAGAGAGAAATACCACACCTTATTTGTTCATTTTCTTTCTAGTTATTATGATGAATGTTGGTGGATCCATCTTCTTTAGGAATTTTGACATCAATATTCTTATCTGATTTCTTGCCATGTTGTTTGTGGTGATCCATTGACTTGTTCCTGCATTATTTTGCTACATGCCCAACCTTGCTACATGCATAACATTTTATATGACTATAAAAGGGAGAAGAATAATCATAATGTCTATGTTTCATATTCCTTATATTGAAACCAATAGCTTTGTGACCAAATATGTTTCAAGTAAAACAATATCCCTTGAAGGAATCTGATTACCTGGGAGCTGATGTACTTCTTGTGAGATGATTCCTTGCTTGAAACAATATGCTTATGCAAATGTATGCAACATGTCCATAATTATGAAATATAAAGAATTAAATATTATTTATCATAGGAGAGAATTTATTAACACCTATAAAGTTAGGAGCAAATGATTTTCTTTGACGATTCACTTTCCTTGGTTGTTGATCATGTTGACTTCTTATCTCCTTACTGAGGACTTCATGTTTTTCATTATTACCTTTTAGATTCCTTTCACTAGCTTATAAATTATATTCTCTTTCAACATTTTCATGAAAACATAGACCAAATTTAATGGTGGGATACGTTTGGCTACTAAGAATATTATCCAAAATCTTAGTACTATCTTGAAATCTCAAATGTTTATCCTTTTCTTCAAATTTACCTTTTAGAAAGTTTACCTCAATATCCATTCTTTGGTACTGCTCTTTCTTTTCTAGATACTACTTCGTCATTCCTTCTTCAACCTTTCTTCCTTCTTCCACTTGCTCCTATAATTTGAGAATCTCTTCTTTCAACTCATTCTCTTGTCTTCAAATGTTTGCAATAGATCTTCATTTCGCTTGTCTGATTTTTCAGTATATTCTATTAGAGAGATGATCTCAACTTCAACACCATCACAATATTGTTTATATTCCACAACAACATTTTACTAATTTAATATGATCCTTGTTATCATAAGCCTGCAATTTATTTTTAGGATTAAAATTATTTTTCAAAGCAAGATTAAGTTTTCTCTAAGATAAAAAATTTCTTCCGAATCAGTAACTCCATTTGACATAACAAAGGTTATCTTGTCATCATGTTCATTTTTTGACACGCTGTTAGAGATATTATTACTTGGTAGTTCTCATGAGGAAAAACCTTCCTTTGGCCTTTCTTCATGGATTGTGTTGTAATATCATTTTATTTTTACATGTATTTGTTAAAAAAATAGAAAATAGAAAATATATATAAGAAAAATAAAAATAAAAGAATAAAAAAATAGAAGAAGGGATATAAAAATATGTTATAAAAAAAAAAACGATGATAAAAAAATGAAAATATCCAAAAAGGAAATAAAATCCCTATGAAAAATAAAATTATGTGCGCCAGCCAAAATGCCGCATTAGGTAGTTAATTAATCAAGTTTAATTAGTTTAATCACAATTAAACTATGCTTACCAATTTGTAGTAAGGTTTTGAATTGAATTGATATTTTTTCATTTTCTAGTATCGTGGGCGCAATAACTGACCGATATGAAAATCTCTGCCTGATCAACGGCAGGGAAGGCAATTCGTCCCCCCGGCCTCTCCAACGTTTAACTGACAGGGGGTGGGGGGGGGGGGGGGCAGGTTCAAAAAGCATTTTCCAATCAAACCATCCATGCGAGGTGTCAAGTGTGTAGATAGTTCAGACCCCCCTCCCCTTGAAAACTACTTACCGCCAGCCCACCCCTCCGAAATCTGCCAGCGACTATCGCCAAAACCGCCTACGCCTATTTTGACTATTCCCACTCCCACTTTTGCTACATCCACTCCGTTGTTTCCACTTGTTCACCACTCATTACATGGATTTAAGTTGTTACCCAATCATATATGTTGCCGCGATAAATACCTTGTGCATATCAAACGTTTCACATGGTTAATTCACCCTATTTATAAAATAAACTTGTTATTGCCTATTATTTATTTACAAAATCTGTTTGAATAAATTGAGTATCTAGGCGCTAGCATAACCATAAACGATAAGCCTCTCCCATAAAACTGTGCAAGCCAGCTTATCCCCTGGAAATCATCATTCCTATCTTTGCTTCTTTCCAAATGTCTTCTTCAAAAGGAAAATCCAAAATGATAGATGAAAAACCCATGCTCCCACCTGTGATACACCTAGACCATTTGCAATTAGTAGACCAAGAGTATAAGATTTCATAGACACAATGCAAATTTGACTTGTATGAGTTGAATAATTGGATGAAATAAAAATTCATTGACCTCAATTATGAATTGAGCCTTTGTGATTCTTTCCTACATCAATTCATATTTCCACAGCCTCACCCTTTCCCTGAATTTGTGTCATGGTGTCAGTTTAGATATATTCCCAACCAAAGGGTTGTTGTTGCACAAAATAATGATGTCATTTTCGTAGTTACAGCCCAATCCATTTTTCAAATGCTACAGATTGAACACTCAACTTCCCTACATCATTTTTGTGTAGAATCCCTCATGGATCTCTACAAAAATCTTACTTTCCCTCAACGAGCCAAGATTTTTGAGATATTTCTGCTAGAAAATGTTGAATTTCCTAGAACTAACCCACCTTACCCAAATTCAATGTTTCTAGAGATGAAAAAACAAATCATTTCAATAATTTCCTGTTTGTTAGGTTATCTATCTGACCAATGGGTTGATGATGTTATCGTAGGATTTTTGTTAGTATTTTCTAAAGATGAGAAACCTTCTATTATTTTCAATTACAGTGATTTCTTAACAAAGACTATCCATGATCAGTTCATGAATTTTTGAACAGAAGGACCCTTTAAGCATGCATAAATCCTTGTATATATTTTTTTCTCTATCATTCAGACATGTTTTCAATTCCACTGCAAATGTTAGATGAACAGGGTAACCCGTAGTCTGTGGTTCATTGGAACTCATTGGTTAGGAAAAATACAAATGAATTCTCTTGCAGTGATTACACATATCATTTTTTATACACAATTTCCTGTTTACTTAACAATGATCTAATCCCTATAACTTCTGCTGAAAATAAAAGGATTATTCATCTTAGTGAAAAAATAAAGACAGTAGATTGGTATCTATACCCAAATTATACATATATTATAGTGTATTGTTGTGATCTTCCTCCATACAGGTTGCCAAATTTTGTACCTATCAAATTTTTTTCACTAAAATACATCAGGCAGATGATAAATATGGATGAGCTACACTTTGAGTCAGTTAAGAGGAAGTCCCAGTTTAAAATCAAAACTCAAGTTGGAACTTTCATCTATAATTCTAGAACAATAGCAAAGGAGGAAAATATTCTCTTAAATAAAATTAAATTTAAAATGAGTTTTTCCTATTCGTATGATCCCTTGGGGATCATTTCCAAGCTAAGGGTAGAACATAAATCTACTCCTTATGCTCATACTCCTAGACCAAATATTGAGTAATACATGAATAAGGAGGAGTGGTAATTATAAAACACACTATAGGAAGAAGAAGAGTAGATATTTACTCCTACAACATCGTAAACTCCAGTTCCCTGAGAAAAACATGCAAAGAGAGTGAGCCAAAATTCCCCCCTTTAGTTACATAAATCGAGAAAAAAAAGTTCATGATGTACAAGAAGAAGAAAAAGAATCCTCTTAAGGACTCCTTTCCAGAAGAAATTTCACATACTACATTAGTCTTGACAAACCCTCATGCTACTACCTTTCCTCGAATTGAAGAAATTTTTACAGTCACCAACCTCTTCAGCTTCCCAAGAGCCATTAGAAACATCCCAAACAAGATAATTAGCCCCTAGTCATACTGAACCAAACATTTTTGATAGGTACAAGGAAATTAAAAGGAAAAATGAAGCATTGAAGGCTATGAATTACACCAAATTCTGGAAACAAAGTTCAGAATCTGAGCACAAATTACTTTCTGCCTTTGACACTGAAAATTGCTGATTCAAATGGAATTCATTAAACCTAAAATCCCATTTCCCAAGACTGATGAGGACTATAATAAATTGATATTCTCCTTTGTTACAAAATAAATTCATTCTATTAACCAGATTGATTTACACAAATAGGCTATGAAAATGATCTATTCAAATTTAACTAGTTCAGCCATGGAGAAATCTAAGTTGCAGGTTTCATTGAATAATATTCAGTCTCAACTAAAAATGGAAAATATTTCCTCTCTAGAAAAGGATACTAAGATATAATGTTTAGAGGATCTAGTCATTAAATTGGGATATGATCCAAACAATGTTAAAGCCGCCGAGGAGATGATTAAGAGGAATCATGTTGACATTCAAGCATTGAGAAAACAATTAAAACCTTCTACTACTGAATATCCTTAGACTAAAGAGATTGGTGAACTAGAGAAGGAAAAAGTGAAAATGTTCAAAATTATAATTGAACAGAATAAACAGATACAAAATATGGAGACAAAATTAGAAATTTTGTTAGAGGATAAAGAACAACAAGCAACTAAAGCAGTAGTTATTCCTTTAGCAGCAATTCCCATTACGGGTACTTCAATAGCAAGGACTTCAACATGAGCAATTACTATAGCAGGATAGATTCATTCCACTGATCCAACAAAACATCTAGCTAAGGCCATGGGAGATTTATTATTGAGGGGACATGAAATTGGGAAAACGAAATCACAACTTCAAAACCTATAAGAGCAGAAAATTAAGATTGACAATGCATATGTGGCAGAAATCCAAAAGAGTTATAGGCTGAATCAAAGAATAGACACTCAGGAAAATGAATCATCAATTGCTCAAACCCTTGCACAAGCCAAAGAAAATATCTAGCAAGACATAAATGAATCCATAATAGATTTTTGTCCATCAATTGAATTTTTTTTTGAACAAGAAACATTACTGGACAAATCAAAAGGACTAATAAAATATGTAAATAAAGAATTGGGTAACAAATCAGGAGATGCAACAACATTATTCAGGATTATAAATTCAAGAAAAAAATAAGAGCTTGAAGAGGATGACATAAATGGTATAACTGAAACAATTCTGTAGGCTAGAAAGGTTCACATCAAAAGGAATTTAATGCGACAACTTGAAAACAAATGCTACAATTTAGAATCCAACCTCTAAAACTTTCACATAAAGTTTAATGTACTGGATCAAAAGGGGATGAAAGGTTTAAGGGGAATTGGAGATAAGTTTATTACTCTTGAAGAATATAAAAAAATTTCATATTCAATAGCCAGAAACAAAGCCAAATTTTCCAAGATTAAAAGGAAAATTACAGAGGATGCTTTCATTAAGGGTTTAAATTTTGACTTGTTAATTCAACATGAGATAAAACATCTATTTGTAGTTAAACCGAATTTTCATAAGTACACTGAAGTTGATGATACTTATAGAAAGTTAATCAAATCCACCATTCATAAAGAGGAAATATGGGACAAATTATGTCTACTCATTGATTGAACTAGCAAACAGGTTTACAACAGTAATTTCAAGTTTAGACAACAACAATCAGAATTACAGGAACAAGCGGAAAGATAGTCAGGGAAAGAAACCAAACAACATTTTTTAGGCCCAGTCATCAACAACAACCTTGAATTCAGTGCTAGAAATCTTCAACAATTTTATTTTCCTATCTTATAGATCTATTTTTGTAAAACAATTTTGAAATATCGTTGTAAACATATCTTGATATTTAATCAAGATATTTTAGAGAAAATTGTATAATACTTTGTAGAATGAAGTATGATGGGTTGAACCATTTTGATAGACTTTTGAGCAGACTTGTACCCTTATAAGTTATTTTTAAAGTAATAAAAGGATTCTGGATTCATTTCGAAAAAACTTGTGTCCTTGTAAGTTCTTCTTTGTCAATTATATTATCACTCTCTTTTCTTGCACGTGTTTGAGGTTTATGGGTGTTCTAGGTAAGAATAAATTGAGTATAAATATTTCTGAAATCCCCTATGAAATTATAATCCTTTAAATATATTAGTTTATTGGATTGTTTGTCTGAGATAACTCCTCTACATCATTAAATTTTCATCTCCCCTTAAAGTTTTAAACATATATTTTTTGGTTGTAAAAGTATTTTACATGAATCTACTGCATATGAAAAGTTAAATAATCAGTTTGATGTTTAGAAAATCATATAAATTCTAAGTTTTCAACCTTACATATCTCATAAAAGCTAAATTACTGTTAAGAGGTGAAGAATCAACCCTTCTAATTCATCATTTTTAATTAATAATTGCACCTCTTTTAAACATTTTAGAGCTTTGGTCATCCAAAAAAAAATTAAAAACCAACAAAACATTATAGATACTCTGGCATAATTCTTGATCTAGAATTATCTATGAAGGTACAACATCAGATTGGCGTTGTCGCTGGGGAATGAAAAATTTGAATTATTTTTCCCTAGGACAACGATTAAACTCTCCTTTTAATGGTGAATAAAAGGTCAATAGATTAAAATATTTCACATGGCTACTCCACATAATAAATCTGGCTTCACCAAAGCACACCATATCTCACTCATATCCTCATCTCTATTCTCCATTGTTAGATCCAGAGAGGTTGTGAGAATTACCTCTTTGAGGAGAAGGTTAGATGCTTCATCTTAAAATTTTTCCTCATTTCCACCTAAAATTGTTTCAGAGGTTGATCTCTTTTTTCATGCATCAATCCCTCTTGAACTACTATCAGATCTACCACCAAAATTGTTAGGAAATTTTTCCAAAGGATTTGATTTGTAGTCAAATCTTATTGTTTATCAATTAGAGCCTTACCAAATTCCTAAAACTGTTTTAGAATCTCCTTAATCAGAAACAAAATTAGGGAAAGAATTACCTAAATAAAAACCAAGTGATTTTGATGCAGGGGCATTGGACACTAGCTAGCAATGTGAGAGAATTGTCCACATGTTGTGGCTAGAAGAGTTCGAAAATGTTCAAGGAAATGTAACAACAAAGGTGGCCACACCTTAGCTGTCAGTTACACTTAGGGTAGATAGGATTATTCTAATAAGTGAAGAAGTCGAATAGTTTATTCGTGTATGTTTATTTGGCTTCTGTTGATAGAATTAGAACAATATTATGTAATTAGGATTTTGTTGTAAATAAGAATAAAACGGTCCTCGAGAAGGAGCCGAACAGTCATAAAAAAATTATAAAATGTAACCCCCGATACAGTGTAAAGGGGGGGATTTTGCAGTGAAAGATTGAATCGAGAAGCATTGCTCTCTGTTGAATAAAATCCTAGGCTCATTGATTATCTGTTTGTTTTCTTGGAAATTATCCAAAGGACTCATTCCTTCAATTTGAGAACCTCTGTGTGTAACTTGAAAATAATCAGTTCTGTGTGAAATTCCCTTATTTCTCTTTGTCTAATTTGAAGTCATATTCTCAGTGAATAAATGGAATGTGTTTAGTCTGTATAAAACATTCAGAGAAGGTTGAATAGTGGCTCTGTAGGAAGGGAGATCTCATATGTCAAACCTCTGTCTATGGGAGAGATTTCAATTACGATAGAATATTGTTGTTCTATTGTTTGGTTGAATTAGACCGGAAGGTCATTTCACAACGTCAAGCAGAGAAGAACAATTGAAGAAATGAACTAAAATGTAGTGAGAACCCGAGTTGAATAGTCGAATACCGGGTTTTCCAACTGAGTGGTTTTGGAGGAGAAACCGGTAGTATCGCGCAACATTTGGGCTCGAGGCAGTTTTTTCCTTTATCAACGCGATCCAATACTTTTTGGACACATCACTCGGTGAATATCTCTTACATCATGTAAATTTTAAGTGGTAATGTTTGGCCTTTGAAAAAACGCGATTTCGACGAGATCCGTTCGATCTACCAAGAAATGGATCCAAGGGTAATCGCGCGAAAAGTTGCACGAAGGTTAATTCAAGGTATGGCCCAGTGGTTTTGAAAATATGAAATAATTAATTAATACACGTGAATTGAATATTAGATGGTGGGCTGAAGTAATAAGGCGTTGATGTGTGTTTTGTGTTGGAAGGTTAATGGGTTCAATACATTGAGGTTAAACCTTAGGGATTTGTTTAAAAGGGTATAACCATCGGTTCATATACCCTCAGTGAAATACTCCAAAAAGAGTTCGCGCAATAGTTAAAGGGATATTTCATAATTAAAAAGGGGTCTGAAATATTATTGCAAGGAGTAACATATTATTAAAGCGCTTTTAAAGGGGAAATATAGTTCGAGCGCCTATTTAAATTACCATGGGTCATATTATTTGAGAGATTATATAACATTAGAATATGGTATTTCATTAATCAATTTCGATGAAATTGATAAATGAAATTGAAATAAGAAAATTAAGAAGACTCCCTTGGTGAAAGAAAATATTGTAAGAAGAGTGTACAACTCTCCTTAGCACTTGCACCCAATTTTGCTATCATTTGTGGTATCAGAGCAGATTTTAAGACATTTTGCAGAGACTGAACTAACTTCCAAAAGCTAGAAGAAGAATTCCAGCATGGCTGTCTGAGTTGCTAGAGGTGATGCTGGTAGGAGAAGAGGCAGGCTAGTTGCCAATGCAGAAGTATTGGAGACCTTGCAGTGGGTCCTTGCCAGATTGGAAGCAATGGAATTAGGACACCCAAAAGATCCTAAAGATGTCAGTGAACTTGAAACTAAAGAAGAGGCAGGGGAGAATGTTGAGATTCCTCCTGAGCTGAGACTCCTTAAGTCTGTTATGGGGTCTACATCCAAGCCTAGACTTGAAGTTTCAAGCTTTGCAGGAGGATTGAATCCAAAAGAATTGATAGAATGGATCAATGAGATGAACAAATGTTTTGATTATGAAGAGATGGGTGAAGACACAAGAGTCAAGTTTGCAGTGACAAATTTGAAGGGACTTGCAACACTTTGGTGGGGTGGAGTGAAAGCAGAGAGAAGGAGAGCTGGTAAACAACCAATCAAGAGTTGGACCAAGATGGTGGCAAAGCTGAGAGGTAAATTATTTCCTAGTGATTATCAGCTTACATTGTTTATACAAATGTAGAACCTTAGACAGAGATTGATGAAGGTGAAAGAATACACGTAAGAGTTTTATAAAATAAGTAAAAGAGCTGGAAAAATCCAGGACACAACAGAGAAGGTTGCCAGGTATGTGAATGGTCTCAAGTTGGAGATCCAAGATGAGATAGGTATTTTTTCTCCTAAGACAGTTGAAGAGGCTTATCAAATGGCCTTGAAAGTTGAAGAAAAACTCCTGAGAAATCAGTCTGCCAGAGGAAGAGGTACTTTCTGAGGAGAGGGAAGTCAAGGTGGTAGAGGAAGGTCTACAACACCAAGGGATGGAGCTAGCAGTAAGTAGCACACCTCAGAATTCATCCAAAGAGGGTGATGCAAGGGGAAGAAGGAGTTCCTAAAGAGGAAGAGTAGGCAGAGGCAAAGGAAGAGAAGTGAGGTGTTACAGATGTCACCAATTGGGACATAAACACTATGAGTGCCCAGAGAATATGGGTACCGGTCAGAGAAATGAAATTGTTGCTCAGGTTGGAGAAGAGGCAGCAAGGCTGTCTGAAACAAAAGAAGAAATTCTGCCAGAGAAGGGAGAATCTTTGGTGGTCAATAAGGTTTTGTTGAAGCAAACAAAAGAAGTTGCTGAACCAGCACAGAGGAAGACTTTGTTCAGAAGTGTGTGCAAATTCCAAGGGAAATGTTGTGAGTTGGTCATTGATAGTGGCAGCACAGACAATTTGGTCTCTACATAGGTGATAGAGAAACTAAAATTGAAGACAAGGGAACATCCAACACCCTACAAGGTGTCATGGATTCATAAAGGACACCGGCTGATTGTGAAGGAGAAATGTGAGATAGAATTGCATATGGGCAGCTACAAAGACAAGGTCATGTGTGATGTGATGCCTATGGATGTGTGTCATATACTTCCGGGCAGACCTTGGCAGTACGACAGAGCACCAATACAGGATGGTAAGAATAACACTTACAAGTTCTTTAAGGATGGAGTTTATCACACATTGATACCTATGGAGGAAGGAGAACCATCAAGTAGAAAGTCTGATCCAAATAATTTTTTGCTGAGTGGAAAAGAGTACTTACAGTAGATTGAAGAGAAAGAGGTAAATTTTGCTTTAGTTTTCAAACCTAAGGTAGTGCTTACTTCCACAAAAAATTCTGATTTTCCAATTGAAATTCAAGAAATGCTGGACAATTATTGTGATATTGTTGTGGATGATTTTCCCAATGAATTGCCACCTGTAAGAAAAATCAGCCATCAGATAGATTTGATTCCAAGATCAAATCTGCCAAACAAAGAAGCTTGCAGAATGGCTCCCACAGAGAATGAAGAAATCAAAAAGAAAGTACAGGAATTGGTTGACAAAGGTTTGATCAGAGAAAGCTTGAGTCCATGTGCAGTACCTGCAGTGTTGAGCCCAAAGAAAGATGGAGGTTGGAGAATGTGCACTGATTCTAGAGCAATCAACAAGATAACAATCAGGTATAGATTTCCTTTTCCTAGAATTGAAGATTTAATGGACTTTCTGAGTGGAGAAAAATATTTTTCAAAATTAGATTTGAAAATTGGATACCATCAGATTAGGATAAAGGAGGGTGATGAATGGAAAACAGCCTTTAAAACAAATTGTTGAGCCTCAAGATTGTGCTTTCTTTCATCTTACTTTACCTCATTTTCCTTTGTCCATTATTATCCTAGACCCAATTGATCAATGAATTTAGTTAAAATTACTTTTAGAATGATTAACATGACTGACTTGCTAAGTTTTGTGATTATTGTCATTATAATGCATTTTGACCGGAACTAGCTGCAAAATGCAGACATTCCATAGCTAACCAGAAATTCTGCAGCTGTCTTTATGTTTGGGCATGTTCCAGGTGGCCTCTCAAGAAAAACCACATATGGGTATATTCCACGTCATGTCTACATTGTTCGTTGTTCACCATGAAGGAAAAACCGAATTCTGGATATGGTTTTGATACGTGGGAACTCATTTAAGGAAGCATATTTCTAATAGGACTGTCTTAGTCCAGATGTCCTTTTCCTTTTTACGCTGCCACTTTAAGAGTCCTAGTATGATTTCGATAAGGAAAGACAATGATCCTTGAATTGTTGCAAGTCTTGTTATGTAAATTTGTTATAAAAACACTTGGAAAACTGAGAGCTAGGCTAGATTTTGCTCTAGATTTTGCTTAGATTCTGTGCTACATTTCTGAAGACGCAGATTGCTCTGTTCAAGTTATTTCTCCTTTAATGAAGAAGACAGTATTTTTTTGAAAGCGTTGATTTGATTTGGAGTTAGATTCCGTCTGGTGGTAGAGGGCCCCTGCCTCCTGCACGGTTTTACTTGCGTAATTTAGATAAGTATCTTAGTTGCCTTTACGTTTTTGAAGTTTTAGTTCATAGTTAATTTCATAGCCACTATAGTTATACTCGTTCTAAAAACTCTTCCAAAAGAAGAAACTCTTCCCAAAGATTATGATAATGAATGGGAAATGGCTATAGTGTTGTAGGATTTAATTGTAGTTTCTTTTGTTCACTATCACAGTTACACTTGTTCTAAACACTCTTCCAAAAGAAGAAACTCTTCCAAAAAATCCTTATGATGTCTAAGGCATGACTGTGATGATGAATGTTTTAGTTGTTTGTTTTCACTAAGTAACATAGCTGACCTTGCTCTTAAAACGCTCTTCCAAAATATCATAATGATGGGTAGGAGACAGTTGTGATATCTTAGTTTTTAAATTGCTTTCAGTCTTTATGTTTGCATTTGCACTGAATTGTACAGCCATGATTGTTCTAAGAAGCTCTTCCAAAATACCAATCATGATGGACAAACAGACTGTATAATCCCATAGATTAATGCATGATAACTTAGTTAGGATACTCCGGAGTCTAATTGCATTTAACTCATGCTCTGTTATTTTGTTTTGAGTTTGATAATGACTTGTTAGTTCAACACTGTTTTAGACTAGTGACATCTTAAGTTCAGTTTTAGCTTAACTCATTGCATTTCCACTCCACATTTAGTTGTCATCCACTGCATATTAGATTACTTCAGTTGTTAGACTTAACAAAACAGCCTTTGTTATTTACAAACTTCTTCTTGTTCCAAATCTATAATTGATTCATAACCATATGAACAGAAGATAGTATCATTTCAAGGCCTGAGGTACTTTTGCAACTTCTTTACTACTTCATAAACAGAGCCTTTCCTCAAAAGACTACTTTAAAAAGAAATCAATAACTCTTGGGCGAGGTTTAGTGATGATTAACTAAGTTGCAGAACAGAGTTAGGAACTAGTCTTAGAGTAAAGATCTTATGATGGTATCAATTTTTTCCTCCAAATATGTTTCAACAAATCTCTAATCATGAATAAAATGTTGCATCATTATAAGCTAGTTGTTTAATTGTTTAGTTAGGAGAATTTTCATACTTAGCTGACCACTTCTCAAGCTCTCTCTCAAAATACCTTTGATGAAAGAATTGGACAAGTTGAGTTTATGTTTTGAGTCATTTGCTTAAAAGTCATTATCAAGCTTTGTTTCTGCTTAGTCATAGTTTAGATTTGATTCTGTTTCAATATTTGCAATTGCATTTGTCATTTGTCATCAACCAATTAGGCTTCACTTTGTTTTTAATCATTAGCTTCTTTCCACTAGCTTTCTAGTCATCTTCCTTGCGAACATAAAACTACCAAAAGACCAAAAACATCATAAATCATCACAAAAGACCAAAAAAATCATAAAACACTAAACACAACGCATTAAGAGACAAACACCTAGGCACATACGGTGCACTTCACTTCAGCAGTTTACCAACCCTGGTTGACAATTAAATGAACTCAATTTAGGAGACTAGGTTGAGACCAAACATTTTGGCGTCGTTGCCGGGGAAGTGAAAACTAGGTAACCTTTGTTTCTTAGCATCCAAAAACAATTATATGCATAGGGAGAGAGATTCAAGGGGAAGATTTATAAGCAGCAGAAGTAGAAGTTTGATTTCTAGAACACCACTTGTTTCATCTAGATCCAGAGCTAGTACACCTTCAACTTAGACCCACATTCCATCCTTTACTGATCCTGGACTTCTAGAAGATCTAAGGTCAGCTATTCCATTAGAGAAACCTTCCACTTCATCCCCTGAACCTGCCATAGAAGAAGATTTAAAAACTCCTGTTAGGGACACAAACCTTTCCACTTCCACAGGAGAGTCAACCATGGCAGAAGAAGGAGGAGGAGGAGTCTTTAATGGAGAACACACACTATTTGGAGGTAGAGGTAGAGGTAGAGGAGAAGGAGGTAGAGGAGAAGGAGGTAGAGGTGCAGATGGAGGAAGAGGTAGAAGAGAAATAGGAAGCTCTTTTGGGTTCCCTATAATTGATGAAGAAACCAATACAACCATGAAAACAATTTCACCCTCTGTCCTTCCAAACTTCTATGGAATTAAAACTGAAGATCCTGAAACCTTCTTATTTGAATTTGAAGTTCTGTGTAGAACTTATGATTACTTACAAGATGCTCAAAAACTGAAATTATTCCCTTCAACCTTGAAAGGAGCAGCATTGAAGTGGTTTATGAGTCTGATCAGCAGTTCTATTAGAACATGGGAAGACATGAAATAAGAATTTCTAGAGAGGTATTTGGATTATTGTATACCAGTTAATCATAAGGAAGAAGTGTTTAAGATGTTACAAAAAGAAGATGAAAATTTGGAAGATTTGTTGGAGAGATTTAATTACAACATCAAAAGAGCAAAAATGGAAAACCTAGATCAAGACACCTTAAAAGCTCTTTTGTTGAAAACAATTAGGGATGAATGGTTGGATATCCTTAACATGATGGGAAAATGGGATATATCAAAGCTCACATTACCTGAAATATCTGAGTTATGTATCAACCTTTCAAGAGGGAAGTCTAAAACTATAAAAGGTCCAAGAGATCCTGCTCTTGCAAGGGCAAGTACGTCTGCTTCTGGGACAGTAAGTAGATCAGAAATAGGACACATGCTTGATGATTTTAAATATGACATCTTAGGGAGTCTTAGTGAACAAATAGACACCCTTAAGATACAAAACAAGCAAAAGGCTGAATCTGATGCCTTGGCAATCTTTTGTCCCAAATGTAGAAAGAAACATGCCTTGAGAGAGTGTCCTTTGGATGTAAAAGTTGTAGAAACTCGTGTCATTTGTTCTGAAAAACATGAGACCAAGAATTGTCCTTCTCTTCTGGGTCTCAAAGCTGTCTTTCAGGAGGAAACTCCTATAGATTCCACAGAGTCTCTCAATTTTGTATCTAGAAGGCCTTGGCAAGGACCTCAAACACAAGGATTCCATGATCAAATGTATAATCAACCTCCACCTTGGAATTCTTGGCAACAACCTTGGCCTCAATTTCAAAATCAATCTCAATCTTGGGCACAAGGAACACAAATTCCCTATGGAAGACACTCTCCATACTATCAGTATCCACCATCCTATCCACCACACTCACATTTTTATCCTCAAAATCCTCAACAAAATTTTCCTCAAAATCTTCAACAAAATCCTCAACAACATCATCAGAACCTACCACATCAAAATCAACCACTTCCATTACCATTTCCTCAAAAATCAAATCAATTGCCTGCTCAACCCATATCAAACCCCAATAATAAAAATCCTCAGAACACATACATGATAGAAGGCCGACATTTTCCAACTTATTTAATTTCTCCTCTAGACCTTAGTGATGTTCAACTTAGGTCTGGAAGAATACTTGAAAAGAGGAAACCTTCTGTGATTATACAAGAACAAGATAACTCTGAGGAAGACTCTCTACGGGTGAATAAAAGTCTTGAGGAAGACACATCCTTTCAAGACCCAAACAATGAAAAATTAAAGCAAAAAGATCCAATAAATTCAGCTCCTGTATTAGAGAAACCATCCACATCTACTTCTATACCTCCCTTTCCAGAAAGATTACAAATTGATAGAGGTGTAGAAAAACAAATCATGGTGCCTAATTATGATTTCCTAGATGAGCTGAGAAATGTTTGCATTAAAATTCCATTATTACAAGCCATCAAGGAAATTCAAATTTTAGCCAAAACAATAAAGGAGTTGAGCATGAAGAAAACAAGAAAAAGAATAAGAGAAACAAAGAAAATTCAACTGGCAGGACAAATAGCAGATATTATGATGGGCAAGATTTCTATTCCAAAGTATCTTGACCCAGGAAATCCAGTTGTCAAAATTCACATCAATGGAATTGAAATCCAAAACACACTCATTGATTTAGGAGCAACAATCAATATCATGAGTAGACAAATCATGGATAAACTGAAACTTCCTAATCTTCTCTTTACACCCACACTATTACAATTAGTAGACATATCTGTGATCAAACCATATGGGGTAATAGAAGACATTCCAGTGTCCCTAGATTCTTGGGAGTACCCTGTGGATTTCATGATCCTAACTCCTAAGAATAATCTAGGAGGCCATCCTGTTATATTAGGAAGACCTTGGTTGGCTACAGCTGATGCTTTTATTAGTTGTAGATCCGGTGATATGTATATCTCCGATGGTAGTTCAACTAAGAAATTCACTTTATATCCTCCAGCTAGGACAATTACAGATCTAGATGACACTCAATGGATAGAGGATGAAGAAGATTTACAACCTCTCTTCACAATTTCAGAAATTAATGAAGATAATCAAATTCTGAATACTCTAGAAAACTTTGAATCCTCTCCAGAACACAAACATGAATCATTTCAAGAGGGATCCAATATTGATTTTTTGTCATCAAGGCAAATGTCTCTTCATTCTATGGACAAATTTGGCAGCTCTACAAGTGAGATTTTTCCAGGCAAAACTTTGAACATAAACAAGAACCTAGAAAAATCTCAACAAGAAGAGTTAGTCAAAGTATTACAGAGACATTCTTCTGCATATGCATGGGAATACACCGACATGAAAGGGATAAGCCCCAAGACTTGTACTCATCACATCTATATAGAGGCAAATTGCAAACCAATCAGACAACCTCAAAGACGGATGAATCCAAATCTTAGGGAAATTGTTAAAGAGGAATTGCAAAAATTGTTAAATGTTAATTTCATCTATCCAATTTCAGATAGTCAGTGGGTTTCTCCTTTGGTAATTGTGCCAAAGAAAAATGGAAAATGGAGGGTGTGTGTTGACTACCGAGAACTGAATAAAGCTACTCTTAAAGACCATTTTCCCTTACCTTTCATAGATCAAGTATTAGATACATTAGCCGGAAAAAAGTACTTTTCATTCCTAGATGGGTTTAGTGGTTACAATCAAATCCAAGTAGCACTTGAAGACCAAGATAAAACCACATTTACCTGTCCTTGGGGTACTTATGCTTACCGAGTATTGCCATTTGGATTATGTAATGCACCTGCAACATTCCAAAGGGCAGTATTAGGAATTTTTTCAGATCTAATACATGATTGTGTAGAGGTGTACATGGATGATTTCACAGTTTATGGAAACACTTTTGAAGAAGCTTTAGAAAACTTGGAACAAGTTTTAAAGAGATGTCAGGAAGCAAATCTTTCACTTAGTCATGAAAAATGTTTTATGATGTTTACTGAAGGTATTGTTTTAGGGCATCACATTTCAGGGGATGGGATTAGAGTTGATGAGTCAAAAGTTGAAGTCATCTCTAACTTATCTATTCCAAGTTGTCAAAGAGATGTTAGAAGTTTTCTAGGATTTACGGGATATTATCGGAGATTTATAGAAAACTTCACCAAGATAGCATCTCCACTCTTCAAATTGCTTACCAAAGACTGTGAATTCAAATGGACTTCTGATTGCCAGTTAGCTTTTGAAACCCTGAAAACCAAAATTTCTGAAGCACCTATATTAAGGGGACCTAACTGGAAGTTACCTTTTCATATCTCGACAGATGCTTCCGATACAGCTCTAGGAGCAATATTGGGACAAAATGATTTGATTCCTTATGCCATCTATTATACCAGTAAAAATTTGACTCCTACAGAGTTAAACTATACTGTAACTGAAAAAGAGTTTTTAGCTGTTGTTCATGCCATAAACAAATTTAGACATTATATAACAGGCTATGAAACTTTTGTTCACACTGATCATTCTGCAATTAGATACTTAATGAACAAATCAATTACTAATGGTATAATCATAAGATGGTTATTGCTCTTACAAGAATTCAACATTACCATTCTAGATAGGCCTGGAAAACAAAACACAGTAGCTGATTTCCTATCTAGACTCCAAAATATCAAAGATGACACTCCAGTTGAAGATCAATTTCCCGATGAATATCTTTTTGCAATTTCTACTCAAACTCCATGGTTTGCTGATATTGCTAATTATTTAGTTTCAGGAAAATTTCCTTCAATAATGAATGCAAGGGATAAAAGAAAAATCATTTATGACAGTGCAAAATATTCATGGGTTGTTAATGAGTTGTACAAGACAGGTCCAGATTTGATCATTAGGAGATGTGTTCGTGAAGATGAGATGCCCGAGATTCTCAAAGCATGTCATGATGAACCTTGTGGTGGACACTTTGCTGATAAGAGGACAGCCTATAAGATCCTTAATTTAGGATATTATTGGCCATCCTTGTTTAAAGATGCTAAAGAGTATGTCAAAAGGTGTGACAGTTGCCAAAGGGTAGGGAAACCTTCTCCTTCAGGTGAGATTCCATTACAACCTCAGTACATATTGAACCTTTTGAAAAATGGGCTTTGGATTTTGTAGGACCTATTAGTCCTCCATCAAGACAAAAGAGATATATATTAGTTTGCACTGATTATGTTACTAAATGGGTAGAAGCCAAGCCATTACTTGTTGCTAATGAAGCATCCGTAGTTACTTTTCTTTTTGAGGATATTTTTACTCGTTTTGGTGTCCCAAGGGAAATTGTTACAGATCAAGGAGCTCAATTTACATCAAGGCTAGTGGAGCAAATGATGGAGAGGTACAAAATCAGGCATAGAAAATCTACTCCTTATCATCCACAAGCAAATGGTCAAGTGGAATTTACTAATAAGGTCATTGAAGGAATCCTAACAAAGACTGTTCATTTACATAGAAGAGATTGGGTAGATAGGCTTCCTGAAGCCTTGTGGGCCTATAGAACTACATGGAGAAACACAATAGGCCATACTCCTTATGAGCTTGTTTATGGAAAGAAAGTTTTGTTTCCCATAGAGTTCCAGATTCAAACTTTGAAAATGGCAGTTCAGCTAGGACTTGATTTGACGGAGGCACAAAAGCATAGACTGGAGCAAATTAATGAATTGGATGAGATCAGACAAGATGCAGTTCAGAAAACAAGTCTAGTCCAACAACAAAGGGCTAGATGGCATGACAAGTACATCAAAGAGAATAAATTCAAAGAGGGTGACTGGGCTCTCTTGTTTGATTCAAATTTCAAGGATTTTCAAGGTAAATTTCAGACACATTGGCTTGGGCCATATGAAATTGTTGAAATTTTTGATAATGGGGCAGTAAAAATCAGAACTATAGATGAAGAAGAGGTCACTTTTCTTGTGAATGGTCATAGATTGAAGCTATATCACAAAACACTCTCAAGAGAAGAATTTGTCAAGAAGTTCCAAGAAAGCAGTGATGTGAAGTTAATGAAGAAGAATCTCTCTTCTTCATCAACTTGATTAAATTTTCTGAAGCATTTCTCTTTGAAAAAAAAAATAATAAAAAAAAAAAAATAAAAAAAAAAAAAAAATAAAAAAAATAAAAATAAAGGTATAAACATGAAAACCAATCATTGATTGGCATGTTTATACAGAAAAGATAGGGTGAAAATCAGAGTTTTTCTGACACTCTAACTTTTCCCATTTTGTTTTTGCAAGCAGCTGTTACAAAATCATAAGTTCAGATCCATTTTACTTATGATCCATTTCATTTCATTTCATTCCATTCACTTATCCATCCATACTCCATTTCATTCATTCATACATACTTCACTTCATTCCATATATCATTCATCTCATTCCGTACTTCATCCACCTCATTTCCATGTCAAAATTTAAAGTTTGATGTCTTGCTGCAAATGAGTAACACATGTCATGGATTGCAGGGCAGTTCTTATATTCTTCCACTCCATTTTATAAATTGAATTCATTCCATTTCATCATCCACTTCATACATATTATGACTCATCATCCATCTTCATTCATATAACATCTCACTCATATCCCAAACCATTCCATTCCATGATTAAAATACTCTATAGGTACATTCTGCAGCTTAACATACATTCTGCAGCTGATCAGACTTTCCGCAGCCAGACAGTCATTCCGCAGCTACAAATCCTGAAGGCACTAATCAGCAGACATTTAAATTGCAACAAGATGATCCAGTATATCTATGAATAAGAAGAATCAAGAAGGATTATGAAGACTCTTCCAAAGTAGAACAAATAAGACAAAGACCACAAAAAGCAAATGAAAAGCAGAGGTAACAAGTTTAGATTATAATGGCATTTCATAAAGTTTAGCATAGTTTTAGTTATGAATCATTCGAAAAAGTTGTTTTGATTATTTTTATTGATCATGTCCAATATACCCTCCACAAACTTTGGATTAAAATCTCTCATTTCAAATTCTATACCCGACATCATTTAAGCGGTTAAAAAGGCTGAAGTGTTTGATTTCCTCACGTCACCCAACCAAATCATTCAATGATGATTTTCTTTTCCGTTGTAAAAATCTCCGCAGTCTTTTCACTCATTAATTTGTTTTCTCCACCTCACTCCATTAACTCATTCCGTAACTACTTCCATCACTCCATTCTGTAGCCGGCCCTTCATTCCGCAAAACAGAGATATCCCTATCACCGTGAGCAGAGCAAAGGGTATATCAGTTTGAATATCAAAGCCCTATCACCGTGAGCAGAGATTGAACATTATCACTGTAAACGCAGAGGTATAGCAGTGTGGAATTTGAAGCCATTTTTCACTGAGAGACAGAGGTATAGCAGTGTGGAATTTGAAGCCATTATCACCGAGAGACAGAGATATATCAGTGAGGAATTTGAAGCCATTGTCACTGTCAACCAGAGGCATATCAGTCCGAATTTTGAAGCCATTGTCACTAAGAACCAGAGGTATATCAATTCGAAGGTGGAAGTTATTGTTTCCGTGGGTAGAAAGAGTATTAATCTGAACATTGAAGAAGCAATTATGGGTTTCATTGTAAGAACTGAACCAGTGGGTACAAAATACCTGGAAGGCTACCCTCAATGTAAAGAAATGTTGCAACAGGTAGGATGGCTACAATTTCTTGAGAAATTTAATGGATTCCACAAAAAAGTCACTAAAACATTTGCAAGGTCATTTAGAGGAGCTGAGGTTGAAGTGGGAGATGTCAAATTCACTGTCACTGAGGTTTTCATTGCAGAAGCAACGAGATTGCTTAGAAATGGAGAGAGATGGTTCAAAAACAGAGAATTCCATAATGAATCATGGAAGCAAATTCTAAAATCACCAGGTATGGATGTCACTGTGTTTAAGAAAGGAATCCCAAGTTCTGCATTGAAAAATAAATGGAGAAATATCTTGCTTATTCTGCAAAAAATTATTACATGTGAAGGTAGATATGGCACATTTTATGTTTACCACATTAGACTGATAATGCATTTTCTAGAGGAAGAGTTAAACTTACCCTACTTTTTGCTTCAAAGTTTGAAAAAGATGGCTTCCTGTGTTCAAAGAAGGGTCCAATTTTTAGAGACAACTCTATATCATCATGGCTTGGTTAAGATTTTAATTGAACACCATTTAGCCAAAAAAAATGATACTTGGGATAATTTCTTGATAAGAAATCATTTTGAAGAGCCAAAAGAGCCCTCACCTGAACAACAGCCTACAAGGAGAAGCAGAAAATGGAGAGCTTCAAAAATTGAAATTGACAAAACAGTCCAGGAAAGTAGTGAGGAAATCATCTTAGAGAAGTTGACTCAAATCAAGAGACAACTTAAGAAAGAGAAGGTAATCAGGAAATCTGCCACAGAAAAAGGAGAGGGATCTTCCCAGCCAAGAAGAAGCCATAGACTAAAGGGGAAACTAAGAAAAACTCAGATCAAACAAACAGGGGTGATAAATATAGAAAATGAGGAAACATCTATTGAAGAAGATGTTGAAGAGGATTTTAATGAAGGAACCCCTGAAATCGACCCTGCTCAACAAGAAGTTTATAACTATGTTGAAACTTTGGAAAGGAAAGCTTCAGAGAGTAGGGATAGAACCCCTAGTCCTCCACTGTTCGAAATAGATGTGTTAAGAAGGGATAAGTATGAGCTGGAAATACTTAATAGAGACATAAAAAATGAGAATGATATTCTGAAGGAACAAGTCAAACTCAAAACCAATATGAACTCAACCTTATCTCTACATATGGACAAAGTGGAAAAGGCTAATGAAAAGTTGAAAAAGAGGAACAAGAAGCTAATCAGGGCACTTACCAACTTAAGGTTCAAACTTGTCATCAGAAAACCCAGAAGATCTTTAGCTTCCAGGAAAAGAAGAAGGATATGATTATATGTTCTTGCAGAAGCCTCTGAGTTTATGGAATAAGTTGCATGAGGACATGCAAGAAGTCAGCAGTGGGGGTATGTTGAGCCTCAATATTGTGCTTTCTTTCATCTTACTTTACCTCATTTTCCTTTGTCCATTGTTATCCCAGACCCAATTGATCAATGAATTTAGTTAAAATTACTTTTAGAATGATTAACATGACTGACTTGCTAAGTTTTGTGATTATTGTCATTATAATGCATTTTGACCGGAACTAGCTGCAGAATGCAGACATTCCATAGCTAACCGGAAATTCTGCAGCTGTCTTCACGTTTGGGCATGTTCCAGGTGGCCTCTCAAGAAAAACCACATATGGATATATTCCACGTCATGTCTACATTTTTCGTTGTTCACCATGAAGGAAAAACCGAATTCTGGATATGGTTTTGATACGTGGGAACTCATTTAAGGAAGCAAATTTCTAATAGGACTGTCTTAGTCCAGATGTCCTTTTCCTTTTTACGCTGCCACTTTAAGAGTCCTAGTATGATTTCGATAAGGAAAGAAAATGATCCTTGAATTTTTGCAAGTCTTGTTATGTAAATTTTTTATAAAAACACTTGGAAAACCGAGAGCTAGGCTAGATTTTTCTCTAGATTTTGATTAGATCTTGTGCTACATTTCTGAAGATGCAGATTGCTCTGTTCAAGTTATTTCTCCTTTAATGAAGAATACAGTATTGTTTTGAAAGCGTTGATTTGATTTGGAGTTAGATTCCGTCTGGTGGTAGAGGGCCCCTGCCTCCTGCACGGTTTTACTTGCGTAATTTAGATAAGTATCTTAGTTGCCTTTACGTTTTTTTTTGAAGTTTGAGTTCATAGTTAATTTCATAGCCACTATAGTTATAATTGTTCTAAAAACTCTTCCAAAAGAAGAAACTCTTCCAAAAGATTATGATAATGAATGGGAAATGGCTATAGTGTTGTAGGATTTAATTGTAGTTTCTTTTGTTCACTATCACAGTTACACTTGTTCTAAACACTCTTCCAAAAGAAGAAACTCTTCCAAAAAATCCTTATGATGTCTAAAGCATGACTGTGATGATGAATGTTTTAGTTGTTTGTTTTCACTAAGTAACATAGTTGACCTTGCTCTTAAAACGCTCTTCCAAAATATCATAATGATGGGTAGGAGACAACTGTGATATCTTAGTTTTTAAATTGCTTTCAGACTTTATGTTTGCATTTGCACTGAATTGTACAGTCAGGATTGTTCTAAGAAACTCTTCCAAAATACCAATCATGATGGACAAACAGAATGTATAATCCCATAGATTAATGCATGATAAATTAGTTAGGATACTCCGGAGTCTAATTGCATTTAACTCACGCTCTGTTATTTTGTTTTGAGTTTGATAATGACTTGTTAGTTCAGCACTGTTTAAGACTAGTGACATCTTAAGTTCAGTTTTAGCTTAACTCATTGCATTTGCACTCCACATTTAGTTGTCATCCACTGCATATTAGATTACTTCAGTTGTTAGACTTAACAAAACAACCTTCATTATTTACAAACTTCTTCTTGTTCCAAATCTATAATTGATTCATAACCATATGAACAAAAGATAGTATCATTTCAAGGCCTGAGGTACTTTTGCAACTTCTTTATTACTTCATAAACAAAGCCTTTCCTCAAAAGACTACTTTAAAAAGAAATCTATAACTCTTGGGCGAGGTTTAGTGATGATTAACTAAGTTGCAGAACAGAGTTAGGAACTAGTCTTAGAGTAAAGATCTTATGATGGTATCAATGTTTTCCTCCAAATATGCTTCAACAAATCTCTAATCATGGATAAAATGTTGCATCATTATAAGCTAGTTGTTTAATTTTTTAGTTAGGAGAATTTGCATACTTAGCTGACCACTTCTCAAGCTCTCTCTCAAAATACCTTTGATGAAAGAATTGGACAAGTTGAGTTTATGTTTTGAGTCATTTTCTTAAAATTCATTATCAAGCTTTGTTTCTGCTTAGTCATAGTTTAGATTTGATTCTGTTTCAATATTTGCAATTGCATTTGTCATTTGTCATCAACCAATTAGGCTTCACTCTGTTTTTAATCATTAGCTTCTTTCCACTAGCTTTCTAGTCATCTTCCTTGCGAACATAAAACTACCAAAAGACCAAAAACATCATAAATCATCACAAAAGACCAAAAACATCATAAAAAACTAAACACAACGCATTAAGAGACAAACACCTAGGCACATACAGTGCACTTCACTTCAGTAGTTTACCAACCCTGGTTGACAATTAAATGAACTCAATTTAGGAGACTAGGTTGAGACCAAACACAAATGAAGGGTTGTATGAGTGGTTGGTAATGCCTTTTGGGTTATCAAATGCACCTAGTAATTTTATGAGGCTCATGAATGAAGTGTTAAAGGAATTTATTGGTAAATTTGTAATAGTATATCTGGATGACATATTAGTTTTCAGAAAAACAAGGGAAGAACATTTAATGCATCTTAATTATGTCTTGAAGAAGTTACATCAAGAGAAGCTGCTGATAAATTTGAAGAAATGTTCATTCCTAAAAGAAGAATTGGTATATCTGGGTTTTTTTTTTTTCTGTTGAAGGACTGAAGATGGATCCAGAAAATGTCAAGGCAATTTTGGAGTGGCCTTCACCAAGGAGTGTTTTTAAGCTAAAAATTTTCCATGGACTTGCCAGTTTTTACAGAAAATTCATAAGAAATTTCAGCAAGATTAATGGACCCATCATTGAAACTATAAAGAAGGACAAACAACCATTCAAATGGACTACTGAAGCTGAAAGGAATTTTAAGCTTTTGAAACAGAAGATAACTGAGAAGCCTGTTCTAGTTTTGCCTGATTTTAACAAAGCATTTCAAGTGAAGTGTGATGCCAGTGGAGAAGCCATTGGAGCTATGTTGAGTCAAGATGATAGGCCTATAGCATATTTTAGTTAGAAGATGAATGAGACAAGAAGAAATTATTCCTCTTATGAAAAAGAATTTTATGCAATTGTGCAGGCATTGAAGAAGTGGAGGCAATATTTAATGTCTAAGGAATTTGTGCTATACTCAGATAACCATGCTTTACAGTATATTATGTAGTAGCCTAAATTGAATCACAAACATGCCAAATGGATTGAATATCTCCAGAGTTTTAATTTTTTTTTGAAGCATATAAGTGGCCAAGCAAATAAGGTAGCCGATGCCTTGAGTAGGAGAAACATGCTTGTTCAAGAAATCAAATTTGAAGTGGTAGGATTTGATTTTCTTAAGGAACTTTATAAAAAAGATTTAGATTTCAAGGAATCATTTGAAGCATGCTGTAACCCTGTGTTGATAGACAGAAGTAAATGGTTGGATTATTTCTTGCAAGAGGGCTTATTGTTCAGAAGAAATCAATTGTGTGTACCAAATTGTTCCAGGAGGGAGAATTTAATCAAAGAAAAGCATAGTGGTGGACTTGCTGGACATTTTGGTGCTAATAAAACTTATGAACAGCTGAGTCATTTTTATTATTGGCCAAGGATGAGAAATGAAGTGGAAAAGTTTGTGAAGAATTTGAAAATTTGTCAATACGCAAAAGGGAGAAGCCAGAATGCAGGATTGTACATTCCATTTCCTATTCCAGACAGGGCTTGGGATATGGTGAGTATGGATTTTGTTTTAGGATTTCCCAAGACACAGAGAG
Source organism: Pinus albicaulis (assembly GCA_034641835.2). NCBI lineage: Eukaryota > Viridiplantae > Streptophyta > Pinopsida > Pinales > Pinaceae > Pinus > Pinus albicaulis. The sequence continues at coordinate 867,120,521 of CM076583.1, read as the reverse complement.
GGAATGATGCAATCTTTTTTGTAGTTGATAGATTTTCCAGGATGGCACATTTTATTCCATGTTATAAAACCAGTGATGCTACTCATGTTGCTAATTTGTTTTTCAAAGAAGTTGTTAGGTTACATGGGTTGCCTAAGAGTATTGTTTCTGATAGAGATACTAGATTTGTGGGCCGTTTTTGGAGGACATTGTGGAAGAAGCTTGGTACTAAACTAAGTTTTAGCTCAGCTTATCATCCTCAGAATGATGGACAAACTAAGTTAGTAAATAGAAGTCTGGGTAATATTTTGAGAAGCCTTGCAGGAGAGCATCCCAAACAATGGGACCATATTTTTCCACAGGTAGAGTATGCATACAATGATTCACCAAACAGAAGTACAGTACAAATCCCATTGCATATTGTTTATGGAATGCACCCCAAAGGAGTATCTGAACTGAGAAACTTGGGAAAAGAAGAAATGAGGAGTGCTGATGGAGAAGAATTTGCTTCAGGGATCCAAGCAATACATGAGCAGGTAAAACAATAGCTACAAGGCAGCAACATCAAGTACAAAGCCAGAGCAGATTTGAGTAGAAGAGAAGTTAATTTTGAAGTTGGAGATTTGGTTTTGGCACACTTGAGGAAGGAAAGATTTCCAAAGAAGCAGTATAACAAATTGAAGTTCAAGAAGATTGGACCATGCAAGATACTGAGAATATTTTATGTAATGCTTATGAAATTGAATTGCCTCCTGATGTTGGGATATCTCCAATATTTAATGTTGTAGATTTATACAAGTATGAAGATGGTGGCATAGATGAAGGACCGGCAGATAGAGAGAAGATTGAGTGGGTAAAACAATTAACTACAGTGCAGCCATTACAGCTAGAGAAGATCTTGGACAAGAAGGTGTTCAAAAGGACTAGAGGACAAGAGTATTTCCAGTATTTGATCAAGTGGAAGGACCAGCTAGATGAAGATGCTACTTGGATGACAGAATTTATGTTGCAGAAGCTGGGCAGTTCTGTGAAAGAGCTCATGGACATGTGTTGGAAATATGATGCAGAGTGTTGTCCTTGATGGCAACCCACTTGATAAATATGATGGCAACCTACTTGATGAAAGTTGTACTTAATGGAAACTGACTTGATATACTATTTAATGATGTAAATATTATATGTCTATAGAGCAGCTCACATGTAATTATGAAAGGAATTCCAGTATGTGCTAGACCAATGATGAAAAGTGTGTGTCTCAAGGCATACGCGGGTTTGTCTAGGAGAAGTAGCGTATGCACGCGAGAAAGTACGTGCCAAGTCGCGTATGCTCAATTGCGCTCTAAAAGTGTAAAACCAGGGGTTAGTACCATGGTATTGACCCATTGTATTGAGCGCTGGGTTGTCTATTTGACCCCGTCCAGGAATACCATCGGAAGATGTGTGGTTTTGGCTCATGGTATTGATAAAGGGTAAACCTATATAAGGAGAAGAAAATCATTGTGCAAAGAGTGTGCATGGGTCTGGGCTTTAAATGAATACTTCACTCTGAAGTTTGTTTGTATGATTAAACTCTGTTCTTAATCGATAGATCTGAATCTATGATGTACCCATGAATATGATGAAGGTTCAAAATATCTAGATCTGGAAATTATGAATCTATAGGATGATCTAAAAGGAAGTATTGAAGACCTGGCGCAAATCTATTGAAGATATTGAAGAAATCTGGGTAAGTCCATAGATCTGATCTGTTCTGCAAAGTTTATATTTTATAGATCTATACGCATGTTAGTTTCATGAAAAGTGCGTATATACGCGGATCTGTTTAAACAAAGGAGCGTATGGACTATTAGGGCTTTTCTGAAAAGTGCACAGATGTATACGCGGGTTTCCTTTATAAAAAGCGCGTATGCAATTTGAACTGATGGTTGCTCAAAGCTGATTGAGATTCTGCATATCTATTCTGAAGTCTGGGTTATCTCTGATATTCTAGTTACAGTGGTTTCACTGTTCTGTTTCATGCTCTGGGAAAAGGACGTTTGCTGATAAGTGAAGGATTGTGTTGAAGCTGTTTTGATCCAGTTTGAAAATTGATGAAACGTGGTCTACAGTGGATCTGAGGGTTGAAGCCTTCAGTTTGAAAGTAGAAGCTTTCTGCTAGGAGAGGCTAGTGTTAATATCAGGGGGTAGTAACTCCCTTCCAGGAGAGGCTGGTAAACGAGAGCAGGGGGTTGTTGCTCCCTTCCAGGAAAGGCTGGTAAACGAGAGAAGGTTGTAGCCTTCTGCAGGTGGGTGCCTGCGTGCTGGTATGATTTTGCGCCAGTACATGTTGTAAGAAGTTTTCTTAATAATAAAGATTGAAGACAGAGACAACGATAGCGGTGGTTTTTTCCCAAATTGGGTTTCCACCTAAAAATCCTGGTGTTCATGTGTGATTGATTGTGTGTGATGATTAGTCTATTATTTCTACACCTGTTTACTGTTTTCTGAACATCTGATAAATGAGTAATGCAATGATCTAAGTCATGAATTAAATTCATAATTAATTCACAGGATATACGCGAGTTTTGTAAAGGATATCCGCGTATATACGCGAGTTGAATTCAGGAAAGTAAAGTATGGGTTTTTAAGAAGGAAATATCAAAGTTTTATTGTCTGCACTAAACACTGATTCACCCCCCCTCTCAGTATTTTTCCAACAACAGGAGCCCATGAAGAAAATTTCCCTCAGGAGTCTGATGCAGGGGCATTGGATACTAGCTAGCAATGTGAGAGAATTGTCCACATGTTGTGGCTAGAAGAGTTCAAAAATGTTCAAGGAAATGTAACAGAAAAAGTGGTCACACCTTAGCTGTCAGTTACACTTAGGGTAGATAGGATTAGTATAATAAGTGAAGAAGTCGAATAGTTTATTCGTGTCTGTATATTTGGCTTTTTTTGATAGAATTAGAACAATATTATGTAATTAAGATTTTGTTGTAAATAAGAATAAAACGGTCCTCGAGAAGGAGCCGAACAGTCATAAAAAAAGGTATAAAATGTAACCCCCGATACAGTGTAAAGGGGGGGATTTTTCAGTGAAAGATTGAATCGAGAAGCATTGCTCTCCGTTGAATAAAATCCTAGGCTCATTGACTATCTCTGTGTTTTCTTGGAAATTCTCTAAAGGACTCATTCCTTCGATTTGAGAACCTCTGTGTGTAACTTGAAAAGAATCAGTTCTGTGTGAAATTCCATTATTTCTCTCTGTCTATCTTTGAACTCATATTCTCAGTGAATAAATGGAATGTGTTTAGTCTGTATAGAACATTCGGAGAAGGTTGAATAGTGGCACTGTAGGAAGGGCGAGATCATATGTCAAACCTCTGTCTGTGGGAGTGATTTCAATTACGATAGAATATTGTTGTTCTATTTTTTGGTTGAACTAGATCAGAAGGTCGTTTCACAACGTCAAGCAGAGAAGAAAATTTGAAGAAATGAACTAAAATGCAGTGAGAACCCGAGTTGAATAGTCGAATACCGGGTTTTCCATCTGAGTGGTTTTGGAGGAGAAACTGACAGTATCGCGCGACATTTGGGCTCGAGGTGGTTTTTGCCTTTATCAACGCGATCCAATACTTTTTGGACATGTCACCCAGTGAATACCATTTACATCGCGTAAATTTTAAGTGGTAACGTTCGGCCTTTGAAAAAACGCGATTTCGACGAGATCCGTTCGATCTACCAAGCAATGGATCCAAGGGTAATCGCGCGACAAGCTGCACGGAGGTTAATTCAAGGTATGGCCCAATGATTTTGAAAATATGAAATAATTAATTAATACACGAGAATTGAATATTGGATGGTGGGCCGAAGTAATAAGGTGTTGATGTGTGTTTTGTGTCGGAAGGTTAATGGGTTCAATACATTGAGGTTAAACCTTAGGGATTTGTTTAAAAGGGTATAACCATCAGTTCATATACCCTCAGTGAAATACTCCAAAAAGAGTTCGCGCAATAGTTAAAGGGATATTTCAAAATTAAAAAGGGGTCTGAAATATTATTGCAAGGAGTAACATATTATTAAAGCACTTTTAAAGGGGAAATATAGTTCGAGCGCCTATTTAAATTACCAAGGGTCATATTATTTGAGATATTATATAACATTAGAATATGGTATTTCATTAATCAATTTCCATGAAATTGATAAATGAAATTGAAATAAGAAAATTAAGAAGATTCCCTTGGTGAAAGAAAATATTGGAAGAAGAGTGTATAGCTCTCCTTAGCACTTGCACCCAATTTTGCTATCGGATTTTATCTCTTCTACCATTCACAGTTTTCCAATAAATTCTGAAAAACTTGAAGATAGTGTTTATGTATATACAAATCCTTTATTTGAGGGTGAAAATTTGATCTAGAATTATAGAAGTTAGTGATCCAATCACCATTTCCAGAAGCTTCTACAAGTTCTTCTCATCACACCAAAGGAAGGTTATCCACACCTTCATCATCATCTTCTACTTCAACTTCTTCACCATCTTCACCTCGTTCACCTAATAGAATTACTGATTTTCAACCCATCATTCAAGCTCGATATGCTGCACTAATTCTTCCTAATCTACTTAATGATTTTCTAGATGTATATCTTAAACACCTTCCTAGGTTTAATGGAGATACCGGTTTGTCTGTTGAAGATCATTTAGCTACCTTTTTACATTTTTCTGATAATATGAACATTGAACATTGAACATGAAAATGTATATATGGTACTTTTTGTTCAATCCCTTGAAGGAAATGTAAGAATATAGTTCAGACAGTAACAGGAAAATTAAATTCTAACATGGAATGAATTAATCAATATTTTTAAAGATCAATGGGGAGTAAAAAAGGATCTATTCTATTACCTTTCAGAATTTGACGATTTAAAAAAAATCTCGGAGAACTTGTTTCTAATTTCATGAAAATATTCAATAAAATTTACAATAAAATGCCACCTGATTGTAAACCACCAATAGTTGCAGACAATAATAGATTTTCAAAGGGATTTGATGATCACTTTGTTGTCATGCTTAGAGAAAGAAGATCTGTCACTTTGGCAGATATGCAAACAAATGCTATTAAGGTTGAGGAAAATATTTCTGCATCAAATAAACTTAAAGCAAAGGCTGAAAAAGCTGAAAGAAAAATGAAGGCTAGAGAATGAAGTTCTTCCTTTAAAAAGAGTAAGGATGAATATCATAAGATTGATGAAATTAATTCTTTGTTTAGAAATATTTATAATAGAATTTAAAAAATGGAAGCACAACCTAGGGTATATCAACTAGTGGCAAATAGACTTCAGACATAACACAAAAGGCATTTTTAACCTCAAATCCTGCAAAGACCAAATATTGACCAACAGGTCCAACCTTCATTATTAATTTATGATCGGGAACATGAGGAAACTGGTCCATCAAGTAATAATGACATTAACTGTTTGGGTGACATATCATTACAAGATGCTATGGTCCCAATTTCTTTTGATCAATCTTCAACCCAAGATCAAGAAAATTCCCAAGTCTCAAACTATCAAGAATTTTCTGAATATCGTATTGCATAATTAGTAAGAATATATGATTTGAGGCCTAGACCAGGTCCTAATAGTCCAACTAAAGATGTCACAATTAATGAGTCTCTAGTAAAAATTGTTGAAACCCAAACAACTGTGATCCTATCATTAATTCAACCCAATGAACATAATGCGTCTGAAAAGACTCTTCCAACAATTTTTAATGTAGAGAAAGAGCTAGAGAGAGTCAAAATCGTCGTTCCACTATCTGAACTCTCTAAAAACCAAGATATAGAAATCAAGTATCAAAGTGGATCTAATGCTCAAGAATAGATGCTGAAGAGGGCGTGATTAGTTTATAGGATGAAAAACCTTCAGTGGTTTTTGGTCCTAGTTCTGACATGATTGATGAAAATGTTCCTCCCTTTTATGTTACTCTCAAAGTTCATTATTTTCTTCTATGTAAATGTATGCTAGACTCGGGGGCCTCTCACAATTTAATTCCCAAAGTAATCATAGATCAATTGCAATTGAAAATTATCAGACCTTACCATGATTTTTACACCTTTGACTCCAAGAAAGGTCCTTGTCTTGGATTGATAGAAGACTTAGTTGTAGCTTTAGCACAAATCCCTATAAAAAGTGTAGTGATAGACATTGTAGTCATAGATATTCCTCCCAAATTTGGAATGTTGTTATCAAGCTCATGATGTACCAAATTAGGTGGAATTTTGTAGATGGATAAGTATTATGCCACTATTCCTATATATGGGGGTGAACATCTTAGGTTATATGGAGAGGTAAAATTCATTAACATTGTCTATAAATATGATCAAGAAATAAATCATCTGATTTATGTTTTTGATAAGGATTTTGGATGTTTCACATTTTCATCTAATGATCTCCAAAATTCCCAACTTAGCATTGAACAGATTGTAAATAAGCGTAAATATATAAAAACTAATGTGTGGAAGTTATACTTTGATGGGGATTTTTATAAAGATGGGGCTAGATCAGGAATTGTATTAATTTCTCCAGATAAAGAAAACATAACCCAATCCTTTAAGTTATACTTCGATGTTACTAATAATGTAGTAGTATATGAAGCCCTACTTCTAGGCCTTGAGTTAGCTAAAAGTCTGAAAGTTCAAAACTTAAGTATTTTCAGTGACTTATAATTAATTATAAAACAAGTAAGAAATATATTCCAAGAAAAACATCCTAGGCTTAGATCTTACCGAAATGAGGTATGGGATTATGTAGAGAACTATTTCCAATATTTTAACATTACAACAATCCCAAGAAATGAAAACATGTATGCAGACTCTTTGGAATTTTTTTCCATCTCATTTAAAATTCCCGATCTAATGAAAATACAATATCAAATTCAGGTGAATTATAGGCCTTTGATCCCTGATAATATTAAAAACTGGATTTTTTTTGAAAATGATGAACAATTGAAGAGTTTCCTACAGACAATTGATGATTTTGCAGCCTTAGAAATTGAGGGAGAAAAAATTATTGATAAAAATGAAACTCATGGAAATAAAGCTTCACATTTGAAAAATAAGATAGCTGTTCATGATATCCTCCAACTGCCAAACAACTTAATTCCCAAAGGCCTGATCCCTCTTAAAAATATTTTTGACAATAATGATGTCCTAAAAATTTGGTTATGAATACACAACAAAAAGAGGATGTAGAAGACTTTAACATTGGAACTGATGAAGGAATTAAGAATATGAAAATTTCAGCATCACTACCCAAGGACATAAAAGACAGATATATCAATCTTTTAAAGAATTATAAAGACATTTTTTCTTGGTCCTATGAAGAGCTTAAAATTTATGACACAAATCTCGTTGAACATAAGATCCCTTTAAAACCAGAAGCCAAACCATTCCAACAGAAATTAAGAAGAATAAATCCAATTTTTCTTCCAACCATTGAGAAGGAATTTAAGAAATTATTGGATGCAAATATTATTGTTACTCTTAGATTTTATGAATGGATCACAATTTTAGTTCGTGTAAGAAAAAAAATGGTGAGATTAGATTGTGTGTGGATTTTAGAAATATAAAAAAATAATCCTTAAAAGTTAATTATCCATTGCCTAAAATACATCAATTACTCCAAATAATTTCAAGTTCTAGTATAATTTCCATGCTAGATGGTTTTTTAGGATACAACCAGATTTTGTTAAGTCCAGAAGACAAAGAAAAAAACATTCACAACTCCCTAGGTAAATTTATGTATGCTAAGGTGCCATTTGGCTTGACTAATGTAGGAGAAACATTTCAGAGAGCGATGGATTTAGCTTTTGTTAGAAAAATAAATAAATTTGTTGTTATTTACCTAGATGATCTAACCATGTTTTCAAAATTTGATGAAAAGCACTTAAAGAACTTGAGAAAGGTTTTTGATAGGTGCATAAAATTTGGAATCTCACTTATCCAAATAAATCATTCTTTGCCATAAAGGAGGGAGAGTTACTTGGCCACATCATCTCTAAAGAAGGAGTGATAACTAATCCAAAACGAGTCTTAGCCATTGAGGTAATTATTCTATCCAGAAATAAAAAGGAAGTTCAAGCTTTTTTAGGAAAGATCAATTTTATAAGAATATTCATACCAAACTATGCTGAAAAAGGATCATGATATTAAATGGAAAGTGTAGGCTACATTTTATTTTACACAGATCGAAAAGGTTATTTCTGAATCCTTACTACTTTCCAGCTCTGATTATACCAAACCTTTTAACATTTTTTCTTTTTCCTCTGACACCACTTTAGCTGTTGTTTTACTTCAAAAGAATTATAACCACTATGAGAAACCAATTTCTTTCTTTAGTAAAGTAATGAGATATGTATAACTAAAATATGACATTATTTAAAACCAAGCCTATGCTCTTGTACAAGCCCTCAAGGTTTTTAGAAATTATTTCCTTCATTCTCCTATTACTGCTTATGTGCCAAATAATGTTGTCAAAAATATTTTGACCCAACCTGATACAGATGGTAGGAGAGGGAGATGGATGGCTAAAATTTGTTAATTTGATCTAGATATCAAATCTACTAAGCTAATAAAAGGACATGGTTTAACCAAGTTTTTTGTTGAATCTAAATATAAATTTTTGGGAATAAACATTGTCATGCATTTCTCAGGAGGGAAGAATCCACAAGAACCTTCTGCAAGTTTAGAAGAGAAGAATCCACAAGAACCTTCTCCAAGTTCAGATGATAAGAATCCACAATAACCTTCTTCTCCCACATATTCAACTCCTCTTCCACTTCATATTGAGGGAAATTTCCTGTTATCTAAATGGTATGATGATATTGTACACTTTCTTTATAATTTTAACTACCCTCATGGTTTGAAAAAAATCAATGCAAAAATATTAGATTAAAGGCTATGAAGTATAGTATTATCAATGCTAACTTGTATTGGAAAGATCCATTAAAATTATTACTTCTATGCCTGAATGAGAGTGAAAAATAAGGTGTTATAGATCAATTTCATGAAGGAATATGTGGGGGTCATTATGCTTGGAGAGAAACAACATACAATATCTTGAGAGCACGTTTCTATTGGCCTAATTTGTTTTCACAGGTTAGGGAAAAATTTAGAAGCTTCATTCCATGTTATATTTTTGTTGGAAAGAAAATATTAGCAACACTTCCCCTTTTTCCAGTTTTGATTGAGGTGCCCTTTTTACAATGAGGACTATATTTCATTGGAGAGATACTTCCAACTACCAGAAATCATCACAGATGGATCTAAACTACCACATATTAGTTTACAAAGTGGGTAGATGTTATCCCAGTAAAAAATGTTATAGATTTTGTTGTTATTAAATTTATTGAGGAAAATATACTATCTAGATTTGGTTTTCCTCAACATATAGTCATAGATAATTCATAGGCATTTAGTAGTGTCAAAATGATAGAATTTTGCCAGAAATATCATATTTTATTGCATCATTCTACTCCATACTCCCCTAAGGGGAATGGATTGGCATAGTCATGCAATAAGAGTTTGGTAAAGGTGATAAAGAAGGTACTTGTAGACCATAAGAGAAACTGGGACAATCACCTCAAGTATGCAGTTTGGGCCAACATAATTTCACCCAAATGATCAACAAGTAAATCAACTTTTCGTCTTGTTTATGGCACTAAAGCCATTTTTTCTACACAGCTAGCCTTTCCTTTCATGAAATTTTTATAAGAATCAAATGAAGAGTCTTATGATTTTTATAGGAGAGTCAATTAGATTATATAATTAAATGAGGATAGAGATGAAGTTCAGTAAAAACTTTGTCAATATAAAACAAAATGAAAATTTTGTTTGATAGGAAATCTAGAGAAAGATATTTTAGGGAAGGAGATTTGGTTTTTAAGTGTGATTCCCGAAGAGAAGAAAAATGGAAACATGGTAAATTTTACAATATTAGGTTGGGGCCATTCACCATTACGAAGGTCAAAGGAAACAATACTTTTATTATGAAAAACTTGGAAGGAGCACACTCTAGATTTCTTGTTAATGGACGGTATTTGAAGCACTATATTCAGTACCGAAGTTGATTGCACTATATATGTAAGAAAAATAAAAGGAAAATAATAAAAAAATAGAAAAGGGGACATAAAAATATGCTATAAGAAAACAATAATAAAAAAAAGGAAAATATCCAAAAAATAAATAAAATCACTAAGGAAAATCAAATTATGCGCGGACGCCTAAATGCCGCGTTAGGTAGTTAATGTTATGAAAACAACTCCAAAAATAGAAGAAAAGAGAGATGAACGCCTTAGAATTCAGCCACTTCGAAGGGGAAACCTCCTTTACATTACATAAATGAACAATTATTGGATGATACAAAAGACAAAACCTCCTTCTATATATAGGAGTCCATGGGGTCACAGTATAATCCTAACCGATCTAACAATAATAATGTAAGGGCACAATAATAACAATATGGGGGTTACAGGGGTACAACAATAAAAATAATGGAGCTACACTAACAAAAATAAGGGACTACACTAGTAATATGGGGACCTAACATTCCCCTCTCCTTCAAAAAAGTGTTGTCCTCAATGCTTGAGTAGCTCTGGATGCTTTTGCATAAAATTCTCATCCTCCTATGTAGAATCTTCAGTGGGTAAGTTCTTCCACTTGATGAGATACTCTGAAATTGATTGATTTCGTAGTTGTTGAGTTCTTGTTTCCGTTACTGCTTCAGGTTCCAATATGATTTTTCCTTCCTTATCAAGTTCTGGCAATATTGTTTTAATTGGAAGTTTTTCACCTATAACCTTCTTTAAGCATGAAACATGGAAAACTGGATGCACTCGCGAAGAAGCAGGAAGCTCCAATTTGTATTCCATAGTACCGATCTTTTGCAACACTTTGTAAGGACCATAATACTTTGGTGATAATTTATTATCCTTCTTAGCTTACTTGAGGGAAATTTGTTTATATGGTTGTAGCCGTAAAAATATGTAGTCGCCTACATCAAAACTTCTCTTTTTACGATGTTGAATTGCCTGTTGTTTCATTCGATTTTGTGCCAACTTTAGGTTATCCTTTAAGAGTTGGAGAACTTGTTTCTTATGCTTGATGTGATCTTCCACTACTTGAACCTCATAATTTTCTCTTAAATATGATGTGATGGAAGGTGGATGATATCCATAAAGTGCGATAAATGGGGTAATTTTTTTTTTCAGTATGGAAGGAAGTGTTATACCACCATTTAACTAGAGGTAACCACTTGACCCATTGTGTTTGTTTATCATATACAAAAACAACGAAGATATCCTTCCAAACATTTGTTCACTATCTCAGTTTGACCATCGAATTGAGGATGATAAGATGAGTTATGAGCTAGCTGAGTACCCAAACAAGAAAATAATTCCGTCCAAAAATTTCCAGTAAAAATGGGATCTTTATCGCTTACCATAATATTTAGGTTTCCATGTAGCTTTTGAATTTTTTCCATAAATGCAGTAGCAACTGTACTTGCTTTAAATGGATGAGATAATGCACAAAAGTGTGCATACTTGGTAAGTCTATCAACTACCACCATGATGGCACTCTGTCCTTCGGACTTAGGTAAAATTGTGATAAAATCCATTTAAATCTCCTCCCAACGTTGACTTGGAATGGATAGAGGTTGTAGAAGACCCAGGGTCTTAATTGTCTCAAATTTATTTTACTGGTAAACCAAACATTCCACCACAAAATTTTCAATATCGGATTTAAGGCCATCCCAAAAAAATTATTTCTTCACCCTGTGGTAATTTTTTAAAAATCCTGAGTGTCCTCCTTAAGGAGAAGTGTGCAATTCCAAAATAATCTTGTGTTTTAGTTGGGAATTATTACAAAGATATAAGCGATATTTTTACCATAAGGAATCCTTTTTCCAACTAAATGTATTAGATGTACTAGGATCTTGTTTCAAATGTTGAATGAGTGTCCACACTTCTTCGTCCTTCTTCCATTCATCCCTTGCTTTGGTTATCCAATTTGGTTGGATAACAGAAATGTCACAAATCAATGCTTCCACCCCTTTATCCTTTTTTGAGAGTGCACCTGCAACAACATTTAGCTTTCATTTTTTGTAGATGATTTCAAAGTCATAACCCAACATCTTTGTAACCCATTTTTGCTGCTCTTCTGAAGATAGTATTTGTTCCAAAAAGTGTTTAAGACTATCATGATGAATTTTTACCTTGAAGTGTCTTCCCATTAGGTAAGTTTGCCATTTCTTTAGTGCATGTAGTATTGCCAACATTTCCTTCTCATAAATAGCTTTTTTTAAATATTTTCGTTTGACTGGACAACTTTTAAAAGAAATGGGTGTTCCTTCTTGCATTAAAACATGACAAATTCCTTTTCCTGAGCCATCACATTCCACAATAAATATTTTTGTGAAGTATGGCATAGCTAAGACTGGTGCTAGGCACATTTCCTCTTTAAAATGTTCAATGGCCTTAGTTGCTTTAGGAGTCCATGAAAATGCATCTTTCTTCAATAATGTTGTTAGAGGTGATGCTATTCTCCCATAATTCTTAACAAAATTGCGATAATACCCTGTTAACCTGAGAAATCCTCGCAACTGCTTTACGGTTGACGGGACTTTCCATTCCTTAATGGATTTAATTTTGTTGGGGTCTACCTTAACACCCTCATGAGATAGAATATGACCCAGATATTCCACCTCTTGTACTCCAAAGAACATTTGGAGGTTTTTTCATATAATTGTTTCTCCTCCAATAGTTTCAGTACCCTGTCAACATGTTGAACATGATCCTTCCAAGGCCTATTTTAGATTAGTATATCATCAAAAAATACTAACACAAATTTTATAAGGAAGGGTTTGAAAATGGAATTCATCAACCCTTGAAATGTAGAAGGTGCATTGGTAAGGCTAAAAGGCATCACCAAAAATCCACAATGACCCTCATGAGTTCGAAATGTTGTTTTCGGAATATCTTCAGTATTCATTCTAATTTGATGATATCCTGAATAAACATCCAACTTGGTAAAATAAAATGCTCCATGTAATTCATCCAATAATTCATCAATCACAGGAATGGGAAATTTATATTTAATAGTGAGCTTATTGAGCTCCCTATAATCCGGGCACATGCGCAGCGATCCATCCTTCTTTTGCACCAATACTACTGGAGCAGAGAAAGAACTTTGACTAGGTTTAAGTATACCAGCCTCTAACATTTCTACAATCATACGTTCAATTTTTCTCTTTTGGACATAAGGATATCTGTAAGGCCTGATGTTATGAGGAACACTTCGAAGAATCAAATGAATAGCATGATCATAATCATGAATAGGTGGGAGTCCTTTGGGAGTTTTAAGCACCTTGGAATGTTTGTCCAATACTTTTTGGAGATGTGGAGAAATAGATGATTTTGATGTTGGGACTTCTAGTGAGCATAATTGTGCAATTACGCCTCATTATTCTTTCTTCATAATATTTTTCATGAAATTAGAGCTTATTATTTTTCCCAGCTTCCCTTTGATACCATGTAATTCGACTTCCTTTCTTTCCGCAAAAAAAATCAAGAAAAGTTCTTGGAAATTAAAAGCTACCGCCGCCAAAGATTGTAACCGTTGTAATCCTAGTACAACATCATCACCTCCCATTGGAATGGAAAGCATTGGACTATCCAATACATATTCCCCCATGGTTAGCTTGATATTATGGAATTTTCCAGAGCAATTTATAGTTCCTCCATTTGCAACCATCTCTTGAAATTTTGGTGCTGGGTATAGGACGAAATTCAATTCCTTGGATACCTTACAATGAATAAAATTATGGGTACTACCTAAATCAATAAACACTGTTACCTTTTTCTTCTTGATATGTCCTTCTGTCTTGAGAGCTTGAGGAGTGGTAATTCTTGACAATGCATTACACGATATGATCGGACTCATTTATTCTTTCTCTAGGCTTGGTTCCTGGTGTATATCCTATTCATTTGAAGTTTCTTGTTCATTTTCTTCCTCCTCTTCACAATATATGTAAACTAATTTCTTCTCAACATACTTATGAACTTTAGTGTATTTTCTATTACAACTATAACAAAGCCCTTTTTCTTCCAATTTTTGTGGTTTCAACCTTGTAGGTTGTGGAAATCTAGGAGTGGCAACACTTCAATAAACCAGGTTCCCAAAGGCGAACCTAATGTTGGATGTTATCCTTTAAAGTCCCTATGAAGACATCAATCCTATGTTCCTCTGCAATATCATTTACCCTTATATTCAATTTTTGGAAGTCCTCAATGTGCTCCACCACTGAACCCTTTTGTTTGAGATTTATCAATTGGCTGAAGAAGGTGTTGCTCTTTGTATCCTCATAATGTGCTATCATTTCCTCTGTAAAAATTGACCAAGTGACAATTTTTTTACGGGAGAAAAGACATCAATACCATACAAATGTATTTTTTTCTAAATATAAAGTTGCAATGCTTACCTTTTGTGTTTTTTGCACATTATTGAGACCAAAATATTGCTCCATCTGTAGTATCCATGTTATGGGATCCTTGCCATCAAAATTCCTCATATCAATCTTTCGAATATGGTGGGTATTCCATCCAAAATTCAAGTTAATGAAATCACGATTAACATTTATTTTGTTCTCATCATGAGTTTCCTCTACTATCTTTTTGCCATTAGTAATCATTTCTTGTGTCAACTTTGTCAAGAATTCCACGTCTGCTTTTATATCATTATTTATGTCTTCCATTTTTTATTCCATGTATTCCATGCCATTCTTCAAACCATCCATATTAGCTTCCACACCTTTCTTCAAACCATCCATCTTAGCTTCCATGCCTTTCTTCAAAACTTCCATTTCATTTTTTGTTGCTATTTGTGAGAGCGAAATTTGGTGTAGTTTCTATTGTAATTTTGATATATCGTGTTTCACTTCTTCCTCTTAATGAGTCATAGTAGAGAGTTTTGAAGGATAAATGGGTGTTGAATTCTTTTTAGGGGGAATTTTAGAACCCAATACTCATTAGGGGAATTGTGAAGTCTAAAATGGGCCTCCTAAGAAAAATGTACAACAAAAATCAACTTTATAAGAACCAATAAGATTAAAGATGATGATGTCAACCATGGGGGATGATTCACCATTTTTGGAGTAAAAAAGTAAAAAGATTAAAAAATAATAAAATAATAAAACTACTTTTTCAACTCTTATTTTCAACTTATCTCCCTAAGTTTTTACTCAAATTTCGAGCAGGAGTACTCGTTGGATGAAAAATTTAATTCCTCATCCAAGGAGTACCCATATTGCATACTTTCAATGGTCCCTGCTACATGAAAAATGATAAATACATGAAAAACCGTGATTGTAATCATCGTTTTTCATGTATTTATCATTTTTCATGTAGCAGGGTCCATCGAAAGTATGCAATATGGGTACTCCTTGGATGAGGAATCAAATTATGCATCCAAAGAGTGTTTCCGCTTAAAATTTGAGTAAACCCATAGGGAGATAAGTTGGAAATATGAGTTGAAAAAATAGTTTTTTTATTTTTCCCTCTAAAATTTGATGATGTAATCTAATATTACTTTATTATTTCCACTATTATTTTATAATTTCCTTAGGAGGCCCATTTTAGACCTCAAAGTTCCCCTAATGGATATCTATGCTTCAATATGCCCTTGGAATAACTTCAAAATAATTTTTCAAACAAGACTTACGTAATTTGGAAACAAATACACACCTTTTTCTTGCTTTTGAAGAGCTCAATATTAAAATTGATGTATCTCTGTAATTTCAAATATTCAATATTTGATTTTTGATCGTTTAATAGCCCTCTGAAGCATCTTTTGAATGCCACAGGTTGGACCTGATTTGGATGCCTCAAGCCAAAGTTATGCCCAATCTCCCATAATGACCTAATTATGGATTGGTTCAGTAGAGCGAACTTGTACGGCTTGCCACATGTCACTATTTCCTCATTTGGCCCTGAAATTGATACAAAGGAAACTACAGTTTGTGTACTTTCAACCATTTTTTACAGATGTAATATTCCCAAATTTTCACATCCTATTTGGAATATTAGAGTCCCAAATTAAGTAAATAAGAGGGTGGAGGGACCCACAATCCTCAATATGAATAAATATCCACTTTTGTGTGTGTGAATGTGGATTAATTTAGCCCAGATATGCATAACAAGGTAGTTGAGAAACTACTAATGTGAACGGAATTGGAGAACCTGTCTCATTAATGAGATAGATCATGGAGGTTGATTTGGTCAACTAAGATCTTGGGAGGATCAAACAGAGATTATTCAGTCAAATAAGATCTTGAATATGTCAAAGATCATGGGACATTCATGATTAAGTGATGGAGAATGTTGTGCCAACAAGGAACACTTGATGGAAGGTGTACATTGCACCTAGACATGATGGTTGTTTTGGTCAAACAACACAACCCCACTTGGAGGATCTTTTCCACATACACTGCGCAGTCTAGATGAGGGCCAAGGCTTGGGAAGGCTCAAATGTTATTTAAAGAAGATGAAGGAAAGGATGAGGGTATCCTAATTATTCTTGATGTAAGATCTTTTCAAATCTAGAATTTTCATGTGACATTCCACTGCTTTCTTGGGTTGTTTAGCAGAGATTGCAAGTGATGTTTAACACAGGGTGTTCCTGGTCAGGAATCCCACCTCTTTCTTAGAGTAGCTCTAGAAAGATTATTGTACTTCATATTAAATCAGGCTTTGAGTGCCACATCTCTTTTCCTACTTTATGCAGAACACTCATATTCAGAAATTGCAGATTTTTGAAGATCAATTTGGAAGGAGGAAGTTGTCTTTAGTACTTCAACTGGAGAAATGGTGAGGGATTATTCCTATCACCTTGGGCTTAAAGATCAACTTCCCAGAGCTTCATTTCAGATCTGGCATTATGCCAAAATTTATAGACCTCCTATCAATAGTATTCCCTTCAGGAATAACATTGTTCATTTTGCAGATCTAAAAGGAGGAAGGAATTTGCTAGTATTTCAGCTAGAAATCCTATGAGGGATCATTCCCTCACATTGCCATCAGTGTTTCCATCAGCCTGGAGCTTATTGCAGTATTTATCAGCAGAAAGAAGGTCTCTCTTTCCCTTACAGTGCAGTAAATCTAGAGGCAGTTGTGTTGCAGTAGCTAAAATCATAATTGGAGAATTGAGAAGCTAGATCTAGAGCTTCTAGCTCATAGATCTGAAGAAGGGATCAACCCTTCAAGCTTAGATCTGATCTGATATCATATTTCAACCATCCATTTGTCAGATCTAGCTTCAGATCTGTATTTCCCAGTAGATCAAGGATCAAATCCTAGGGAGGTGATTTTCCAAAGTTGCAGATCTGGAAAACCCTTTCTAGGTTATCTTGGGAGTCCATCACATTGGCTAGATCTTGAATCTTTGCATCATCTGAGCTTTAGTTTTGAGTAGATCTACATTTCCCTTTTCAGCCTACAACTATATGTTCATATTCTGCTGAAGGGAAAATGCGGGATTTTCTTCAGTGTCTCTACAGTTACACTGTACCTATTGCAACATGTTTTTTGAGTGATTCTAGACCATCTTTTTGGCTAGATCTACTCAAGTTTTTGTACATTGTGTAATTGATTATTCTCAAATATAATAAAATGGCTCAACTTCTCTGTAAATTCTAATGTTGTATTAATATTTATTATTTATCTTGCTGTAAGTTCTTATATTGTGTGAAGTATTACTACATTCTCCCTTTTGGGATATTACAGTGGTATCAGAGCATGATCTTTGGCTCAGCTTGTGGACACTTCATCTTTTGCATCTAAGGAAGAAGCAGACAGATGAGATATATCATGGAGAAAGAAAAGTATGCCACACATTTCTGTAGATCTATGCAAGATCTCCCCAAGGAGGTCTATCAAATGGAAGAGGAAAGGCAGAAAGAAGGTCCAAGAAGAAGATATGATGAGGAAGACCCAACACTTCCTATCAACAAAGAAGAAAACCGAAGAATCCTAGATCTCCTCATAGATCCACTATGCCAAGTTTCTTTGAGGAAGGTGAAGGGTATAGAAATGAAGGAAGGAATTAACCTGAGACTCATGATACTCTCAGTCTATATCTTGAAGAGTACAAAGCACAGTCTAGAGCATTCAAGGAGAAGCTAACTCTCCAAAAATTCTTCAAAATCAAAGAAGAAAGAGGATCCTATAGCAGCAATAGAAGAAAGAGGCATAATAGATTCTATTTGCCTACATTTATTGGATCTTACTCAATCACTATTAAGGCTTGAAGGAGAGATTTAGATACATTTTTTAGGCTACATCTTGTAGCTGAAGAGGAGGTTATCCAAATTGTAGCACTTCATGTTTTAGATGAAGCCAATGATTGGTGGTTTGGTCACATGAAGCATGAAAAGGTGACTAAATATTCAAATTTCTTTCACAAGTTGAGAAAGAAGTTTGATGTGAAGAAGACAAGAATGTGCTACAAAGAGATACTTCCTAAGGAGGAGGTTGTCAATCTTGTCAGTCTGGAAAAGAAGTCACTACATTCACCACTAGCTGCAGAAGTACTTGCATCTGGAGAAGAGAATCTTGCATATTTTCAAGATGTGCTTGAGCTCTTGACATATAGAGTCCCATGCATGGTTCAGGAAATACATGAGGAAGAGGAGAAAGATTCCAGCGCTGGTACGCTTGGAGAAGAGCAGGCATCACTCTTACCAGCAGTTGGAGGCACTATTGTCCCGGTTGGAGGAACTCTTGTGTTCTGTCAAGAGGTTCCCACATATCATTTGATCTAAGATATGCATACACATTCATCACCTATTGTTTCAGTAGATCTTATTGAAACTTATGGGGACATGCCATCAGGGCCAATGCATAACCAAGGGTTAGAACATAGTGCTGATTTGAAGCAACAACATATCACAGCACATAGGACCCTTGATCTAATCAAGGAGGAGATGAAAATCTATCCCAGTTTGTCGTGGATGAGCTACATTCAACCTCTTGATTTGAAGTGTAGAGTTTCAGAAGAAGGGATGAGCATAATACTTTGTACAATGATTGGTTGTGAGATCAGTATAATACCTTTCCTTGAGACATTTTATGTATTACTTTGTAGATCTACAGCGCTGTCACTTAGAAGCAGTGAAAATGATGAGGCCCCATTATTCTTGGAGAATTCTGAAGGTAGCTTCACTCATGAAGCAATTGAGGACAAGATGATGAAGGGTAGACATCTAGATATGAGAAGTATTTTCTCCTTTCTTGATGACACTTTCTCAATGAGCACCTCACAACTCAAAGAGAAACTTCTACCTACAGTAGATCCAAGACCTCATGGGTTTTGGAAGGCCATGGATGAGAAGAAGGTCTCATTAAGAGATCTCATTGGAGGTGCACTTCAACATTTCATGGAGTGCAAGGTTCTTCATCAGTTTGGGGAAGATGGTATTCTACAAAGGGAGGATACCATGATTATGCATCACATCACTCATCTTCCATATTGGGGTGAGTGGACGAGGAGGATAAGCAAGGGGTTGCATGACCACTTGGATATTTATATGGGCCAACAAGCTTGGTTACGTTGGTTTCCCTTAGGTGGTTCTTGTCACTGCCCCAAGGCTCCTATTTCTTTGATCCATGCCTTAAAGAACACTTATGAAATGAAGAAGGAGGCATGGCTACGCTGGCTACTATTGGGTGAGTATGGTTACCAACCAATAGCTCATAATTTATTGATTCATGCCTTATGTATCAATGATAGAATGCAAAAAATGAAGGCATGTTCATTTTGGTTTCACTTGAGAGAGTTTGGCCACCACATGACATCTCCTATGTCTATGTGTTTGGTCCTGGGTAAATCTTGGCATGATGCTCTCATGATGTGCATTGATGATGTTTCTTTGTATTGGGATGATGTGACATTCCATATGTCCATTAGTATGTTTTTGCTTCCTGATGCACATGAGGAGGAGAGAAAGCAGCAAGATCTCTTGTTTCTTTGGTTGCTTTTGGGGGAGTTTGGCTTGTCCATCTTACATGGAGGATGGCACCAAAGGGCCTTACTCCAGTGGTTACTCTTAGGAGAATATGGTTTGTGTTACAGGAAAAATGACCTCCTCATCAGCTCAAAGGAGAAGGTAATATGGAAGAAAGAAAGTGACCTAAACAAAACCTATTTCTGCCAAGGTAATGCACCCTAGGAATTGCTAAGCTGTGTTATAACGCTTCTGATCCATGTAAATGTCACGTTAGTGACTAGGGAAATGCTCTAGTTGGCCCAGAGGGCAGCGTTACCTGTGTTTAAACATAAAACAAGAAAAATCCCACGGACAATGATTGGCAAACCCAGATTTTTCTCATGGAGAGTCAGTACAAAATAGAAACTGAAAGGCACTAACCTCTTATTAGGCCTTACCAAAAGCAACTAGACTCTCAAGGAAGGAAAAATCATGTAAAGCTAAGGAAACATCTTGGTTTTTTCCTTTTCAAACTAGTTGAAAGAGTTGGGCCAGATCTGCCCTCTCCATCTCCTATAAAATGGAGCTGTGGATTACTAGTCCAAGGTCGAAGGTTTTTTGAATATATGTGGAGTAGAGTTACATTGTTACTATATGGTAGTTGAGGATCGGTGAAGTGACATTGAGAGCTTACCACCTTGATCACCATCACATACAAAGAAAGAGAGAGAGAGATTGGAAGACTGAGGAGAGCTTGGTCCAACCGTCGGTTGTAATCCTCCTTTTTATAAATCAATAGAATTGTATCTGTTTTGTCCATTCTATGCTTTGATATTATCATTATTTTCCAATTGTTAATATAGCATGATATGAATGACTTAGATATGTGTTATTTTATGTTTATTATATGTTGATTTGAGTTAATAAATAGTATATTGTGGTAGAGATTACACGAGTGCTTTGTTTGATCGCAGGACCCGAATTTAGAGCTAGTGAAGGAGGATCTCTGCTTCGCTGCTCAGTGTTTGCCAAAGGATCCGGGATCAAAAAAGAGGTAATATCTCATCTCGTTTTACTAATTGATATAAATCAGCTTGAACATATATGCAGTATCTTTGTGAACTATGCAGCTAATATAACTGTCTGCCTTGGGCACTGGAAAGCCTAGAGAGGGATATTTGATAACCACTACCCAAGCATATTACCCTCTAACAAAATTGGCGACTCCACTAGGGAGAAAAACCCAAGTTTCCAGACTATTCCTATCACTCTCCTTTTTTATTTCCTTTTGTTCACATATCCTTCTGACTAGTTTATATGCTCAGTGGACATATCAAAAGCTCACAGAGTTTAGATCAGACCCTGCTTAGCCATCTGAAAATTTTTACCCTGACTAACACTGCCATTTTTAGTCTTCCAGTGCGTTAAAACGCAGCCTAGGCTTAGAACTAGTGCGCTAGTCTCTGCGTTAACACGGCCCAGGCTTAGATACAGTGCGTTACCCAACAAAAATTTGTTGTTCACACCTGTGTTGTGTTTCCTTTTGTTGTGTTTCCTTCTCTTACTGTATCCTTGTGCTTGTTTACTAGCTAGCATTCCTGTCTTTTACTCTCATTCAAAAGGTTAATGTCAAACGCATCTACTTTTTGAAGAGAATACTTTATTTTTTATTTTTTTGAACTTAGCTGAATTAATTCTGAACACTTTTTGGTTAAAAGACTGTTAAGACGAGATAAATAGATGTCTGAATCTTTAAGGTTGAACTTTTTTATTTGAATGTTTGGTGCATGGATGTTGAAAGGAAACCTCTCCTTGTAGAAATACTCTTCATTGAATTGAATATTTAGAGCATATTTTTTCATGGTTTTTTGAGTCAGAGTCTCATCACATTTCATACGTCCACTCCCCCTCCGCAAGACTAATAATCAAAGTAAAATAAGAATAAAGCGATAATAAAATCAATCATATAAATTTTTCTGAGCTCACACCAACAGTAGTTTAGGCTAGTATCTTGGGGTAGGAAAAGTGAGAAAATCACCCAAGATCTCCAAAGTTGAAACTAGAGTCATTAATGAGCGAAATCCTTTTGCACATATTATCAAGACCACTCCATTACTGGAGCTAAGCACGAGACAACACTCGGGTGCATGCGAAGGTAGCTTGCCTTAAAGTGCGTTTAGTGGGCATTCTATATATTTGGGTTCCCTTCGGGGATGTCAAAACTAGATCTGGGATCTAGGTGTTCTACCCATATAGCGTGCTATCTGTTGGGGTTCCCATGTTTTGGCCAGATTGGCAAGACCAAAAGATGAGACAACATCAGAACCACTTTGGGGCCCTAGGATCTAGCCCTCCTGGACCCGGAGAGGGTTCTCTCCAATAATACAAAGAATGGTATATCTTTGGAGCTCAAATGAGATGTTAGGCTAGTTATGAAGCACAAAGGGGGTTTAAGATGATTTGGTTGGTTGGTTTTCGGGTTGAGTCACGAGATCATAGACTGAGAAGGTAATGGGAAGAAAGGAGTAGAGTGGTAGGATGTTTCGGCAAAAGAGAATAGGTTAAGGCTATGCCATCCATTGGGCTATGGAGTCATGAAAGGGGATTACATGCAAAAAACTAGCCAAGGCTTTCAAAGTGAAAGTCATCTACACTAAAGGATCTTTTTGGATATATGGTGGAATGAAACATTAAGGAAAGAAGGTGAAAGAAGGAAAGGCACCCAATTTCTATCTATAGATCAGGTCAGAGGTCATTTAACTCCAGACCTTCTTGGACATACTCAAAGGAAGCTTCCAATAGAGGGACAAAGGGGCAGCTTGTAGATCGGACCAGAGGTCATTTAACTCCAAGTCTGCTTTAGCATGCTCCAAGGGAAAAATAGAGATAAGGTTTAATACAGAGCTAGGGTCTATAGATCAGAGAAGGACTTTTAGCCTTCCCTGCTTTGACACCAGCAAAAACATCCAAGCAACAAACCCCAAATTCATACATCAGCTAGCAGCATATGGAACCGCTACACTGGTTAAATTAGCTGAATTTACTCTTAGATTCACAATCGGCAGAAAACATCTAAGGCAGGGAGAGCAGAAACATAGGGTACCTAACAAGGGTAAATCCTATGCCATATTTCTGATGCATGCCCAAAAGACCAATGAAAAGCATGAAAATGTAAAAAAACAATATGATAAGAGAAACATCACCCGTAGTAATAGACCAGGATCCTGTGAAATTGCTTGATTAATTGATGTGCAAAACCAGTCACATACACTGAGCTCAATGGCTGAATACAATCCAACCTTCTCCTCCCAGCCTACTAAATTACAAAATACTCTGTTACTCTCTCGCAAGACTGTTCTAACAGTCAAAATGAATCCACCTAACAGCAACAACAACCACCAAACAACAACCCTAAAATGAGTTTCTTCATGGATTTTATAGCTGAAAGAGAGAAGAGGGGGTCATGATGAAAAACTAAATGCAGCATTAAAAATCAGAAGCAGAAAGAGGGCCGAGGCCCCATTCAGTTTAAATTCTGGGCATTCATCTTCAGTACTCTTTGGAAGAAAGAGTAGTCTTCGTCAGGCTGCAATTTACTCCAGGTATGTCTTTGATGTACCTGCTGTAATACCTCTGCAATACTCTGGTGGGCTGAACAAAATGCAGATCAGGGATTTCAGGTCTACCATACTGTTTAACCAATGCTTCTGATAACATAGGACTGTTGTTAGGGAGGAAAATTCTCATGGAAACAATGTAGGTTAAAATCGTATGTGTACTATGTCCTTTCTCAGGAGGAAACATTCTACTGATTTAAACACCCTGATGATATGGTTTTCTGTGCATTGGACCTTCTGGAAGATCCACGGGGTCTTCGATCTGGTATTTTGCCTCTAATTTTTTAGTTAAGGCTTACAATCTTTAATTATATGCCTTAAACTCTCTGCTTTCCACTGATACTCTCTGTCTACAAAGTCTGCGCTTTAAATGGTTCTGGAAGTTTTGACAGAGTTTAGCTCCGTTCTTTGAATGCACATCCTGTCATGGCTCCTTCCCAGGATTTCTTCATAAATATGATCTCTGCGCATGCTCTTCCCTGTGTCCTTTGTCACTGTAACAGTGACTGTGGATCATGGCGGTTTTTCGCTGCTCGTAACCCTGCAAAACATGTAAACACGTTAAGAAAACCACACTGGAGGGGAATGTTGTGGGTGACTGCTAAAATGGAAACGCGGCATGGATGAGGATGATGAATGCAGTGGCTACTGTGGAGGAAAACCATGGAACAACGGGAGATGCATGGGAAGATGTCGAGATGGAAAAAACATTAAACTTTGACCTTGGAATGAAAAACGAAGGGAACGTATGAAAATGCGACGGAAACATATGAACTGGATGACGTGGCGGGACCAGGTCAATGGCGGGCATGTATTAAATCTGGACTGTTCGATCTCAGGAAGAGATCGACGGTGGAAAACGTAGCGGAGGGTGACGGATGGTAGGCCAGGGGTACTGTTTTCCTTGGATTAACTCCCGCGCAACTTCGTGGTGCGACTGCCATCAGATGGCCCCCCCCAGATCGGACAGTGTACAACAATATCGCGCCGGATCTGTGGACGAACGTTAATGCACGATGGAGGGCAGTTTATGAATAGTGCGTAGAGCCACGCGTCACGTGATGAGTGGAATCGATCCGAAATGAAAAATACCGCCCACCTCTCAAAGGCGGTGCGATAGATACCGCTGGTTTCTGCAGAATTTTTTGGCGCGAGGACCACCGGGGCCGATGAATATGGACTGTCGGATGGCCGGGAAATCAACAGTTTGAAACGCTCCCGATAACCAAACGCACTAAGCACTTTTCAGGCTAGTGCCTAGTTTTGGCGCTTGGGTCATGTGGGGAAAAGGTCAAGGGGGCTGACCGAAGGGGGTTGGCCCGTTACAAAGGTAGAAAATGGGTTTTTTGGCTCGTTTTTAATGAAAATCAAAACCAAATAGGGATAACGATAGAGGAGAAAGGGGTTGCTTGGCCAAACCAAGGGTGTATGCATGGTTTAAAGGGGATTTTAGGATGGTTTAGGAGGACTAGGGGAGGGATTTTGGGGTGGAAGGGAGGCTTTGAAAAAAGGGAAAAAATATGAAAGGGAAGATTCTACAGGGGTACGAGGGGTAAATGAAGGCCTTTTGGAGCACAAATCTTCACAGTCAGTGAGGCTTATTGACTTAAGAAAAACAAAGGGAAATAATCAAAGGGCATAGGGCATGAAGAGGCTTCAAGGATGATGTGTTTTCAGGAGTAAAATGCATTCCTTGAAGGCTCAGAAACATTTAACCCCCTGCTTGCTTGTCAAGGAATTTATAGGGGGCTAACATTATCTACGACCATGAACCCCCTGATGATGTCTGTGATTTGAGGTATCCTTAGTGGCAAAAATTTTTAGGGACTTACAGAAGGTGACTGGGATGGGTTGTCCTGGTACCTAAAACAGACGGACCTACTCTATCTTTGGTCTTTAGGAGGGTACTTGTCTCCACGAGAGTACTTACACCTATCGTTTTAGGTTCGAGTGAAGCTCTAGAGTAACCGTAACTGTACTTACCACCAACCCTCTCTGTATGATATTGTGATATTGGGTTTCATCTCCAGCAAATGGTAGTACTCAGACAGGGTGCCCTATTCTGGTTGCTTGTTGATTGATCTTTAGAGAGTCCTTGTTTCTTTTTTCTTTTTTTAGGTGTGTGGTTTTTGTCACTAAGACTTTATAATACATCACAAATCCTTAAAATTTTCTTAAAATAAATAGGTCACGGTGGCGTCTTTCGACCATCGTCATTTGTCGCGATGATAACAAGGTATCCCTCCTTTGACACCGGAGGAAGAGCTGAGTCTTGGTGAACCTGTGCCTTCCATAGAAGAGTAGTCTCCATTGACAAACCTTGATTTTCACATAGACCCATATCACACGGAATTTCTAGAGGACCCTTTTACAGAAGGTGTCGTACCTCCTTAAAATCCTACACTCACTAATCTGTTGGCACCTATGATAGTTCAGATTACACCGCAAGAAATATCTTCGGCCACACCAATGTTTATTTCACAATTGGAACCTATGGGGTCGGTACCAATGGAAACCAACCCAGGTTTGCCACCACCCTCCCCACTGGTAGTAAGTTCTATACCAATAATCAATAACCCCAGTAGTCAACCTCTACCTGGTCCCAACCCTACAGTCATCAGAACTGTTAGTGGATCCTCGAGTCCTTCGGGATCTAATCCTACGGTGACCATAATGGGACCCACGATTCCCCCTCCCACGAGTGGGACTACTTCGGTTCCTTTTAGCAACCCTTTCGGTTGGAATCCTTTGCTGAGTTCAAACCCCTTGGCCTCCATACCAAGGGGCAGTGTCACCAGCACGAAAATAACAAGGAAAATTTCGCTACCCCTGCAATAGTTAAGACAAACCGGACAACCTATTGTTAACACTATTCCATTAAGTGGGTCTAAATATTGGTGTAGGATCCACGTCGTTGCTTAATTATGCACATAGCAACATGCCTCTGGCCGGCTCTATTGCATCCACATGGGCCAATCCACCCAACATCCATCTGGACAAGCGGGGCACTTTTATCCTGGGGGCAACCAACCATTCACCCCACAATACAATATACCCTATGGACAACAACCATATATCCCTACATCTCCACCCATAGGAAATTTTTATCAACAAAGTCCTACTTATCCTACTGGTAACACATTGATGGGAGGACCCTATGGTCCAAATAGTCAGCCAATACTTCCTTGGCTAAATCAGGGGGAAAACACACAATTTCCATTTTTAGCAGCTCTAGACATCCTTGACATCTATAAACTGATTAATGATCCCATCAATCACAACCCGCTCTGGTCTCCAGTTCCACACATGATTCTGTCTGAAATCCAAAAATTCGATGGGAAAGAGGGGGAGGATCCAACTTCACACATCACCACCTTTCATCTATGGTCTATATTTAATTCCATGATGGATGATAGTATCTGGCTTCGGCTGTTCTCCCGCACTCTCCCTAGAAATGCTGCTAAGTGGTATATTGAATTACCACGCACCGCCATCAATACTTTTGGCGCCTTAGCTATAGAATTTCTAAGAAAATTTTAATTACCTATCAGATATGAAACTGGTACGGAAATTTTAACCTCACTATGCCAAGACACTGCCACCCACATCTCTGATCACATTCATGAATGGAGGCGTAGGAGGAGGCTGGTCAAAGCGCCAATCCCAGATCATCTCCTAGCTATTAGTTTTGTAAATATCTCTTACCAACCCTAGCTAAAGACATTGGCCTATCTGGTGCGGTCAAAGAAGATCAATCCATTCGTCATGCCCAGCATTTAGATTTAATCTATTTTCAATCTGGCACGCTATATGATTTACTCCCCCATGCCCGTGCTAATCAAAATTATCCTGCTACTCAGAAACCCAGAGTCCACACCGACGGTCTCGTCGGCACAATCTTTGGGATAGCCACAAAATAGTCTCGGGGGAAAACCTCCCAGCCATCTTTGGCTACCACTGCCCCTAACCAATCGACTACTCTGCTTACCACTGAGGTAAATTCTGTGAAAACATCACAAAAACCCAGTGGAAAGAATAAGAAGAACAAGAAAAATACATCTTATTCGGAAGAGCAGCCAGACCATCAGAATAATCCCAATCAGAAAAACAGTGCTAAAAATGACAAAGGGAAGGAAAAACCCATGAAATTTCCTTGCAAAATCTGTGCGGAGGACCAATTGACATACAAATGCCCTCGGCTATAGGAATGCATGGATTTTATCGCAAACAAGGACTCTGGAAGGACACTTGCTGTCCTACATAATCCCTTCCCTAATCCACAACAAAAAAAAAAAACACATGGTTCCAAACCCACCACAACCCCCGCAAAGGGGAAATGGTGGTTCACATCCTTTTGGTGAAGGATTATCTGCCATTTATGGCATAGAAAGTGTTGAACTTCAGACATGAGCCAAAATTTATGGAAATCCTGTCATAGATACTCAAGAACCTGGTACCAGTTGAAATCCACTGCTGCCCAACGATTTGCATATCGAACGGCCTATTGCTGACCCTGCGATTTGTCCCCCCAAAGGGACACTTCGACGCACAACTCATAACACCTCTGCATGTGCCGCCCAAAACTAAAACATTGTAGAAGATTTGGCATAGGCACCATCAGCCATGTCTGCTCTCGAAGTATTGCAAAATTTTCCAGCGCAAAGAAAAGCCTTGCTTTCGGCCATTGGTAGGATTGAACCCCAAGATTCTACACTAGCTATTTTTGACATGGAGAAATCTAAACCTCACCTCTGACACCAAATTGCATTCCAGATACAAGTTGTGCTGAAAGGGAGACCAATCCATCGTACTGTCATTGACGAAGGTGCTTTGACCTGCGTTATGCTAACTACTTGCTGGCTCGCTTTGGGTTCTCCCACTTTGTCTCCACTATCGAATTCCCTCAAATATTTCAATGGCCACACTTTTCTCCCAAAAGGCTACCTTGCTAGCTTTCCCATTACACTTAGTGGGAAAACGATAATGGTGGACATTGAAGTCGTAGATCGTCATCTCGACTATAATATTGTTGGGTTGCAGTTGGTCATATGCAATGAATGCCATTGTTTCTTCCATTTTCTGACTCATCCTCTTTTCGTTGGATGGGAAAATAGTCATAGTGGATCAGTTATCCTTTTGTACCCCTGATTATGCCACATTACCAAGTAGCACTGTACCCCTAATAGGAGGCGTTCCTTACTCATACGTCAGTATTGGTACCAGTCTTTTGAAGGCATCTTCCCTAATGGGTTGTTTTCCTCTCCCTCCGCATGAGGTTCCAAATACAGTTGCAATGATATCCACCACATTGGATGGCTCTATCGACCCATGGATCCTACCGGCACCTTCAGACATTGATTACTATGGAGATCAGATGCCACTCTCACCAGTCAAGTTGGTTTACCAAACCATCCAAATTACATCTGAACGCTCCATGGCTATGGTTTCGACCAATGGTACGAACTCCCCACCCATCACAGTTCCTTATAAAGATCTCCTCGATGAAATCCTACCTACGGACGAAGCTATTCAAGAGATCATGTCTTTATAAGAACGACCTTAGGGAGAATTCCACCATTGCACTTCGATGTTTGATTTGGACATGATAACTACTCAAATTCCATCCTTTGACCCACCAGAGATGGTCCCTTCCGTTTACACGACTGTTCAATCCATCGATTCGAAAGGGAACATGGGAAATATTTCTAAGACAATGCTCATAGATATCTCGGTCAAAATGGGTATCGTGGAAAACATTTAGATTGGAGCAGATTGCAATCCCGAGGAAATTGCACACTTCATATCCCTCTTTAAAGAATTCCCCGATGTGTTTTCTTGGTATTACGACGAAATTCCCGGCATAGATCTATGTATAGTTGAGCACGAAATCAAAGTTTATGACAATGCTAAACCTATTCGACATTGACTCCGACCTGTCCACCGATGCAAAGCCACTGTCATAAAAAATGAAGTAGAAAAAATTTTGAACGCTCGTTTCATCTATCCCGTTCCTTTGACAGAATGGGTTTCCAATCCGGTCCCCGTAGACAAAAAACAAGGCACCATCCGAGTTTGTGTTGATTATCTTGATCTGAACGCTTCTTATCCCAAAGACAATTATCCTACGCCGTTCATAGATCAGATCCTTGACGATTGCGCCGAATGTGAGTCTTTTTCTTTTATGGATGGTTTCTCGAGGTATAACCATATTGCGATTAAAAAGGATGACCAACATAAAACTTCTTTCATCTGTCCTTGGGGCACATTTTCGTATCGTAAACTCCCATTCGGTCTAAAGAATGCTGGAGAAACTTTTCAAAGGGCTATGGACTATGCTTTTCACGACATTAGGCATATTGTACAAGCATACTTGGATGACCTCCCGGCTCACTCCAAGAAGCGATCCCATCATCTCGCACACCTAAAACAAATATTCGCTCGGTGTAGGTTCTAAAATATACATATAAATCCACATAAGTGTGTATTTTTTGTTGAGTCTAGAGGTCTTCTAGGTTTTTTTGTCTCCAAGCATGGGATTAGGGTTGATCCCAATAAAGTTAAGGCAATCGTTGAATTGCCCGCACCACAATCCATCCTGCAACTCGAACGTTTGCAAGGGAAGGAAATTTTTTTACGTCATTTCATCATGAAATATGCCGAGATGATGAAAGGATTTATGCAATTATTAAATATGGGAACACTATATCTATGGGATGACCAAGCTCAACAGTCGTTTGACGCCTTGAAACGAGCATTCGTTTCTACCACACTTCTTACTGCCCCCAATTATTCACGCGACTTTCTCCTCTACCTGGCAGCCTCACCATCCTCACTTGGCATGGTTCTAGTTCAAGTTCACAATGACGATAGTGAACATGTGATATATTAATTTTCAAAAGGTCTCATCGGACCCGAACTACGATACTCACATGTGGAAAAACTCTCCCTCGTAGTGGTCTTCGCTGCCACTCCAGTCCGACACTATATATTACTACGTCAGAATATTTTTATTGCTTTGGAGAATCCCATGTGACACATTTTTTCTCGTCAAGTTATCGGAGGAAAATATTCCAAATGGATAGTGATCCTCCAACAATTTGACATGGTTTTCATTGCTACCAAAGCAAAGAAATCTCTAGCCTTCACCGAATTACTGTCGGATCTTCCCAGAATCGACCCAGGAGATGTAGCTCATGATCCATTTCCTGATGAATCCATCTTCTTAGTTGATTCTTCTGATCCTTGGTATGGAGACATTTTGGTCTACCTCCAAACTCAACGCTTCCGCCCAACTCTCACATCGGACTACCGCCATCGTATTCGCCACCAAGAGAAACACTACCTTGTACTCAACGATACTATATATCATTGTGGTTTCGATAATATTCTTTGGCGTTGTCTCACTATTGATGAAGTAGAACGAGTTTTAAATGACTGTCACGCAGGGGCGTGCGGCGATCATCTTTCTGGCATAGCTATTCTCCAAAAAATCTTGTGTGCAGGCTATTATTGGCCCACTTTGTTTAAACAATGCATCATAGCCGTCCAGAAGTGCCATCCATGTCAAATTTTCATGAAGAAAATGCATGCTCACCCTGCCCCCCTCCACCCGGTTATCTCCATTGGTCCTTTCGCTAAATGGGGAATATATTTCATTACATGCAACCCCACTTCGGTCAACGAACACAACTACATCATCGTGGCGGTCGATTACTTTACGAAATGGGCATAAGCCATTCCCACTTTCAGAGATGATGGAGAAACCACCGCTTTGTTCCTATTCAATCATGTTATCTTTCATTTCGGAGTACCCTTTTCAATAGTCACTGATCATGGATCACATTTTCAGAACCATATGATGACATAATTAACTTCCATGCTAGGATTTCGACAAGATCAGTCTTCATCCTACTATCTGCAAGTGAATGGCCAAGTAGAAGCCG
The DNA here is from genome assembly GCA_034641835.2 of Pinus albicaulis. NCBI lineage: Eukaryota > Viridiplantae > Streptophyta > Pinopsida > Pinales > Pinaceae > Pinus > Pinus albicaulis. The sequence continues at coordinate 867,088,969 of CM076583.1, read as the reverse complement.
TAAATGGCATCCTCAAAACCATGATTCGTCGGTTAGTAGGAAATCATAAAACCGCATGGTATCGGAAATTATATTCCGCATTATGGGTGTACCATATGTCAGTCAAAACTACAACAAGCTTCACGCCATTCCAACTCGCATTCGGCTTGGAGGCAGTACTTCCAATCGAGTGTGAGATTCCATCACTCAGGCTCGCTGTTGAACTCCTACCCGGCACCACTGCCATAGAAGAGTGCTTGTTCTCGCTCGATCACTTGGACGAGACTCGTCGAGATGCCATACTAGCACTCAAAGACCAAAAACGCTGATTGAAAGCTCAATATGACAAATCTGTCAAGCCTCGTTCTTTTCAAGAGGGTGATCTTGTACTACTTTACGATCAGAGACACAACCTCTTGGGGGCAGGAGAACTTCAACCATTATGGCTTGGTCCTTACATAGTCACCAAATTCCTCTCAAAATGAGCTTATGAACTTCAGGACTGCAGTGGAATTCCGCTCGCGAAGCCCCACAACGAGCTCTATCTGAAGAAGTATTTTGCCTAGTTTCCCACTAGGAATATGCTTTGTAATTTTATGTATATAAGTTTTTCCTATTGTTTTGATGTCTCTGGATATTTTTGGGTTTTTGAAGTGTTTTTTCTCATATACAATCTTTTTTTTTCACACAGATGTCGTCATCCTCCTTATCATACGTCGGATACGTGGACGGTGCTAGTCGTCACACTAGACACATTGCTTCAGCTGCTTGGGTTCTCTACACAACTGAGTCAGAACTTCTTGGTTCTGGGGAAATTTTCCTAGGTAGCACTACCAATAGCATTGCCGAGTACATGTCTGGTGATACAACTCCTCATGGAAGTTGCATATCGCGACATCTCCAATTTAGTGGTCAGGTTAGATTCCCAACTCATAGTTATGCAGTTGAACAATCATTATCACGTTCGTCATCCAGTCTTGTTACGTTATTTTTTAAGGGTACGACTTTTAGAACGCTAGTTTCAAAACATCTCATTTGAACACATCCCTAGAGAATTTAATGCATTAGCTGATTCATTGGAAAACTATGTATTAGATTGGCATTTGTCACATTTGTTATAAAAAGATTTACACATGAGTCTATATTTTTCCCCATAGAAAATACATAAACATTAAAAAAAACATAAACAAACAAAATCAACAAAAGTATGTATATATATATATATATATATATATATATATATATATATATATATCTGTGTGTGTGTGTGTCGTGTCCAGATCAAAATTACATCAAAAAATCTCCTAAAACTTGGGAGTTTTACAAAATTTGGCTACACTAAGCCTCGCTATGACATTTACACATCTCCTCCTCCAGCTACGCCTGATGCTCAAAATAGAAAAAAACTACCCTGGATATCCTCCTGAGAGGCACCAGGTATCTCTTCGGCACACGCACAGTATGCCGCTGCAGACGAACTGGAATCTCTCTCATAGGAAGAGGTGGTACACCCATGCTTAAACCCTCCAGGTTCCTTGAAAGCTAAGGAAAAATCTTGGTATCATCACTCTCTCTGGCGGCTTCTGCATCCTCTGTTGCTGCGCCAGCCCCAGGTAGCTATAGTCCTCACCGTGCATAATGAGGGGCTCCGGCTAGGCGAACATGTGCCACATCTGTGTCAAGCAAAGAAGCTTCATGTCAAAATATTTTTTTCACCCATTTAACCAAAAAACAAATATTGCATAAACTTTCAAAAGACAAAAAAAATACTTCCAACTACACTGATCAATCCTTCTCTTACCATCTAGACCCCACTGAGTGCTTAGGGGAAACACTAACTTTGGATCTCCTGTAAATTTCATCCCCGAATAGGGATAGTTCTCAATCATGATGATCTGGTGGTTAAGATAATCAAATAACCCATCATCAAAGAAGTGACAGACGGGACCCTATCCCGTCCATGGTATCAAAGCTGCCTATCGATCCTGTCTTGGCTCTCACGGGCCCAATACACATGTAATGATCATAGGTCTCATAACTGGCACCCGCTCTAGTGGGAAGGAAACAACCAGCGTACCATAACCAAACTCTCTCTGATTCCGGGTCTTAGACACTGTCAGCTCTGCACGAACCCGACAGACAACACCTTTGCACCAGTCAAAAACCTGGGGCTGCATACAATCTAGTGCTAACAACAACTGGGCCTTGGTGGCTACATGCTGACTCTTGGCCCCAGCCAGGGGAACTGTCATCCATAACAGAGACCTAAACGGTCTTGTGGCCACCCGTAAAATAGGTACCCAGTTGCTAACTGCCTCAGTATCACGTATGCAATGAGCAAGGATCATGTCAGTAGTAGTACGAGGATCTGCCCTAGACCCAGTCAAGTTAGGCCTTGGTCCACGAAACGACAGACTAGTCAAAAAATAGATAACATATTTCTCAATCGAGAGCTCATTGCCCACGATATGTAAGACGTGCTGGAGATCATCCCACTGTTGTATTATCCACCTTAGAAGGTCCTCTTGTCCCCTCATCAGTTCCAATCGAGCATACTTCAGCAAACCACACCTGCGGAGAACCAGCAATGTAGATGCATCGGTGAACATCTCACGTTCTTCTCGCTCATGTTCCCTTTCTTGCCAAATACTCATGATGAAAAGCTTTATACCTACCAAATCAACATCTTTTATGGATTAGAATTTTTCTGGAGTGCTTCAAAATGATAAACAACAAGTTATTAAAAAATTTACATCGCCTAACGCGGGCTCTAATTCCCAACAATGCATGCTAACATGATGTTTATTCATGGGAGGTGCGTTTAACATGGGCAAAGCACTTCTAGCTCACGTTATCTGCTTAAATTTTTTAGGGCTTGCTAAAATCCCTATTTTGAACCAGAAAAACAAGTAAAAAACACAATGAAATGATAGCAGGAGGTTCCAGCTCTTACTTGAATCTCGCAGAAGGAAGAACCATTGCCTAGATCATCCGCAATTTCCATCAGTAATTTCACCACTTTTTTACCCCAGAGCTCAATCACAACATTCAAACGGTAAAAATGACTGTCTCCAACCTTCTTATAGCCATTTCTGGGGGACCCACTCAGTTGGTCTAACAAAATAGTGAATTCCTGCTACATGTTTGTCGCAACTGTTATTCTTGATTACAGATGTTCTAATGAGTTTTATAATGTCTATATGCAGATATGACCAATAATCGATCCCGAATTGAGCATTCTTTTTATGGTATTTTTCTAGCTCGTTAAAACCGAAAAACCTCCAGCTTTCTTCTTCAGACTCGTTAAAACTAACATGAAGATTCAACAAGCTTTCTTTTTAGGAACTTTTTTCTATCTCGTAAAACCAAAAAAATCCCGAGTTTCTTTTGTCGGGCTCTTTAAACTACCACGATAGAAGACTATGAGACATTATTTTCATCTTTTTAAAAGCTCTTTAAGCATAAAAATTAACCGATTTTTTCTCCACATGACTCGTTAAAACTTCACGGAGAGCATCGAGTTTTTCTCTGTTGGACTCATTAAAATTTCATAGAGAATATTGAGTTTACTTCGTCACCTCGTACTTATAACAAAATGAGGTAGACGTCCATCAAACATAGATTCCTAATTTTTCCTGCTTCGATGAACTAACTCACTGAAAATGAACCGTTTCAGGGTTACTATTCTCCCTTTGTCATGCCCGGTTATCAAGACATGACAAAGGTACCCCTCGGAGTTTTCTTTTACGACATTTTTCAGACTCTATAAATATGAAAAATTCACCGAGTTTACCCATTTGGACTCATTAAACTTAATCAGTCGGGGAAAATTTTTAGAAAAAATGGATACTACTTCTGTTACATTTAAGGATGATTTGGCAGCAAAAATATTGAACATGTCACTTCCCAGACAACTCTTTCGCATTTAGCCGAACCATACCATCTATGAGTTTAGCCTTCGTCTCTCAGTATTCTTACACTGGTCAAAAATCCTAAATAATCTTTGGTGTTCATTAAGCCTAAGCTTCCTAGTACCCTGTTAGAGTGCCTTCTATTGTTCAAGAAAATCTCACTATCTACTGCTCCTCATATCAACCAAACCGATCATCATGCTAGAAATTATTTTTCGTCAGCTATTCCCATTTACTCTTCATATTCTCCATTAAAAACAACATCATCTTTTCCCGTTTCATGTTGACTGATGTAGGATGCCTCAGTGCCTACCTTTTGACAGGTCTCTTCCTATCGACTGCAATATCTTATCTAGGAAGTGGACCCAGAAACACATCAGTACCCAGATACTTGCAGACATCAGTTGCAGGTCATCTTATATTTGATTGGGGGCTTCATTATTGGCTCCCGATCGAATGATTCTATGAGTGTTTGACATCAACTCCTTTTATTCACACTCGCTAGATTGTACTGTGCATCTTGGGGACCATCATCATTATCGGTGGCCACCCTCGCATCTATTAACAATTTTCATTATTGACTGGTAATCAGACGATTTCCCACATGTTCGATGACAGATCCTCCATTCACATGTAAGGAAATATGTAGTTTAAGTGAAGCAGTGACCAAGACCTTGGGGCGAAGGTCACATCATTACAGCTGTTTTTCCTTCCCCAAGTTGCGATATTGTTTATGGAGATAGCTTTTTAGTATTGATCCTGTTCTGATAGATACTTCCATGTTACACTTATCAATGGAGACACTATTCATATCTCTTTTTTAGAGAAATCATTTTGATTAGCTACTGACCATGGGAATGCCCGACTCAAGACAGATACTATATTTTCTGACATATGTTGTTGTTTCAAGTTTTCCTCAGTCCTCCAATCTCTCTAGTTCTACTACACATATTATAAATTATTTTGGTCATCGTCTTCATCTCTGACCTCACACTTTAGGGGGCATCTGTTATAGGACAGATTCCTCCCCATAAACTCAGAGGAGAAGGTAATATGGAAGAAATAAAGTGACCTAGACAAAACCTATTTCTTCCAAGGCAATGCACCCCAAGAACTGCTAAGCTGCGTTATAACGCTTCTGATCCATGTAAAGGTCGCGTTAGTGACTAGGGAAACGCTCTAGTTGGCCCAGAGCGCTGCATTACCTGTGTTTAAACATAAAACAGGAAAAATACCACGGATAATTATTGGAAAACCCAACTTTTTCTCATGGAGAGTCAGTAAAAAATAGAAACTAAAAGGCACTAGCCTCTTATTAGGCCTTACCAACAGCAACTAGACTCTCAACAATGGAAAAAGCATGTAAAGCTAAGGAAACATCTTGGTTTTTTCCTTTTCAAACTGGTTGAAAGAGTTGGGAAAGATCTGCCCTCACCATCTCTTATAAAATGGAGCTGTGGGTTACTAGTCCAAGGTTGAAGGTTTTTTGAATATATGTGGAGTAGAGTTATGTTGTTACAATATGGTAGTTGAGGATCGGTGAAGTGAAATTGAGAGATTACCACCTTGATCACCCTCACATACAAAGAAAGATAGAGAGAGAGATTGGAAGAATGAGGAGAGCTTGGTCCAACCGACGGTTGTAATCCTCCTTTTTATAAATCAATAGAACTGTATCTGTTTTTTCCATTCTATGCTTTGATATTATCATTATTTTCCAATTGTTAATATAGAATGATATGAATGGCTTATATCTATGTTATTTTATGTTTATTATATGCTGATTTGAGTTAATAAATAGTATATTGTGGTAGAGATTACACGAGTGCTTTGTTTGATTGCAGGACCTGAATTCGGAGCTAGTGAAGGATGATCTCTAGTTCACTGCTCAGTGTTTGCCAAAGGATCCAGGATCAGAAAAGAGGTAATCTCTCATCTCGTTTTAATAATTGATATAAATCAGCTTGAACATATATGCATTATCTTTGTGAACTATGCAGCTAATTTGACTATCTGCCTTGGGCACCGGAAAGCTTAGAGAGGGATATTCGATAACCACTACCCAAGCATATTACCCTATAGCAGTTTGACATATTTGTCTACCCATATAGCTCCTTTCCTTCTTCTTTTTCCTAATATTGGAATGATGCTTGGATCCAACAAGGCCAACATGGCTAAGTATGAGAGCATATCAATGCTCAATCTAATTCATGAACATGGGATGGAGACATGTATTGTGTGATGGAGCTTTTCCTTTATGAAGATAACAACCTTATTTTATGCACCTCATGTATTGATTATGATTTTGGACATCATATGGTTGTCACTTGGTACTTCATGATGGAAGGAAGACATATAACCAAACAATTGGAGCTCATTCTTTATGTTTTTAGAAGACAACTTTGGAACCAAACATGCATAACCCATTGGAGAAAATGGAGGAAGCCTTCCTTATGTGGATGCAATTTGGAGGGGGATAGATGGCTTTGCATCTACTTTTAGGGTTTCTTGAGGACAAGCAACATTTTGCCGGGGGGGATTGTAATATTCCCAAATTTTCACATCATATTTGGAATATTAGAGTCCTTGGTTTTCTTAATAAATTAAGTAAATAAGAGGTTGGAGGAACCCACAATCCTCAATATGAATAAATATCCATTTTTGTGTGTGTGAATGTGGATTAATTTAGCCTAGATCTACATAACAAGGTAGTTGAGCAACTACTAATGTGAATGAAATTGGAGAACCTGTCTCATTAATGAGATAGATCATGGAGGTTGATTTGGTCAACTAAGATCTTGAGAGGATCAAACAAAGATGATTCAGTAAAATAAGATCTTGAATGTGTCAAAGATCATCTTACTTCCATGATTAAGTGGTGGAGAACGTTGTGCCAACAAGGCACACTTGATGGAAGGTGTACATTGCACCTAGACATGATGGTTGATTTGGTCAAACAACGAAATCCCACTTGGAGGATCTTGTCCACATAAACTACGTAGTCGAGATGAGGGCCAAGGCTTGGGAAGGCTCAAATTTTATTTAAAGAAGATGAAGGCAAGGATGAGGGTGTGCTAATTATTCTTGATGTAAGATATTTTCAGATCTAGAATTGTCATGTGACATTCCACTGCTTTCTTGGGTTGTTTAGTAGAGATTGCAGGTGTTGTTTAGCATAGGGTTTTCCTGGTCGGGAATCCCACCTATTACTGATTCTTCTCCAATCTATTAAAATGCCTCAGCTTCGCTATAAGTCTTGATGTTGTCTTAAAATTTATTGTTTATCATGATGTAAGTTATTATATTGTGTGAAGTATTACTTCATTTTCCCTTTTGGGATATTACAACATAATTCCAATCCAATGCTGAGAGAGAGAGTTATGACGAGTTTCCCAAGGTCACCACTTTTATATGAAATTCACGAGCGTGGAAAACTCTAACTTCCACAGATAATATCTCCGAAAATATTGTGAACCAAGATCTGAAATTTTTACACAAAGTTCCTCATGATTTTGGCTTCGCATGGTAAATATTTTAGCTTCTGGAACTTCATAGAAAAAAAGGTTATAGTGAAAATTCCACGATGGCCCGTTTGAAGCAGCAAAACCCTAGAATCCAAAGCTATGATACCAAATGTTATGAAAAAATCTCCAAAAATAGAAGAAAAGAGAGATCAACACCTTAGAATTCAACCACTTTGAGGGGGAAACCTCCTTTACATTACATAAATGAACAATTATTGGATGATACAAATGGAAAAACCTCCTACTATATATAGGATTTCATGGGATCACAATATAATCCTAGCTGACCTAACAATAATAATGTAATGGCACATTAATAACAATATGGGGGTTACAAGGGTACAATAATAAAAATAAGGGGGATACACTAACAAAAATAAGGGACTACACTAGTAATATAGGGACGTAACAGTTAATTAATCAAGTTTAATTAGTTTAATCACAACTAAACTATGGTTAGAAATTTGTAATAAAGTTTTGAATTGAATTGAATTTTTTTAGTTTTGTGGTATCATGGGCACATAAACCAATCGCTATGATCTTCTCCACCCGTTCAACTATGGGGAAGGCAGTTCCCCCCGCCCCACCTCTTGGAAATTTAACAGAGGGCGGGGAGGGGGGGTCCAAAAAGAAGTTTCCAATCAAACCATTCATGTGACATGTCAAGCGTGTAGATAGTTTGGACACTCGAACCCCCCCGCCCCCCTCCCCATTTGAAAACTACTTACTGCCACCCCCCCTTTTGAAATCCGCGAGCGACAATCACCAAAACTACCTACACCTATTTTGACCATTACCGCTCCCGTCACATCCACTTCGATGTTGCCACCTATTCGCCTCCAGTTACATGGATTTAAGTCATTACCCAATCATGGACGCTTCCGCCATAAATGCCCCGCCCCATAGTAAACGTTTCAAACAGTTAATTCTCCCTCTTTATAAAATAAAACCATTATTTCCTATGATTTATTTACAAAGTATGTTCAAAGAAATTGTGTATTTAGGCTCCAGCCTAACCAAAAATGATTACCCTCTCCCAAAACACTGTGCAAGCCAACTTATCTCCTAGTAATCATCATTCTTACCTTTGTCTCTTTCCAAATTTCTCCTTCAAAGGAAAAATCCAAAATGGCAGATGAAAACCCCATGCTCTCGCTTGTGATAGACCTGGACCATTTTCCATTAGTATACCAAGAGTATAAGATTTGAGAGACATAGTGCAAATTTTACTTGTATGAGTTACATAATTGGATGAAACAAAAAATCATTGATCTCAGTGATGAATTGAGCCTATGGGATTCTTTCCTACCTCAATTCATATTCCCACAGACTCGCCCTTTCCCTGATTTTGTGTCATGGTCTCAGTTTAGGTATATTCCCAGTCAAAGGGTTGTTTTTGCACAAAATAATGATGTCATTTTCACAGTTACATCTCAATCTAGTTGTCAAAATTTGCGGATTGAACACTCATATTCCCTACATCCTTTTCCTGTAGAATCCCTCACAGATCTCTACAAAAATCTTACTTTCCCTCAGCGAGCCAATATTTTTGAGATATTTATCCCATAAAATGATAAATTTCCTAGAACTAACCCACCTTACCAAGCTTCATTATTTCCAGAGATGAGAAAACAAATAATTTCAATAATTTCCTATTTGTTAGGTTATCAATCTGACTAATGGGTTGATGATATCATCCTAGGATTTTTGTCAATATTTTCTAAAAATGAGAAACCTTCTATTATTTTCAATTACAGTGAGTTCTTAGCAGAGACTATCCATGATCAGTTCATTAAGTTTTCAACAGAAGGAGCCTTCAAACACGCATCAATCCTTATATATTTGTTTTTGTTATATCAGTCAGATAGGTTTTCAATTCCACTGCAAATGTTAGATGAGCAGGGAAACCCACAGTCTGTGATTCATTGGACTTCATTGGTTAGGAAAAATACAAATGAATTATCTTGCAGTGATTACATAGATCAATTTTTATAGACAATTTCCTGTTTACTTAACAATGATATAATCCCTAGAATTTCTCCTGAAATTAAAATAATTATTCATCTTAGTAAATAAATAAAGACAATAGATTGGCGTCTATATCAAAATTATATAGATATTAGAGTGTATGGTTGTGAGCTTCCTCCATAAATATTGCCAAAGTTTGTACATATCAGAGTTTTTGCACTAGAATGAATTAGGCAGATGATAAATATGGATGACCTACACTTTGTGTCAGCTAAGAGGAAGTCCTAATTTATAATCAGAACTCAAGTTGGACCTTTCATCTGTAATTCCAAAACAACAAAAAAGGAGGAAAATATCCTCTTAAATCAAATGAAATTTAAACTGAGTTTTTCCTGGTCTTATGATCCCTTGGGGATTATTTCTAAGCTAAGGGTAGAAAAAAAAATACTCCTTGTGCTCATACTGCTAGACCAAATATTGAGAAATATATGAATTAGCAGGAGTAGAAAGAAAACATGCTGCAAGAAGTAGAAGAGCAGATCTTTACTCCTACAACATCTCAGACTCCAGTTCCCCAAGAAAAACATGCAAATAGAGTGAGGGAAATTTTGTTCCCTTCAGTTACAGAAATCCAGCAAACAGAGTTTGAGATGTACAATAAGAAGAAAATAATCCTCTTGAGGACTCCTTTCCAGAAGAAATTTCACACACTACATTAGTATTGATAGGCCCTCATGCTACTACATTTCCTCGTATTGAAGAAATTTTTACAGGGTCACAAACATCTTTAGCTTCTCAAGAGCCATTGGAAACATCCCAAACAAGAGAATTAGACCATGGTCAAACTGAACCAAGCATTTTTTCTAAGTACAAGGAAATCAAAAGTAAAAATGAAGCCTTTAAGGTTACCACTTCAACAGAATTCTAGAAACAAAAATCAATATCTCAACACATATTACTTCTACCTTTTACGCTAAAAAAGGGCTGAAGCAAATGGAATTAATTGAACCTAAAATCCCATTCCCAAAGATAGCTGAGGACTATAAGAAATCAATATTCTCATTTGATAAAAATTAGATTCATCCTATTGAAAAGATTGATTTACACAAACAAGATAGGGAAATTATCTATTCAAGTTTAATCAATTCAACCATGGAGAAATCTAAGTTGCAGGTTTCATTGAGTAATATTCAGTCTCAACTAAAAATGGAAAAACTTTCCTCTCTAGCAAAGGGTACTAAGATAAAATATTTAGAGGATATAGTGATTAAATTGGGATATGATCCTAGAAATGTTAATTTTTTTGAGGAGATGATTAAGAGGAAAATTTTTGACATTCAAGCATTGAGAAAACAATTAAAACTTCTTACTACTGAAGATCCGTAGACTAAAGAGATTGGTGAACTAGAGAAGGAAAAAGAGAAAATGTTCAAAATTATAATTGAAAAGAATACACATATATAAAATATGGAGAAAGAATTATAAATTTTGTTAAAGGAGAAAGAAAAACAAGCAACTCAAGCATACGTTATTCCTTTAGAAGCAATTCCCATTACATGTACTTCAACAGTAGGGGCTTCCACTTCAGCAATTACTATAGAAGAAGAGATTCAGTTCACTAATCCAAAAACTGATCTAGCCAAGGCCATGGGAGATCTATCATGGAGGGGACATGAAATTGAGAAATTGAAAGCACAACTTCACAACCTCCAAGAACATAAAATTAAGATTGACAAAACATATGTGGTAGAAATCCAAAAGAGTCACAGGATGACTCAAAGAATATACACTCTGGAAAATGAATCAGCAATTGCTCAAACTATTATGTCCCTATATTACTAGGTTAGTCCCATATTATTGTCAGTGTATCCCCCTTATTGTTATTTTTGTACCCTGTAGTCCCCAAATTGTTATATTGTGCCCCATAAAAGCCCACTATTGTTATTGTTGTGCCCTTACATTATTATTGTTAGGTCGGCTAGGATAAATTGTGACCCCATGGACTCCTATATATAGAAAGGAGATTTTGTCATTTGTATCACCCCAGAATTGTTCATTTATGTAATGTAAAGGAGGTTTCCCCTTGGAAGAGGCTGATTTCTAAGTCATTGATCTCTCTTTTCTTCTATTTTGTGAGTTGGTTTCATAACATTTGTTATCAGAGCTTTGGATTCTAGGGTTTCACTACTGCAAAAAGGTCATTGTGGAATTTTCGATATAACTTTTTTTATATGAAGGTTCACAAGCTGAAAAAAACCATTTGCATTGAAATCCAGAGGAATGTCCTGTAAAAATTTCATATCTTGGTTCAAAATATTTTTAGATTTATGATCTATGGAAGTTAGGGTTTTTTGCAGGCTCTGGAATTTAATCTCAAACCGGTGACCGAGGGAAAATCATAATAACTTTTGTTTCAAGCATCAAATTGGAATTATGTAAAACATGGACGAAAGTGCATAGACCGTAGCTTCTTGTGTATCGATTTCATAACACAAAACACAAACACTTTAACAGACTAAAGAAAACATCTAGCAAGACATAAATGAACCCATAACAGATATGTGGCCATGAATTGTTTTTTTTTAGCAGGAAACATTACTGGAAAATAAAAATAACTAATAACATAGGTAATGAAATAATTGGGTAACAAATCAGGAGATGCAACAACATTAGTCAGGATTCTGAGTTCAAAAACAAAAGAATATCTCGAAGAGTATGACATAGCTGACAGAATTGAAAAAAATCTGGAGGTTAGAAAGGTTCACATCAAAAGGAATTTAATGTTGCAACTTGGAAACAAATGGCACAATTTAGAAGCCAGCCTCCAATTTTTTCACAGAAATTTTAATGTACTGCATCAAAAGGGACTTCCAAGTTTGAGGCAAATTGGATATAAAGTGATTACTATTGAAAAATATCAATGAAGGTTGTATTCAATAGCCACAGATAGCCAAATGTTCCAAGATAAAAGGGACAATTACGGGGAAGGCTTTAATTGAGGCTTTAACTTTTGACTTGTTAATTCAGCATGAGATAGAAAAATATGTTTGTAGTTAAATCCACTTTTCAGAAGTACACTAAATTTGATGAGACTTACATAAATTTAATCAAAGCCACCATTCCTGAAGAGGAAACATGGGACAAATTATGTCTATTGATTGAACTAGTAAACATGTTTACAACAGTAATTCCAAGTTTTAACAACAACAAGCATAATTACAGGAATAAGTGGACAAATAGTTAGAGAAAGCAACTAAACAACAATTTTTAGGACCAATCATCAACCACAAGCTTGAATTCAGTGCCAAACAACTTCAACAATTTTATTTTCCTATCTTATAGATCTATTTATGTAAAAAAAAATTGAAATATCATTTTAAATATATCTTGATATTTAATCAATGTATTTTAGAAAATATTGTATAAATACTTTGTAGAATGAAGTATGATGTGTTGGACCATTGTGATAGAATTTTGAGTAGACTTGTACCCTTCTAAGGTATTTTTGAAGTAATAAAAGGATTCTGGATTCATTTTGAAACAACTTATGTCCTTGTAAGTTATTCTTTGTCAATTATATTATCACTCTATTTTTCTGCATGTGTTTGAAGTTTATGGGAGTTCTCGGTAAGAATAGATTGAGCATCAATATTTCTGAAATCCCCTATAAAGTTACGATACTTTAAAGAGATTAGTTTATTGGATTGTTTGTATGAGATAACTCCTATACATAATTGAATTTTCATCTTCCCTTAAAGTTTTAAAAATATATTTTATGGTTGTAAAATTATTTTACATGCATCTAATACATATGACAAGTTAAATAATCAGTTTGATGTTTAGAAAATCATATAACTTCTAAGTTTTCAACCTTACATATCTCATCAAAGCTAAATTAATATTAAGAGGTGAATAATAAAACCTTCTAATACATTATTAGTAATTAAGAATTGCACCTTTTTTAAACAGTTTAGAGCTTTGGTCATCCAAAAAACTTTAAAAACCAACAAAACATTATAGATGCTCTGGCATAATTCTTGAACTAGAATTATCTACAGAGGTACAAATTATTGCCTATAGCTTCTACCACACTTTATTTAAAGTTGCATAATGCATAACCGTGTTCAACATTGAATCATATATGCAATTAATGATGTCACTCAACGTCTTATTGTTCTTTTGCACTTCCTCATTTGATGGAAAAATTTTGGTGTAGCCATTGTATACTAGATACCAAACATCAAGGTTCAATAGATTAGAATTCATTATTTATTTCCATTCTTGATAATTATCATTGCTTAAAATAATTTTCCCTTGTTTCTGGCCCTAGAAGGAGAGGAACAACGAAAGTCAAAAACAAGGGATTATCATTGTTCCTCTCCTTCTAGGGCCATCGTTCTTTAATCTGTTTTCTATTTAGAATTCTTACTTACAATTTTACCCATGAGTGCAAGTTCAGTTGATTCATTTTCATCTTCACTATCATCATTATTACATAGACAAGGAAATGGACCACAAATATTTGTTTCGTTTGTCAAGTTTTCTGTGATCCTCCAGGCTTGACCTGTGGCTTGAGGAGCCACGAACTAGGGGAATCTAAGCCATCAAAGTAACCAATGGATTGCACCCATCTTAGGCCACACCAGCCCTAAGATGACTGGATTTTTAGGCGTGTCTCCTCCCCTTAGCACAAGGCACAACCACCACCCATGAGGTTTGATCATGGGTCGCCTTGCTGACAAGGCCCATTCTCAACCTTTTGTGCTAGTGGGACTTGAAAAGGAAATAGACCAAAATTAGAACAAAGCCCGCACCTGATAATTTTATGTAACCGTCTTCTTAATTCTTGATCAATAGAAAGCAGGATGATGCCAAAACTAAATATTTGCTGGCATATGTAACTGTCACAATGTCTGATGTATCACTGTCACTACCACATATTTATGACTCCTTCCTTCGAGATATATTATTCTTTTCCATCATCCTTGATCCACTTCAAGTGGTTAAGCTTAAACATAAGTGACCTTCTCTGATTCCTGTTGTTTGGTAAAATACTAAGCGGGGGTGGTATCAATATTTTAAAACTCACATAAAACTTTCAATTTATTACTAATATTTATTTATGCTAATGTAATGAAGTAAACCAACAAACCCTAACCCACATGCTAGCCGATGGTGTGTGCACGAGAGGATAGTGTTGGTGAGGTTTCTGTGCTGTCAGAGGGCTTGTGTTAATGCTAAAGCACAGGGTAAAAATGGGATTTGAACAGGATTCCGTGGACTTTGAACCGATGCCAGAAGACTTGTTAATAGTCTGGGGACACAAGGTGTCGGCGAGAAACTTGGAAAATTATTTTCTAGCCAGTGTAGATACTGGCCATAAGAACCAATCTCCAAAATGTGTATGGGGTCTATCGAACGGGGCTTCTCTACTGGAAGAAAGTCTTTAGAGCACCTTCAACTGTGTGTGGAGGGAAGGATTTGATCAAGGGTCACCCCGGCCTCCATCTGTCCCTGAGAAGCTTGTTAGCGAACAGTACCAGACAAACCTACAAATCCAACCTCTGCCAGGTATTTCATCAATCCATTTCCTTTCAGGGGGTTTGGAAGATATAGTTTCTAGCTGTGGGCTTCAGGGCTTTGTTGGGCTTAAATATTTCTTGGGTGAAAGCCATAGAGTGTTAGAGTGGGGTGGGGGATCTTCTTGAGAAGTCCCTTATGCTCAAAGAAACCCTCATTAGTGGCAGGGTATCAATTTTCTTGAAAAATTTCTCCTCTCACAGGGAAACGAAGTGGTGAGCTCAGGGCCAGAAGTTGCAAAGAGTCTGGTTCGAAACCCTAGCGGGATGAGACAATCGATACTAGGTCAGGCAAGGGTCTCATGCCCAGTGACCTCAGTGGAGGAAAAATGAAGTTTTTCAGGGCCTGTAAGAGGTGATATTAGGAAGGAGGACATAGAGACTGTCAGACACCAAGAAGGGCCTCTAGACGTAGGAGGGTCTACTCAGGAGGGCCCGAATCACTCTAAGGAAAGGCAACCTGGGTCGCCTATTCTTGAAGTACCCGATGTGATCGAAAGGCCACTGGAAGGTGAGGAAGGTGGAAGAAGTAGGGTTGTAGGAACAAAAAGAAAAAGGGCCAAGTTGATAAGGAGAAAAGAGGAGTACCAATGCTGTGTATTTGGCTTATACATCCTCATTGACGAAGTCATAGAAGTGACAGAAACCATCCTAGTTGACAGTGTCAAAAGCCGAAAATTTTGTGCCAGCTATATATCAGAGTGGATAGTTACAGAATGGAAGGATACCCCAGGAAGCCCCATAGGGATTCAAACCTTAGCCCGGGGGTGGTTCATGCTCAAGTTCGAGAAGAAGGAGCACTTAGAATGGGTCCTAGAAAGGAATTGGAACTTTGGAAAGAGACTTGTCTTGTTCAGAAAATGGACGCCACTTTTTGATGCCCAACGGGAAAAAATAGAATAAACATCTGTTTGAGTAAAGCTCCCATGACTTCCCTTACATTTTTGGATGGATTCTGCTTTCTATTCATTTGGGAACACTCTGGGCCATTTCCTAGAAGAAAACTTGACGTTCCAGCAGACCAAGGACCTGAGCGCAGCACGAATCCTAGTCAATATCAACCATAAAGAAGGATTAATAGAGGAAATTATCCTCAAATACAAGGGATATGAATACTCATGGACCCTGGACTACAAACATATGCCTTTTAGATGCCATCGTTGTCATAAGTATGGCCACCTAGCAAAGGACTGTCTGTTGGGGCACCGAAGAAGAAGGAAGCAAAAAAGATTAAATCGTGGGCCCTTGAGATCCTCGGCTCTAGAAGGGAAAAGACCAACATAAAAGGAGACTATGGAAGGGGTTGAAGGTCCTGGTGTCAACATGACAGTCATCACTCCTTCGGTTAAACATGTATAAAAATTCATTCCTTTAGCTGTGGATCATGAACAGGAACTTCCGTAAGCATATGTTGCTCTTCCTGAAGCTGAAGTCGCTGCAACTTCTCAGGAGGTTATGACTCTGGTCTATTCTCCCTCCCTTTTCACCTCTTTATGTACTTCTATTTTTACTTATACTCAGCCTTGTCTTTCCAGGCCTCCTCAAATGGAATATTTGAAAATGCATGATGTCATAGAGTCCCTTGACAATATCATCACTTCTACCTCGTCCCCTCCTTTGGATCCCCTCCTTGAGGTTGATACAGGTTCGCCCCCTCCTCCGCCTTGTATCCCTGAAAATCCCTCCTATAACTTAAGATCCTTGATGAAAAAACCTTGGAAAGGGGAGGTCATAGGTGGATTGGAGTCTAACCCTATTTCGGTCGATCCTAGAAAGATGCGGGGGTAGGAAATCAAACCTTTCTAAGGCACAAGTCAAGGAAAAAATTGATATTTCTGACGAGAAAAAACTTTCCCTCTCTAGGGTGCTTAGAGAAGTGCACATCCCTTCCCTGGGTTATAAATGATCATTCTCTCCTATAATTGTAGGGTTTTAGATAGTCAAACCAAAAAATAGCTTTGAGGGAGCTGATGAAGTCCTGCGATCCTGATGTTCTTATGCTTCAAGAAACTTTGGGGTTGGGGGACGAAGTGATTGGCTCTCTATCAAGGATGTTTCCGGGATGGGGTTTCCAGGCTCTGGATTCTCATGGTAGATCTGGGGGTTTAGCATTGGGCATAAAATTAGGGAGGTTGAAGGAAATTTATTCTTGGGGTTATGAAAATGCCCTAGCCATGGAAGTCTACTCCAATGAGCTCTGTCACCCCATAATTTTTTTAAATGTATATGAGCCATGCTTAGATAGGATGCAGTATTGGAGCAACCTGTTTTCCAAATCCTGCATGAATAACTCCAATCTCATTCTAGGTCGAGATCTAAACTTCTCGCTGGGGATGTCAGAATCCTGGGGCCCCTCAGCTCATGCAGATCCCTTGATGGATTTCTTCATCAATAAATTGGCTTCCACTCATATGGTGGATTCAAACTTCATCAAGCTTAGACCCACTTGGAGGAACAAAAGAACAGGGGAGGCTAGGGTGGAAAAAGCGTTGGATAGGTTTCTTCTTAATGAAGATCTGGTTGCCATATTCTCTATTTTTAGGCACTAGGTGGGGGAAGGAGGCTTATCTGATCACTTGCCCATTCTTATTGAGGTCAAAGGCCTCCATAAGAAACCAGGGCCCCCCTTCAAGTTTAACTCCTCCTGGCTCAAAGATAAATATTTCACCTCCTTGTTCCACGCCACTTGGAGGAGAGATAAGCCAAGGGAGCCTGGAAATAGGAGCAGGATTTTTATGGAGAATCTAAAGCAAATGAAGAAAGCCACTTTGGAATGGGAAAAGAAAAGAAAACAAAAGGAGGAAGAAGACGTTAGGAAGTTAAATGAGGAAATTGATTTTTTGGAAAGCCCGGAGGGAGTTGGATACACCTCCACTTAATCAAGGGATATATTAAGGAATCTTGAAGCTTAAAGGAAGAAATTTTTATTGGAAAGAGAGGAAAGTTGGTGTCTAAAGAGAAGGGCTATCTAGCTATTAGCTAGAGACGAGAATAATTTTTTTTTTCCAGAATTATGCCAAAGGAAGGAAAAATATCAATACAATTTGGGGCATGTAGATGGAGGAAGGAGTAATGGCACGCTCTTTTGAGGACCTCTTCTCCCTGGGTGTGAAACATTTAAAAACCTTGTTCAGAGCCCTAGTGGAGGCTTCCATTGTAGAAGTTATCAGGGTAGCCCAGTTCTTCCCTAGCTATGTTGATGAAGAAGCAAATGATAGTATAATGGAACCTGTTACAAAGGAGGAAGTGGGAGATATCCTTAAGTCAATGCAGAAAGATAAAGAGTCCAGGGCTGGATGGTTGGAAGGTGGAATTATTCCAACACTTTTTTGAGTTCTTGGGTGGGGGTGGCCCAAGAAACACTCCGTAGTTTCAAAAGAAGGAAAAAAAGGAGCTATCGTTAAAATAGACCTTTCCAAGTCAATTAGGAAATCAGGTACATCTCTTCTACAAGTATTTTTGTTCTGATCAATGGGGCAGCCTCCAATGTTTTCAAAACACAAAGAGGTCTTCATTAGGGATGCCCACGCTATCCCCTTATTTTTATTTTAGATGTGGAAGGAATTAGTTTGATGATACATGAAGCAAAGAGAAGGGGGGAACTAAAATGCATTGAGGTGGTTGTCAACCTTTTTGTTACTCACTTACTTTTTGTACATGATATTCTCATGTTTAGAAATGGTAGCTTGGAGGAATGTCAATGTTTAAAGGTGGTGTTGGATATATTCCTGAGGGCTATAGGTTTGAGTATAAACAGACATAAATCTACAATTACAACATCTGGCCTCTCCAGATTAGAAGTAGTAGAATCTCTGAAGTGTTACATTTTGAAGTAAAGTCCCTTCAGGACTCTTTCAAATATTTTGGGTTCTATATAAAGCCAGAATCTTATCGGATTCAGGATTGGCATTGGCTAATTGCAAATATTGAGGAAATAATGAAAAATTGGAGGTTCAAATGACTATTTAGAGCAGGGAGACTAGTGCTGATTAAATCGGTAGCTATGGCCATTCCAGTTTATTGGGCTACCCTCTCCTATGTGCCTAAAAGTATTCTCTCCCAAATTAATAAAATATGTAGTCGGTTCTTATGGGCTGGCTCAAAGGAGGTTCATGTGATGTCGTGGGTGGCCTAGGAGAAGATAGTGCACCTCAAATCCTGGGGAGGTTGGGGAATAAAGGAGCTTCCCTCCTTCATGGCTTCTTTGGCTGCAAAATTGGGCTGGCACCTCATCACCATGAATAATATTTGGATGAATGTCATAAAAAAGGAAATACATTAAACCTATGCCACTTCTAGAATGGTTGCAAAAGCTAAACAAGAAAATAAAAAATGCATCAATTATATGGAAAGCCTCTGTAGCATCGGTCACAATAATTGAACAAGGCCTAGCCTGGCATGTTGCGGATAGTACACAGGTAAGACTATGCCATGACCCATGGGTGGGTTACTCTGGGAGGTTCGCCCTATATAGAGACCTAATAGAATTTATGGAACAACAGGGCTTCAAAACCCTGATCCATATAGCCCCGCAAGGTCAGTCCACCATTTGGAGGCAAGCTTGGTTGACAAGAGAAGCTCTTCAGCTCGAAGATAGGTGGTTCGTAGAGTGGCAGGATTTCATCAACGACCTACAAAATTCCAACGTTAGAATTCAGGAGAGATTAGATGAGCTTAGATGGGTCCATGCTCCAACGGGTCTATACTACCCAAAGTTTGGTTACAAATGGAAAATGGCTCAGAAATGATGGGGGGAGCCAGAGTGGTGGTTTAAAAATTTGTGGGAGTTAAAGGGACTGGAAAAAACCAAGTTGTTCTTTTGGTGCATTCTTCAAAAAAAAGTCCCCTCCTAGGAATTTCTCCAGCGTAGGGGCAAGATTGGCCCTGGCTGGTGCTCCCTCTGCAAGGCTAGTCTTGAGTCAATTCACCACCTCTTCCTCACCTACCCCTTTAATATTAGACTCTAGACTGGAACTCTGAGGCTTCTCAAAATAACACAAAAATGGGAAGGATCTGATGTGAGGGAGGCATGGCAGAGATGGTGTAGGGCTCTCCAAATGATAGGGTACGAAACCTCCCACTTCTTGTCACTTGGGGAAATTGGATAGCAATAAATCATGTCATATTTCAAGACAAGCCTTTTCCTATTAATGTTTTAGTGGCTGAAGAGACATCTAATACGAATATATTCCAATTCCGGCATAGCCCTAACAAGCCAGAGTCATTCAACAAGATATCATCAGGGGGGATATTTCGTGGGATTATTTTAATGGGGCATCTAACCCTTAAAATATATGTGGATATGGTATTTCCATTCATGAACCATCAGGTAAAATCCTCAAAGCGTCGGTTCCTTGGTCAGGGAACAAATAATTTCGTTGAACGAAAAGCTCTTCACTTAATTCTATGTTGGCTCTCATCCCTTGAGATGAGAGAAGTTAAAATCTTTGGGAACTCTATGAACATCATAAAGTGGTTTAATGGAACACAAAGATGTCTAAATTACATTTTATCTCCTTTACTTGCTGAGGTGTTGCATATAAAATATTTCTTTAACAAGGTTACTTCTTGTCACATTATAGGGAACAAAACTGTGAAGCAGACCTCTTATCTAAGGAGGGCGCTAGGCAATATATGGGGCACTAGGTAGCTATAGAGGTTGAAGGAGGTCTCTTCCAAGTGATAAAAAAACCTTCCTTCACCTGATAGTATCCATCTTCTCACACTTTTCTTTTTATACCAGTTCACTTAGATCAGTTTGAACTCTTTTACTGTTTTGCCAATTTTTACTTTAGTTATGAAGTTACTCTAAACTATCATGTCTCTATTTCAGATTTTTTTCCTCTATGAGGAGATCCGAGAGAAATTTTTTTCTCTCTTTTTAGACATTACACTACTATTTTGAAAACTGGAATGGTGTTCACTACCCAGTTTTGTTGTTGTTGATGAGAACTCATAGAAATAGTTTGTTTT
The DNA here is from genome assembly GCA_034641835.2 of Pinus albicaulis. Classification (NCBI taxonomy): domain Eukaryota; kingdom Viridiplantae; phylum Streptophyta; class Pinopsida; order Pinales; family Pinaceae; genus Pinus; species Pinus albicaulis. The sequence goes on along the minus strand of CM076583.1, from coordinate 867,068,035 downwards.
CATCCTTGTTTCGGGTGTATTTTATCCCTAAAAAAGGGGGATCCCGAGGGATGAATGGAGACATCATTCTTAATGAATTTGACAGGGCTAGGAGGATTGATGCACATATCTCCTCATCAGCTATAACTCCATCTCTCCTTCTCCTAAAAAAAGGGGAAAGTTGTAGTTCTTTGAATGCTACATGCATATACTATGTAACCTTCTACACACTTAATAGATTGTTTGATTTTTTCTTTGGAAAAATAAAAGAATTAAACCAATGTATGTATGCAAATCTGATGAGGGAAAGTAGCGTATATCGAGTTAACTAAATTTTCATTTAATTCACTATCAGTTTAACTTGAACCAGTGCATCAATAATTCATTAGAAATTAATTAAATTGTAACCATGATCAGTAAGAACAAAATAAACCATCACAAATAAGAAACACATCAACACACATGAACACCAAGATTTTTAGGTGGAAACCCAATGTGGGAGGAAAAAACCCTTGTTATCATCTTTGTAGTCATATCTTATTATAAGGAAAACATATTAAAATCTTTTACTAGCGCAAACTCATACCAGTATGCAGGCACCCACCTGCATAAGGCTACCACCTTCTTTCATTCTCCAACACCCACTGGAAGGGAGCTCCAACCCCTTGACATAGTTTATTGCCACCCACTAGGAGGGAGCTCTAACCCCCTAATAAGTTTCACCAGCTAGCGCTGGAAGGAAGCTATGACTCCCTCACTAAAGGCTCCAATCCTCAGCACTTCTGTGGAACATGTTTCATAATATTTCATACCGGATACAACTGACTCAAATCATCAAAACATGTGATCCACTTTTCATCATATTTTCAAACTAAACCCACTACCATCATTTAAGCCCAATACCAAATCATAATTCTGAAATCAATCTCTAAATCAATTAATCACATAACCAACTGAGACACAAAATTAATAACCTCATTCTCAAACAATCAAAGTAGCTAGATCAAATCATATAACTGTAAATCCATTCATCAAAATGCCAAACCACATAATGTTCATCACTAAAACCAAATCTTGTCACTGCAAACATTGATCAATTATATGTCAGAGTATATACACTATTGTTTTGCACTATACCTGCGTATATGCGTCCTTTCCATGAAGAATACCTACGTACAGATCTCAACGCACTGATTATTGAATCTGCATTACTGTACCCTTGAAACAATCAATGAAACACATATTGAACCCATCACAGATATCTAAACCAAATATAGATCATCACACGATAGCATCATTACTTATTCAACATTTCATTCTAATATCAATTCAACCCAATCAGTACTTTCAAACATGGAATATCATAAGAAAAACTTCATTGACGCACAACAACAAACATAACATAACTGATCAGACATCATTAAAAATTCATACTGAAAAATCCTAGCATATGTATGTGACTCTTATAAATCACTTCCGCTTATGTACATGCTTTTCATACTTGAAACCAATGTACATATATGTCCATACTGCAAAATATATACGCGACTGCCCAGAGGCAGATCCACGTATGTATGAAACCTCTTAGTGACAAACCCGCGTATATATTTGTAATCAGTGAATCATTCTTTCGTTGCACAAAAAAACATCTATCAAACCCAAATCACAACATACACACTATTACAGGCACACATCATAATGCCATCATCACAAATCTATCAAACCATAAATAAATTATTCAATATGTAGTTATTTCAGATCTATCATATCTGATCCATCTCCATGCTCCCTGGTGCAAACATATTTTAGATCAAGTTATTCATAAATAATCCATCACTTGCACACCAAGCACTTTGATCTCCATTTTCTTATATAGCTTATGTATTAACTAGTACCTTGGGTCAAATCCTTAGTAATTTTGATGGTATTCTTTGACGGGATCAAATATCCATTGTCGCACCCATTACTATGGGTGAATACCATGGTAAAGCCCCCTAGTATTTAGAATACCATGGTGCAGAAATTTTACACGAATTTTCTTCACCATACCTATGTATATACGCGACATTTGTTCACAAAATCCACTTATACTTCCATAAACTTTGCCTTTATCATTTCTCTGTCTTTGACTGATATTTCTTTCTCTATTTCTCTGTAGCATTTGCAAAACCCTCTTGTTGACATCTTTATACCATCAAGGACAACACATTAGTCATAATGGCAACATATATATATATATATATATATATATATATATATATATATATATATATATATATATATAAAGAATTTCCTTTTCATTTTATTATGGATTTTTTTATTTATAATAATTCTAAATTTCAAGTATATTTTATTACAAATGTCTAAATATAATAGTTTGGCAATGAACTTTGTAACTCTAATAATTTAGTAGTGAAATTATTATATAGTATATATTTATTATGATTTGTTTTGATTATTTTTTAGATTTATTTTAATTTTGGATTTTATAAAGTGTTGAGAGGAATCAAATTTCTTAAGATGTAATTTATTTTTTGAGTGTTAAATTTGAGGAAACGTTTGTACATCTAGAGATTTGATTTCTCTCAAATTTCTTTTTAAGTATAAAACTTGAAGAAAGATTTGCACATCCAAAGATTTGATTCTTCTAGACTCTTAGTAGATTCAAAGTTATTTTGAGTAAGGATATATATATATATATATATATATATATATATATATATATATATATATATATATATATATATATATATATATATATATATATATATGATTCACACTATCCAAATTAAAATATTTAATACATGCCTAATACCTTCCGAGTCATATTTGAAATTTGAAAATATATATACATAAGATATAATATCTCTATATAAAAGCACATTGAATTATATATATATATATATATATATATATATATATATATATATATATATATATATATATATATATATACACTCAATGTGCATATTGAAATATTTAATTTAGAACCTATATTAAACTTATTAATCTTTTTTAAATGTTATATATATTAAGAATGGAATAAATTACACATCTCTTTCAAAAATGAAAAATCATATTCATATATATATATATATATTAATTTGAATTAATTTATTGCTTTTTTGGTATAAATTTGATATAAAATCATGTTATTTAGTTGATATAAAATTACACTATTTAATACGTGCATTGAAATATTTTATTTATGGTTGACAATATTTTTTTTGTTATTAATATATATATATATATATTTTAAATATTACATGTCAACTAAAGATAAAATGAATTATATGTCATGTAATATTAATAATATTATTTTCACATGTTATTTGTGAACTCCATATTAAGTAGTGAAATAATTACATATTTCTCTCATACTAAGAAGTAAATTAAGATTTGTTTTTTAACTTTCAATTACTTTATCTCTTTATATAAAGTAGATGTAAAATTAAGGTGTAAATTGAAGAAATTTCTTTATAGCCTATATTGATTTATTTTTGTTATTACTAATTTTTAAGTTGTTAATATAACTATTACTTTATTATTTTTAAATGCAACTTTATGGGACATCTCCCTCATATTGGGTTGTAGAACGTCTCTTGGTGTAATGATTTTATATATTTTTGAAAAAAAAACATGAATCTATTCAAACAAAAATTTCTTCTCAATATTTGATGCAATTAATAACCTTTATGTTAAAATTTAAATGCTATAATCAATAACAATAATTTGAAAGAGAACAAATTATTATTATTAGTGTTAACACATTATTTTATTTTTGCAACTCTAAACAACTTCGATGGTAGTTAAGTTAAAATGATCAACTAATTGACTTGTGTATGCTATTAAAATAAAGTTTCGACCCTCCAGTCAAGGATATTTGATGATCAACATATCATTTTTCTTTTATGAATGTCACAACGTGACATAATTAATAAGAACAAAGTACTTTGAGGTAAGTCAATTATGATGGATTTCAGAACATGACATAGCCATATTATAAATAATGGAACATTAAAACACTACTATAAAAGGGTGTAAACTGTCGTCAGTTAGCATACATAAAAACTTCTAATTATGTGGTTGGCCCATTAAGTAAGATGGAAATCCAACATCATCCTAGACATATGTTATAATGTGATATGTCCCTTAGTAAATATCATATGACATGACTATTGAAGAGCGATGCAATTGAACATAACACTTAACTAACATCATAATATGATATAACCTATCACGAATGCCACCTTGTGACATTAGCATTGAGAATGTAATTATTCAACATAAGTCATGCAAGATGAACATTAAAATAAGACATAATAATTGAGCAACTTTACAATCCAATATAAAATTTGAAGAATTTCACATATTGTGAAAAAACCATTGATGAACATCAGAATCCCACATAATTCTTATGGAATGCTCCAATGTGACATAAGCCAACTAAGATGAATTTTACAATTCTACATATGTCAACCAAGATGAACATCAACATACATCGATTCAATGCAAGTCAATCAAGATTAATGTTAACATATGTTAATTCTACACAACTTAACCAAGATGAAATTTTCAAAGCAACATTTCCATTGAGAAATGTGGCAAGCCAACATCACCCTAGAGGAATGTTCCAATGCGACATATCCCATAATGAATTCCATAATGAAACATAACCATTAAGGGGGATTGCAACCCAAGATAACCCTTGAGGAATGTTTTAAAGTGACATAAACCATTGAGGGGCACCATAATCCAACATAACCCTTGATGAAGCCATGATATTGCATAACCCATTAGAAATGTCATACTTTTACATAAAAATTTAGAATGTATCAATTTTACATAAGTAAATCAACATGAACACCACCACGAGACATAACCATTAAGCCTAACATTGTAATCCAATATAACCCTTAAATAATGTCACCTGTGACAAAACCATTGATGGACATAAAAATTCGATTATGCCCTTAAGAACAATTGCAATGCAACATAAGTCAACCAAGATGAATGTTGCAATCCAATATTTCCCCTGAAGAATGTTGTAATGTGACATAACCCTTAATTAACATGGCATGATTTACCTTTTCAAATATGATTTTTTATATTCTTGAAAACAAATACATGGGTTTATCAACCAAAAATTCCTTTTATTCTATGATATAATTTATCAATGTTTTTTCTAGAATTTAAAATCTATAATCAATATTAATAACCTTAAAGGGAACAAGCATGCACTATTAGTGTTAAGGCCTTTCCTGGTTTTTTCTAACTTTAGATAAATTTGGTGGTAGTCAAGTTACAATTGTTTAAAGTGATTAACTCATGTAGGATATTAAACTAAAGTGGTAATTTTATAGTCATGAACATTCAATTATCAACATATCATTTTTCTTTTATTCATTGGAAAAATAATTATTACATGTTTAAATATAAGTGAACCTTATAATTTTTCTTTTATTAATTGAAAAAATAATTATTGCTTGTTTAAATATAAGTGAACCTTTTCAAGTGTTGTAATGCATGATTGCATACTTTTGTTACATATTGATTTTGAAAATTATATGTATTTAACCATAACTCATGATGAACACTGCAATATGACATAATTATTGATAATGAATTAATTTGACATAAGTAAACTAATATGGATGTCACAACTTTATACAACCATTTTATAAATAATTACACTTTAAGATATTAGTTAATAAGTGGAAATGTTGTCGATTATTATATATCAACTACTTCTAATTATGTGGCTTGTCCATTAAGGAATGACAAAATAAAAAAATACCTTAGAGGATTGTTAGCATGATTAGCATATCCTTTGATGAATGTCATAATTCTACATGATAATTGAGGGGTGATACATGACAATTGAGGGGTGATGAAATCCAACATAACCATTGATGGACATCATAACATGACATAAACCATCATGAATATACAATTGCAACATAACCATTGAAATTGTGGAAATTCAACGTAATTCAATGAAAATGAACATTGAAATGAAGCATAACATTAAGGAAGATCACAATCCAACATAACACTTAAATAATGTTACATTGTGATAAAACCATTTATGATCATTGCAATCCAATGTGTCCCACAATGCTATAATGTGACATAAGCCAACCATGATGAATTTAACAATCCAACATAGTTCTTCAAGAATGTCATAATGTGACATAAATCTTAATGAATATTGCAATGCAACATAACCAATGAGGACCTTAGTACAACCAATATGAATGTCACATGTGACATAACCATGGAGGAATGTGCTAATCCAAAACAACTATTGAGAAATGTCACAATAGTACATAACCTTTGATGAATGTCACGTGTGAGATAACCTTTGGTGAATGTCGCATGTGCAATAACCATTGATGAATGCCACAATCTAACATAGGCCTTTAAAAACATGGAAATATGACATAAAAAATAATTAATACAACATAACCATTGAGGGATGTATCAATTCAACATAAGCCAACCCAAATGAATGTCACAATGCGGCATAACCATAATATTGGCCTCTTACTATCACATTTTGACACAATATTGAAGTCTTTCTCTTAATGTCACAATGTGATATAATATTAATGTCATCCATAATGTGGCAATGTGACATTTTGTTCAAGTCAACCTATTAATGTAGTTATGTGACATAATTTTTTATCCTACCTCTTAATGTAATATAATCTAACATATATTTCAATTCAACCTCTTAATGTTGCATTATGACACAATATTGAAGTCAGCTAAACATGGTTTAATATAATTTGAAAATATCAACCACAATAAATCATAGTCAATAAAAAATCAACTAAAGAGGACCATAAATAATTTACAATAAACCATCATTAACCATTAACAATTACAATCATTAAAAGTAGTAAACAACAGTCAACCATAGTTAAACAAGATCAATTTTAGTCAATAATAGTCAACCATATCAACATGGTCCATTATAGTTAATTTAAATAATAAACCATTGTCAACAATGGTCCACCATGGTAAACCATAGTCAACCTTATTTACCCATGGTTAATTATATTTAACCATAATAAACCATAGTCAACTAGAGTTGATCTTAGTCAACAATAGTCATGATGATCAACCATAATCTACCATAGTTGATCTTAGCCAAGAATAGTCATGATGGTTAGCCTTAATTAAGCATGATTACATATGGTCAACCATAATCAACCATGACCAAACAAAGTGAACCAAATTCAAGCATATTCAAACACATGGTCAACCATGGTTAACTAAAGTCAAATGTAGTCAACCATGGTGAATCATGTTCAACCATGGTCAACCGTAGTTAATAATAGTAAAACATAATCAATGATAATGAACCACAATTTTTATAGGCCACTTTGTCACACCTGGTCAATAGGCCTGCAAACTAGATTAATCAACATCCATGAACACCTTGTCATCATCCCTACACAAAGCCCTAGCCATGTCTCTCCCAAATCACTGAGTTTATGTGCTTAATTGCTTCATTTCCATGCTTTTACGGCCCAACGTACCCTAGCCATTTAGGGACCTACGTTCACCAGCATGTTGATCCATTCTGCACCTGCACTGATAACTAGCAGGTTGACTAACTCTAGAAATTTAGGAAAAATAAAAAGAATATTGAAGCTTCCTCTTCCAAAATATTCCAGGAGTTGTTTCAACCATTTACCTTGGATAAGAAATTTGAATCATGTGTAATCCTACCTTGGATATTTAACCTCTTATCCCTTGAGCTCATCCCCCCATCAAGGGTGTATCTCAAGCTAGATTGGTAAATGGATAAGAATTCCTAAACCACCACCCTCTCCTTTAAATCTACATCCATATACAACATCAAGGCTTGATTTTGGAGACCTATCATGCCCTCATGATGGTACCTTGAATCGAAGGGAGTCATCATCTTCATGAATTAGGGTGACATTGAGTTTTTCTTTGTGGTAAGGAAGGACAAGTCAACTTGGGGAGATCTCTACAATATAAACTACTATTCTTGGTTGTAAGCTCTCTCCTATTCATGTTAATAGAAAGAGTATATATTTTTCATATATATGTTATGTTATGTTTACTTCCATATGTTTTAATTATTTTCCGATCCATTGAAGAGTGATTGGATAATTCTACATAGATGGCGTAGATATTTGGATTTTTTTGATTCTATGTGTAGGTTCTAATTATAGTAATTAGAGCTACGATTGCAGCTTACAAGTTGATAGGAGAGTGAAGTTTGTGACAAATTCCATGTAAGCTTCTTTCCATTCTTCAATTTCTCTAAGGATAACTTTATATTCTTTGCTTTTTCCTTGTTATAGATTAGTCCACCAAGTCTAGGGAAGATACTTATGTCTGTAGTCATAAATTATGCATAACAAATCGGTGACTCCATTAGGGATCGATTCTTTCCCTTAGTGGTTTCCTTATCCTTAATACTTGTTTCACCTCTTCAAAAGAGTTCCATTGCCTCACTTAGTCTAAATTGACCCTACCAAGACCTCTCATTAAGATTTACCTGATTTTTTGTGTTAGAAATTGACCTTTACCTTGATCAACGCACCCCCTGGTTTGGAGATAGAGCATTGCAATTCTCCTTGGAATTCTCTGCACATGTGTTGAAAAGCACTAGTATCTTATTTGCACCTGTGCTGACCCCTGTTTCATGCAAAAAAAAATGCATTTCATGGTTTTCTCTTTGAGTAACTTTTTTCTAGTTGGTACTCCTTGTGTCCCTGAGCGTGTCTTGGTCTCTCAGAAGCTTTCATCTTATTTTCTTTGGTTTTGAGTGCCTTTGATAAGAATTTCTCTAGATTTTCCTTTGTTCTTATCAATTAGGTCATTAAAAATTTGATTTTTTGATCGTTGATTTCTTGAATGAATTAGTGTTTCATTCATTGTTCTAAATATTTTTTTGTATCAATAATTAAGCAAGTATCTTAGTTTTCATGTGAAAACCAGGGAAAAATTTAAGGATGGAAAATGATATTGAAGTTTAAAAAATTGGCGAATCTCACTAGTCCCTAATATGCAAACTATGAAATTTTTATTTATGTATTTGTAAATTTATTCAAATTTATAATGATATTATATATATTGTATATATAATGTTGGCGATTTTTAACGTAAAATAATTTTTATATTGTAAAATTTGGGTGAATAAGTTTTATAAAAAAAATGGAAATTGGAAAATGTTTTTTTGGAAAAACCTTAGAAAATTAGCCCACCTGTGAATATTAGCCCCTGAAATTTTCCATGGTGAAAAATAAGTGGAATCGAAAATAAAAGATATTATGCATCATGCATTGCATCTAAGTTTTTGTGTGTGAAATTGCATGTTTTTGCTTTCATTTTTGAAAAATAAATTCCCCCTCAATCACCTGGGGTGCCCGGGGGCGGGGGGGGGGGGGGGGATAAATTGTGTATTGAGTGTTAATCACCTTTGAGTGACATCACCTTTTTTATAACATTTTTTAAAATTCTTTCTTTCTTCTTGTCAATTCTTGTTTTTATGCATAGATTGATTGTTGTATTTGAAAAGTATCTTTTACATTACAGTTAAATTTTGTGTGGTTTCATTTCATCAACGATTAAGTTGCATTCATATGTTTCTTTGCATTTAAAAGTTTAAAAGAAAAGAAAAGAAAAGAAAATTATTTGCATTGCATATAGGGATTTGATTTTGATTGGAATAGTGAATTTTAGGAGATCAATTGCTGCATCACTTGTTTGTGATATTGTTAACTGATTTCTTCTTCCCCTACTTAGTTAGGTCTTTCATTGTTAAAAGGAAAATGAAAAGAGTTATTTTTGTCATATTAGTTGCATTATAGGTGTGTTCAGGTGCAATTGAGTTTTGATCCTTGAAACTGAAACATAATTCAAGATAAACTCTAAAATTCACCTCAATTAATCTAAGGAGAATTTGTCACATTAACGCAAACATATAGATGTCTAGGCTAGAGAAGAATTATGGTGTCTTTAAATGTAGGAGTTGTCATTTTTTCCATCGTTACATTCTGGGGGTTTTTGGAATTATGATGTATGTGTTGTCCTTGATGGAAATCCACTTGGGGTAGGATAAGTAGTTTTTGACAAGATGAGTACTCAGGCCAGTTCAGAGGTGAAAAAATGATTGAAAAAAGTGAAAAAATGATTGGACAAAGGTATTCAGGTCAAAGGAAAAATAATTATAAAGGTGAACATTTGAAGAAATATACCCGAGTTATATGAAGCAAAGTCACGTACACATGCAGGTATGAAGAAGAAAAGGTGTGTTCATTTGGCGCACTATGATTCTCTAAATAGCAAGTGTATTTACCATGGTATTGGCCCACAGTATTGAGCGCAGTAATGACTATTTGATCTCTTCAAAGATTACCACCAGAACTAGTGTATTTTTGTCCTATGATATTGGCTAAGTCCTAAGCTATATAAGGAGGTAAAGATCAAAGTGATAAGGTGTCAAAATGTGAGAGTTATTTATGATTACTTCAATCTGAAGTATTATTACATGGTATGGGAAATTGATGAGTGATTAATCTGAAATAAGTATGCACCCAGTAATAAAATGATGGATGAGGATCATTAGACCTGAAATTACTATGTAATATATGATCTGCTTATGGGTTGACTAGATCTGTGTTTTGACGTATGTTTACATATTTGAATGTCATGATTTGGGCATGTATGAAGTTCTGAAAAGCAGCGCAGTTATAATTTGAAAATTGCATATTTGTACGCTAGTTTGTCTTTGGAAAAGCGCGTACAAATGTGGGTTCTCTTATGAATAATAACATTTATTTTGAGATGTGTTCTCAGGTTTACTTCCTGACAAGCATGTATACACACAGAAATGATTTATGAAAAGCTTGTATGAAAGCAAGGGATTATATTGAAGAATATTTCTGATTTGTCTATACACTATTGTTTTATTTCTCTTATATGTCAATGAAGTCTTCATGTTGATCTGAGCTTAATAGCGATGTCTGAAGTTCAATTGTTTGAGTATTGATTTTTTCAATAATTTCCATGATGCACCTAACTGGTTGAGGTTCATAGATCTGTGGTCTGACATAATATTTTAGTATGTCTGTGTGTGCACACATTTGTAATATTCCCAATTAGCCATGAGCTAGTTGGAATATTAATTTTTTATTTTTCTTTCTTGTTTGATGAATAATAGGATATGGAGATCCATAAATCTCCTTAATATGAATAAAATCAATGCCAATGTTAAAGGAAGACATATTTATAGCTTAATTGGGCACCCTTAGGTGTGAAAAGGGGCTAGAACACTTAGACTAGGTCAACTTTGACCAAATCAACAACGTTTTCATGGAGTAGTGGCATTCATTGTGGGACAACGTAGTTTTATATGGAGACTCTTTGCATGGAAGTAGTGTCATAAATGAATGGGGATTAGGGTTAGAAAGCTCATCACTTATATAAGGAAGATTATGGCAGCCATATTTGACTATGGATGAATGTATGTTTATGTTTTGATATATGGTCTGTTTAGACATATATAGCTTTCTTTAGCTGTTTAGCTAAGATTGCAGTGTTTTTTAGCACAGGGTGTTCCTAGTCGGGAATCCCACCTCTATCCTTGAGAGGCCTCATAGGAAGAGCATTTCACTACCATTCCAAAATCAGGCATCAGGCCAAAGCTTCAGTCTTGTGGTACAATGAAGTTTCTATTGAGAGATGTGTTGAGTTGCAGGTTGCAGCATTGGAGACTAGATCCAGGTGATTTCTAATCTGTTTTTCAGTGGAGGAAGGTTCCCTTCCATTGGGAGGCTATTAAGGAAGGCCCTTGAGCCTTATTGTATAATTTTTCATTATGCCACTTATTTATTTTCCCCTACAGCGCAATTTATGTCTTGGACTGCGTTATTTTTAGGGAGGAGTTGCAGGGTGGTTTCAGTACACCATTTGGGGAGGAGGTTTTCTGGTGAAGGGATCAACCTTTCATCTGGGGAGTATATTGGAGGAAGCTATATTATTTGGCATAGAATATCAGCCACCCCTTCCAGTTCATGTGTTGCAGTGAATCTTCAGCCCTAGGGCTTTGATTCCCATCTTGTACATTGGTGTATTTCTGAAAACCCTTTGGGGGTTCTTCATTGGAGGTTGTATAAAGCCTAGATCTGTATTAGTTGTATATTTTGAGGCATATAAAATCCATAGATATTTTGTGTATTCATTTTTTGTAGCAATGCATCCATGACTGTGCTGTAGCAGTGTCTCCATAATTTTGATATAGTAGCAACACCTCTTATTGAGGGATTTCTTCATTGGAGGCTTGTTATATCTTGTTGTATGATTTATAGCTCATTATATTATACATGTTTTTTTATGTTTTCATGAATAAACAAGCTCCATACTGGTCTCCATTATTGATGTAATGTTTTACACTCCTATTTCCATGGTTTTTCACTATATTCTTTCTTTTCCCATTTGGGAATATTACAGTGGTATCAGAGCATAAGCTGGGCTCAGCCTGTGCATCTTGAAATCCAATATGTCATCAGAAGAAGGATATATTATCACAGATAGAGAGAAGAGGCATCTTAGAAGAATAAACCGGAAGTTTGACTATACAGATGATAAATAAGACAAGGGTAAAACCCCTTTATATGGAGAAGATGAAGAGAAGGAGTTTCCTAAGGTTCTTCTCAGAACTATTCAAGACATTGCTAGAGAAATAAAGGATATGAGGATGGATAGATACAAGGAATCCCTTGAAATATTTCTACATAGTGAAGGCTCCGACATTTATCATCACTGGAGTGATCAACCAGTGAAGCAGCAACAAGTCACCCCAACGCTCTACAATGCCTACATTCTTAGCAGTGGGAATGAAGGGTTTCAAGAAAAAGAAACTCTTAAAGAATATTTCATGGAGTATGAGTCTTAATCTCAGATATTCAAGGGCCACTTGATTTTTCAATAATTTTTTCATATCAAGGACAATAGGAGACCCAGGCATCACAATAGAGGTGGAGGATTCATCCAGAATCATGATCTATACTGAACTATCGGCAGATTATTCTTACGAAAATTTGATGGGTCATCAAAATGCACTTCAAAATCATGGGTAGAGAAGCTTGACATCTACTTCCAACTAAAAAAAGTACCAGAGATGGAGGTCGTTAAGATAGCAGCGCTGCACCTTGAGGGTGGAGCACATGATTGGTGGTTCCATGGCTTGTCTACATTGGGTCATGCCCATATGACTGCATATTTAGAGTTCACTACAAGGTTGGTGGAGAGGTTTGATCGAAGAGATCCTAAGGCACCATTCATTGGGCTAGAAAATCTCAAACAATCAGGTAATCCAGAAACTTACATTTCTAAATTTCTAAAACTTTATGTTGTGCTTCCTGATTTATCTATAGCAAGAAGGGTCTATATGTTCATTGATGGGTTATCAGAACCTCTTCATGGGTTGGTTAAGTCTACCAAGCCCACTAAATTTCAAGATTCCATTGAAAGGGCTATAGATCTACAATATGCCTTGCCAAAAGCAAAGGCAACATTTTAGCAAAAGCCCTCTTTTCCATCAAAGGGAAAATATGAGAAGGCTCCTCTTTCAAAGGAGAGCCAAAGTAAAGTGCCTCTTAGTGATGATGTCCAAAGAGATCTGAGGAGAAGGAAGCTTTTATTCACATGCCAAGAATCATGGGCACCCGGACATAGATTTGTAGTAGGAAAGGCACACTATATAGAGGTATTCTCAGATGATGAGGAGGAAGAAGAATAGGAACCAGAAAGAGGTCACAACGCTGGCATAGCAGGAGATGATCCACCACCATCAGGACACAGGGATGGAGCATTTTATCCCATTAGAGGGGCTCTTGCATCATTGAGAGGAGTACCCAAGCACTTCACCTTGACGGTTTGAGGTTCCATCTTAGATTATAGGGTTAATGTTTTGTTTGACAGTGGGGCTACCCACAATTAAATTGATGCCCAACTAGTGCAGAGGAGGGAAATACCCACTAATGGTTTTGAGGGATTTTCTATATTGGTCCCAGGAGATAGAACTATGCAGTGCATGCATTATGTTCCATATTTATTTGTCACCATGGGGACATATACATTGATTGACCACTTCTTTGTGGTTGACATACCTGACACCAATGTGATATTGGGTGCGCAGTGGTTGATTACCTTGGGGAAGGTCACACATATTAGGAGACTTTGCAGATGGAATGGGTGGATAGAAAGAGTGGTAAGAATCAAATGATTAAGGGCATTCACACATATACATCACTTAAAAATTCCGCACAAAAAATAGATATGGATTTGCGCAGTGGAAGCAAGGACCTAACAGTCCCATCTATTATGCACATGACTTTGGCCCATGAGACATTATTGTTTTGTGGAAAACCACCTGGGAGGCCACCTGATCCAGATTTGGTGAGGCATGTCTTACATCATGATGCACCATTCATAAATCTAGGAGGAGTGGGAGAATTGGGAGGTCATGGTACAACACTGAGAGACTTGGGTAGACTCAAGAAGGAGGGAGACATTCTACCAACATCATCATTACCCACTCTCATTTCAGATTCTGCACTTAGAAAGGAGTAGTAGAGGGAGGATAGCAACCTTCCAACATGTGACCTTGTCATGGGAGATGTCAAAGATGAGGACATCCTTATGACATATGTTTTATGTGATAGCTAATCAGCGCTGTAACTATGGAGGATAGATCCATATTGGAAATCCCAGCTGTTGGTGGATTATTACAAGGATCTTTTTACATGTATGATACTTGATTACCAACTTCAAGAGGAGGGACATTCATTGGGCCTTCTCTTAAAGATAACTAGATGTGGGATATCTATTTAACCCACCTAGGCTTATTAGTTTCAGCTTAAATCTTGGATTTAGTTTGTATATTGTATGATCTAAAGTATCCAAGAGTTATTTTCCTATTCTAAAGAAAAAAAAAATTTCTTCTGAAAATGCATTTTTAAGTGCATGATTCATGAGCTGTTCCTAAATAGGAATATTACAGTGGTATCAGAGCAAGATCTTTGGCTCAACCCGTGGCTTCAAGACAAAGTGTTGAATCCCTGAAGGAATAATATTTCAAGCTCTATAGATAGATTCTGCAGATGGCCAGGTAGCCTCTGGATCCCATCCTTTTTTGAAAGGTGACATATCCAGTAAATGCCCCTGTAGTTAATCTATGGAATAGAATTTTGATGTTCCTGAAAAGGGAACTTTACAGCGGTATCAGAGAAGAGAAGAGAAGAAAAAGAGACCAGAATTATGGAGAGGATGAGTTTACTCTCATCAATGTTCAGATATAAGAAGAGCCCCTCCAAACAGGTAAATCAAAAGAGAGAAAGAAGATGCACCAAGACTCCTAGAGGGTTTCGAGAAGAAGCAAGTTGCAGTGAGACCTGCATAAGGTTTCAAGAAGAAGAAGGAAGCCCTTGCACTTCCTATCAGCAAAGCAGAAGATTGGAGAATCCTAGATCTCCTCATAGATCTACTATGCTCACTTTCTTTGAAGAAGGTGAGAGGTATAGCAATGAAGGAGAGAGATGCAAAGAAACTCCTAAAGGGTTTCAAGATGAAGAGGAAGATACCAGCACTGGTATGCTTGAAGGAAGAAGACCATAATTATTGCCAGAAGTTGGTGGCATCATTGATCCGGGTGGAGGAACTCTTGTTTTCTATCAAGAGGTTCCCACATATCAGTTGATCCAAGGTATGCATGAAATTTCAACACATTGTTTCAAGATTAATGCGTAGCCAAGGATTAAGTCAAAATGTTGATTTGAAGCAAAGACATGTCACAGTGCAGAGGACCCTTGATCTAATCAAGGATGAGACTAGAAACTATCCCTATGCATCATTTTTGAGCTGAATTCAATCTCTTGGGTTGATATGTAGGGTCTCAAGAAAGGGGATTAGTACTATCCTATGTTCAATGGCTGATTGTGAGATCAGTAATGAAACTTGCTTTGAGGCAATACATGCATCACTTTGTAGATCTACAATGCTATCACTTAGTGACTATGACAAAGATGCTTCAGCTCTCTTGGAGGATTATAGAGGCAGCTTCAACCTTGAAGCAATGGAGAAGAAGAATATGAAGAGTAGACATCTTGAGATGAGAAGCATTTTCTCCCCTCTAGATGACACTCTCTCAATGAGCATGCTACAGCTCAAAGAGAGACTTCTACTTACTGCAGATTCAAATTCTCACTGGTTTTGGAAGGCCATATATGGAAGAAAGGTCTCACTAAGAGATCTCAACAAATATTCACTTCAATATTTCATGAGATGCAAGGTTCTTCAGTGGTTCAAAGGAGATGGTATTCTACAAAGGGAGGATGCCATGATTATGCAGCACATCACTCATCTTCCATATTGGAGTGAGTCAATGAGGATGATGAGAAAGAGATCACATGATCACTTGCAGACATATATGGGCCAGCAAGCTTGGTTACGCTGGTTGCCCTTGGGAGACTCCTATCACTCTCCAAAGCACCTATTTTTCTAATCTATGCCTTAAAGAATGGTCATGAAATGAATAAGGAGGCATGGCAACGCTGGTTGGTTTGGGGTAAGCATGATCACTACCCAAATATTCTCATTCTATCATCTCATGCTTTATGCATCATTAATAGAGTATATGGAAAGAAAGCATGGTTGATGTGGTTGTTAAAAAGAGAGTTTGGACATCACATGTTAAATCTCATGTCCATGTATTCACCCATGTTTGAAATATTTCTCATTTATCCACATGTATTTCTGTTGGAGGTATGTTTCATGCATGAACTTTGGCTTGGGAGGAGGGATGACTCCCTCCTGATGTGGTATGATGGAACTTGATTGTACTATGTTGATGAGACATTTCACATGTCCATGATTGTGTTATTGCTCCATGATCCACATGTTGATGAGGCAAGAGGGCTGCAAAATTCCTTGTTGCTATGGCTGCTCTTGGGTGAGTATGGTTACTACCCAATAACACATCATTTTTTGAATCATGCCTTGGATATCAATGATATGTTGCAGCAAGAGAAGGCATGTATAATTTTTCACTTCAGAAAGTATGGCCACCACATGACATCTCCTATGTCTATGTGTTTTTCATTGTGTAAAATTTGGCATATTGATCTCATGATGTGCATTGATTATGATACTTTGTATTGGGCTGATGTGACATATCATATGTCCATTAGTATGGTTTTTTTTTATGATGCACATGAGGAGGAAAGAAGGCAGCAAGACCTCTTGTTGCCTTGGTTTCTTTTAAATGAGTATGGTGACCACCCCATAGCTCATAATTTTCTGATTCATGCCCTATGTATTAAAGATAAATTGCAGCAAAGGAGGGCATGTACATCATCTTTTGGAAAGCTTGACTTTCCCATCTTACATGGAGGAGATGGAGGATGGAAGCAAAGGGCCTTGCTCCGGTGGTTATTATTAGGAGAATATGGTTTGACATCTTTGCCCACCCATGTTTCTCCTTCACTTTTTCTTTTGCATAACGCTGGAATGATGGAGTTTGGATCCAACAAAGCCAACATGGCTAAGAATGAAAGCATAACAATGCTTAATCAAGTTCATAAAACATGGATGGAGGAATGTTCTTGCATGATGAAGCTTTTCCTTTATGGAAGGAGCTACTTTATTTTATGTCTCTCATGTGTTTATGATGGTGTTGGACAACATGTAATTGTCATTTTGTACTTCATGATAAGAAGAGGACATCTAACCTTACAGTTGGAAGTCATCTCATGCATTTGTGGAAGACAGCTTTGGAACCAAACATACATGACCTATAGGAGAAAATGGAGAAAGCATTCCTTATGTGGATGCAATTTGGAGGGGAATAGATGGTTTTCATATACAATAAGAGTTGCTTGAGGGCAAGCAACATTTTTCCGAGGGAGACTGTAATATTCCCAATTTTTGCAACTAATGGGAATATTACATTTTAATTTCAGTTTGCTTAACTCATGAATAAAAGTGTAAAGGAGGAACTCTAAAACTCATAATTAGAAAAATAAATCAATTCCCAATGTGAACATGGAAAAATATGGGCCATTTCAATCAAATACACTTAGGTGTGAAAAGGAATGAAGAAGGTTGACTAGGTCAATAGGAGCAAATCACAACAGTGTCTAGATGCATTAAACCTCCTTATTGATCAACACAGTTTTACATGGAGACCCTTCATGTGAAAAGGGTTAACTCATTGGAGGTTGTTTAGGGTTCTCCAAACCCTAATGCTATAAAAGGAAGAGGAAGGCCACAATCAAATGTTGTTGAAGATAATTCGATTTTGAGATTTCTTAGACAACTCAAAATCTCTGGTTGTTTATCTAGAGAGAGGAATTTCCTATTTAGGAATTCCTCCTCCTTCATTGAGGAGCTCTTGAAGGAGTATGTTATAAAATGCCTCACATCTAGGCTTGATGCCAAGCTTCCTCAATCAATACAGCGTTATTTCTGTAGCAGAATAATACTGTGTTGCTGGGTGTTGCAGTGAGGGGTTTTCAACACCACTTCCAGATCTAGTTTTGCAGAAAAGGGAGCATTCCTTTCTATGGAAGATTAGTGAGGAAGAATTGAGCTTCATATTCATATATTTGCATCAAGACAAAGGACCTTCCAACATCAACTGCGCATTATACTTCAGAAACTGCGTTATTTTCCAGTGCATTGCTACAGCAGGGTTTCTACCCTAGTTTGGGGCTCATTTCCTTGAGGAAGGGCCATCCCTTCTTCTGGAAAGTTTGTACTTCAGCCTATTCTATAATTTTAGAAATTTCAGCTCATATACTCAGAGTTTCAGTGATTCTGCATTTTTCATATCCATATTCAGCAGATCTGTTACTTGTATTTTTTCTTTCATGAAATCCCCTTGCCGGGTGATCTATTTGATGTATAAAAGGAGTTGAATCTCTATTTTTCTTCATTATCTGTCATAATAAACTTCAGATCTGATCTTTCAGACATATTTTTTCTAATTTATTTAGAAATTACGCTCTCCATGCTTCATCCATATTCTGCATACTCAAAGCCATGGGAAATCAGAAGTTTTAAGCATATACGGGGATGGAGGAACTGTTTAACATATCTATAATGCTTTGTTTAAGCTTAAATTTGGAGCATAGGTCCCTCATGACCTAATATAAAATAACCTACCAGAATGTCCCTTAATTTTACGCATATTTATGAATACATCTATTTTAGGGTTGCAATCACTCCTTTTCCTCAGTTTTTGGATCCTAAATTCAGATCTAAGTTGTTGCTGTACTGGAAATCAGTTTTTGAGTGTCTATCACCACATTTATGCACTGATATCTCTCTACACTTTCAGTAGAGCGTTTTACTTTGTTGCAACCCCTCATTGGGCCTTCTCTTAAAGACAACTAGGTGTGGGAGATCTGTTTAACCCACCTAGGCTTATTTGTTTCAGCTTAAATCTTGGATTTAGTTTTTATATTGCCTTATATAAAGTATCCAAGAGTTATTTTCCTGTTCTAAAGCATATTTTTCTGAAAATTCACTTTTAAGTGCATGATTCATGAGATGTTCCTAAAAAGGAATATTAGAGTGGTATCAGAGCAAGATCTTTGGTTCAGCCTATGGCTTCAAGCCAAAGTTCTGAATCCCTGAAGGAGGAATATTTAAAGCTCTATAGAAAAATTCTGCAGATGGCCAGGTAGCCTCTGGATCTTATCCTTTTTTCAAAGGCAACATATCCAGTAAATGCCCCTACAGTCAATCTCTGGAATATAATTTTGATATTCCTGAAAAGGGAAATTTACAACGATATCAGAGAAGAGAAGAGAAGAAAAAGAGATCAGAATTATGGAGAGGATGAGTTTACTCTCATCAGTGTTTAGATCTAATAAGAGCCTCTCCAAAGAGGTAAATCATAAGAGATAAAGAAGATGCACCGAGACTCCTAGAGGGTTTCAAGAAGAAGCAAGCTGCAGTGAAACCTGCATAAGGTTTCAAGAAGAAGAAGGAATCCCTAGCACTTCCTATCATCAAAGCAGAAGACCGGAGAATCCTAGATCTCCTCATAGATCTACTACTCTCACCTTCTTTGAAGAAGGTGAGAGGTATAGCAATGAAGGAGAGAGATTTAAAGAAACTCCTAAAGGGTTTCAAGATGAAGAGGAAGATACCAGCATTGGTATGCTTGAAGGAAGAAGACCATCATTATTGCCAGAAGTTGGAGGCATCATTGATCCGGGTGGAGGAACTCTTGTGTTCTGTCAAGAGGTTCCCACATATCAGTTGATCCATGGTATGCATGAAATTTCAGCACATATTGTTTCAAGATTAATGCATAGCCAAGGATTAAGTCAAAATGATGATTTGAAGCAAAGACATGTTACAGTGCAGAGGACCCTTGATATAATCAAGGATGAGACTGGAAGCTATCCCTATGCATCATTTTTGAGCTGCATTCAATCTCCTGGGTTGATATGTAGGGTCTCAAGAAAGGGGATTAGTACTATCCTATGTTTAATGGCTGATTGCGAGATCAGTAATGAAACTTGCTTTGAGACAGTACATGCATCACTTTGTAGATCTACAACGCTATCACTTAGTGATTGTGACAAAGAGGCTTCAGCTCTCTTGGATCATTCTAGAGGCAACTTCAACCTTGAAGCAGTGGAGAAGAAGAAGATGAAGAGTAGACATCTTGAGATGAGAAACATTTTCTCCCCTCTAGATGACACTCTCTCAATGAGCATGCTACAGCTCAAAGAGAGACTTCTACTTACTGTAGATTCAAAGCCTCACTAGTTTTGGAAGGCCATAGATGGAAGAAAGGTCTCACTAAGAGATCTCAACAAAGATACATTTCAATATTTCATGAGATGCAAGGTTCTTCAGTGGTTCAAAGGAGATGGTATTCTACAAAGGGAGGATGCCATGATTATGCAGCACATCACTCATCTTCCATATTGGAGTGAGTGGATGAGGATGATGAGTAAGATATCACATGATCACTTGCAGACATATATGGGCTAGCAAGCTTGGTTACATTGGTTTCCCTTGGGAGACTCCGATCACTCTCCAAAGGCACCTATTTTTTTGATCTATGCCTTGAAGAATGGTCATGAAATGAATAAGGAGGCATGGCAACGCTGGTTGCTTTGGGGTAAGCATGATCACTACCCAAATATTCTCATTCTCTCATCTCATGCTTTATGCATCATTAATAGAGTATATGGAAAGGAAGCATGGTTGATGTGGTTGTTAAAAAGAGAGTTTGAACATCACATGTTAAATCTCATGTCCATGTATTCACCCATGTTTGAAATATGTCTCATTTATCCACGTGTATTTCTGTTGGAGGTATGTTTCATGCATGAACTTTGGCTTGGGAGGAGGGATGACTCCCCCATGATGTGGTGTGATGGAGCTTGCTTGTACTATGTCGATGAGACATTTCACATGTCCATCATTGTGTTATTGCTCCATGATCCACATGTTGATGAGGCAAGAGGGCTGCAGAAGTCCTTGTTGCTATGGCTGCTCTTGGGTGAGTATGGTTACTACCCAATAGCACATCATTTTCTGAATCATGCCTTGGACTTCAGTGATATGTTGCAGCAAGAGAAGGCATGTATAATTTTTCACTTGAGAAAGTATGGCCATCACATGACATCTCCTATGTCTATGTGTTTTGCATTGTGTAAAATTTGGCATATTTATCTCATGATGTGCATTGATGATAATACTTTGTATTGGGCTGATGTGACATATCATATGTCCATTAGTATGGTTTGGTTTCATAATGCACATGAGGAGGAAAGAAGGCATCAATACCTCTTATTGCTTTGGTTTCTTTTAAATGATTATGGTGACCACCCCATAGCTCATAATTTTCTGATTCATGCCCTATGTATTAAAGATAAATTGCAGCAAAGGAGGGCATGTACATCATCTTTTGGAAAGCTTGGCTTGGCCATATTACATGGAGGAGATGGATGATGGTAGAAAAAGGCCTTGCTCCGATGGTTATTATTAGGAGAATATGGTTTTACATCTTTGTCCACCCATGTTTCTCCTTCACTTATTCTTTTGCATAACGCTGGAATGATGGAGTTTGGATCCAACAAAGCCAACAGGGCTAAGAATGAAAGCATAACAATTCTTAATCAAGTTCATAAAACATGGATGGAGGAATGTTCTTGCATGATGAAGCTTTTCCTTTATGGAAGGAGCTACTTTATTTTATGTCTCTCATGTGCTTATGATGGTTTTGGACATCATGTAATTTCCATTTTTTACTTCATGATAAGAGGAGGACATCTAACCTTACAGTTGGAAGTCATCTCGTGCATTTGTGGAAGACAAGTTTGGAACCAAACATACATGACCTATAGCAGCAAATGGAGAAATCATTCCTTATGTTGATGCCATTTGGAGGGGAATAAATGGTTTGCATATACAATAAGAGTTGCCTGAGGGCAAGCAACATTTTTCCGGGGCAGACTGTAATATTCCCAATTTTTGCAGCTAATGGGAATATTTCATTTTAATTTTAGTTTTATTAACTCATGAATAAAAGTGTAAAGGAGGAAATCTAAAACTCCTAATCAGAAAAATAAATCAATGCCCAATGTGAACATGGAAAAATCTGGGCATCTCAATAAAATACACTTAGGTGTGAAAAGGAATGAAGAAGGTTGACTAGGTCAATAGGACCAAATCACAACAGTGTCTAGATGCATTGAACCTCCTTATTGATCAGCGCAGTTTTAGATGTAGAACCTTAATGTGAAAAGGGTTAACTCATTGGAGGTGGTTTAGGGTTCTCCAAACCCTAATTCTATAAAAGGAAGAGGAAGGCCACAAGCAAAGGTTGTTGAAGACAATTCGATTTTGAGATTGCTTAGACAACTCAAAATCTTTGGTTGTTTAGCTAGAGAGAGGAATTTCTTGTTTAGGAATTCCTCCTCCTTCATTGAGGAGCCCTTGAAGGAGTATGTTCTGAAATGCCTCACATATAAGCTTGAGGCCAAGCTTCCTCCATCAAGACAATGTTATTTCTGCAGCAGAATAATACTGTGTTGCTGGGTGTTGTAGTGAGGGGTTTTCAACACCACTTCCAGGTCTAGTTTTGCAGAAAAGGGAGAATTCCTTTCTCTGGAAGATTAGTGAGGAAGCCTCGAGCTTCATATTCATATCTTGTCATCAGGCCAAAGGGCCTTCCAACATCAACTGCGCAGTATACTTCAGAAACTGTGTTATTTTCTAGTGCATTGTTGCAGCAGGGTTTCTACCCTAGTTTAGGGCTCATTTCCTTGAGGAAGGGCCATCCCTTCTTCTCGAAAGTTTGTACTTCAAAATATTCTGTAATTTTGGACATTTCAGCTCATATACTCTGATTTTCAGTGATTCTACATTTTTCATATCCATATTCTGCAGATTTTTTACTTGTATTTGTTCTTTCATGAAATCCCCTTGCGGGGTGATCTATTTGATGTATAAAAGGAGCCGAATCTCTATTTTTATTCATTATATGTTATAATAAACTTCAGATATGATGTTTCAGACATGTTTTGTCTAATTTCTTCAGAAATTACGCTCTGCATGCTTCATCCATTTTCTACATACTCAAAGCCATGGGAAATCAACATTTTTAAGCATATTCGGGGATGGAGGAATTGTTTAACATAGCTAGAACGCTTTGTTTAAGCTGAAATTTTGAGCATAGGTCCCTCATGACCTAATGTAAAATAGCCTCCCGGAATTTCACTTAATTTTATGCATATTTCTGAATACATCTATTTTAGGGTCGAAATCATTGCTTTTCCTCACTTTTTGGATCCTAAATTCAGATCTAAGTTGCTGTTGTACTTGAAATAAGTTTCTAAGTGTCTATAATCACATTTTATGCACTGATAGCTCTCTGAAATTTCAGTAGAGAATTTTATTTTGCTGCATCCCCTCATTGGGCCTTCTCTTAAAGATAACTAGGTGTGGGAGATCTGTTTAACCCACCTAGGCTTATTTGTTTCAGCTTAAATATTGGATTTAGTTTGTATATTTTATGATCTAAATTATAAAGAGTTATTTTCCTGTTATAAAGCATATTTTTCTGAAAATTCATTTTTAAGTGCATGATTCATGAGCTGTTCCTAAATAGGAATGTTACAGTGGTATCAGAGCAAGATATTTGTCTCAGACTGTGGATTCAATCGAAAGTGTTGAATCCCTAAAGGAGGAATATTTCAAGCTCTATAGACAGAGTCTGCAGATGGCCAGGTAGCCTCTGGATCTCATCCTTTTTTGAAAGGTGACATATCCAGTAAATCCCCCTATAGCCAATCTATGGAATAGGATTTTGATATTCCTGAAAAGGGAACTTTACAGCGGTATCAGATAAGAGAAGAGAAGAAACAGAGATCAGAATGATGGAGAGGATGAGTTTACTCTCATCAGTGTTTAGATCTAAGAAGAGCCTCTCTAAAGAGGTAAATCAGAAGAGAGAAAGAAGATGCATAGAGACTCCCAGAGGGTTTCAAGAAGAAGCAAGATGTAGTGAGACCTGCATAAGGTTTCAAGAAGAAGAAGGAAGCCCTAGAACTTACTATCAACAAAGTAGAAGACCAAAGAATCCTATATCTCCTCATAAATCTACTATGCTCACTTTATTTGAAGAAGGTGAGAGGCATAGCAATGAAGGAGAGAGATGCAAAGAAACTCCTAAAGGGTTTCAAGATGAAGAAGAAGATACCAGTGCTGGTATGCTTGAAGTAAGAAGACCACCATTCTTGCCAGAAGTTGGAGGCATCATTGATCCAGGTGGAGGAACTCTTGTGTTCTTTCAAGAGGTTCCCACATATCAGTTGATCGAGGGTATGCATGAAATTTCATCGCATATTGTTTCAAGATTAATGCATAGCCAAGGATTAAGTCAAAATGTTGATTTGAAGCAAATACATGTCACAGTGCAGAGGAACCTTGATCTAATCAAGGATGAGACTGGAAAATATCCCTATGAATCATTGTTGAGCTGAATTCAATCTCTTGGGTTGATATGTAGGGTCTCAAGAAAGGGGATTAGTACTATCCTATGTTCAATGGCTGATTGTGAGATCAATAATGAAACTTGCTTTGAGACAGCACATGCATCACTTTGCAGATCTACAGTGCTGTCACTTAGTGACTGTGACAAAGAGGCTTTAGCTCTCTTGGAGCATTCTAGAGGCAGCTTCAACCTTGAAGCAGTGGAGAAGAATAAGATGAAGAGTAGACATCTTGAGATGAGAAGCATTTTCTCCCCTCTAGATGACACTCTCTCAATGAGCATGCTACAACTCAAAGAGAGACTTCTACTTACTATAGATTCAAAGCCTCACTCGTTTTGGAAGGCCATAGATGGAAGAAAGTTCTCATTAAGAGATCTCAACAAAGATTCATTTCAATATTTCATGAGATGAAAGGTTATTCAGTCGTTAAAAGAAGATGGTATTCTACAAATGGAGGATGCCATGATTATGCAGCACATCACTCATCTTCCATATTGGAGTGAGTGGATGAGGATGATGAGCAAGAGATCACATGATCACTTGCATACATATATGGGCCAGCAAGCTTGGTTACGCTGGTTGCCCTTGGGAGACTCCTATCACTCTCAAAATGCACCTATTTTTCTGATATATGCCTTGAAGAATGGTCATGAAATGAATAAGGAGGCATGGCAATGCTGGTTGGTTTGGGGTAAGCATGATCACTACCCAAAGATTCTCATTCTCTCATCTCATGCTTTATGCATCATTAATAGAGTATATGGAGAGGAAGCATGGTTGATGTGGTTGTTAAAAAGAGAGTTTGGACATCACATGTTAAATCTCATGTCCATGTATTCACCCATGTTTGAAATATGTCTCACTTATCCACATGTATTTCTGTTGGAGGTATGTTTCATGCATGAACTTTGGCTTGGGAGGAGGGATGACTCCCCCATGATGTGGTATGATGGAGCTTGCTTGTACTATGTTGATGAGACATTTCACATGTCCATAATTGTGTTATTGCTCCATGATCCACATGTTGATGAGGCAAGAGGGCTGCAAAAGTCCTTGTTGCTATGGCGCTCTTGGGTGAGTATGGTTACTACCCAATAGCACATCATTTTCTGAATCATGCCTTGGATTTCAATGATATGTTGCAGCAAGGGAAGGCATGTATAATTTTTCACTTGAGAAAGTATGGCCACCACATGACATCTCCTATGTCTATGTGTTTTGCATTGTTTAAACTTTGGCATATTGATCTCATGATGTGCATTGATGATGATAATTTGTATTGGGCTGATATGACATATCATATGTCCATTAGTATGGTTTGGTTTCATGATGCACATGAGGAGGAAAGAAGGCAGCAAGACCTCTTGTTCCTTTGGTTGCTTTTAAATGAGTATGGTGACCACCCCATAGCTCATAATTTTCTGATTCATGCCCTATGTATTAAAGATAAATTGCAGCAAAGGAGGGTATGTACATCATCTTTTGGAAAGCTTGGCTTTCCCATCTCACATGGAGGAGATGGAGGATGGCAGCAAAGGGCCTTGCTCCAGTGATTATTATTAGGAGAATATGGTTTGACATATTTGTCCACCCATGTTTCACATTCATTTCTTCTTTTGCATAATGCTGGAATGATGGAGTTTGGATCCAACAAAGCCAACAGGGCTAAGAATGAAAGCATAACAATGCTTAATCAAGTTCATAAAACATGGATGGAGGAAAGTTCTTGCATGATGAAGCTTTTCCTTTATGGAAGGAGCTACTTTATTTTATGTCTCTCATGTGTTTATGATGGTGTTGGACATCATGTAATTGTCATTTTGTAATTCATGATAAGAAGAGGACATCTAACCTTACAGTTGGAAGTCATCTTGTGCATTTGTGGAAGACAGCTTTGGAACCAAACATACATGAGCTATAGCAGAAAATGGACAAATCATTCCTTATGTGGATTCCATTTGGAGGGGAATAGATGGTTTGCATATACAATAAGAGTTGCTTAAGGGCAAGCAACATTTTTCCACGGGAGACTGTAATATTCCAAATTTTTGCAGCTAATGGGAATATTGCATTTTAATTTAAGTTTGCTTAACTCATGAATAAAAGTGTAAAGGAGGAACTCTAAAACTCCTAATCAGAAAAATAAATCAATGCCCAATGTGAACATGGAAAAATCTGGTCCATTTCAATAAAATACACTTAGGTGTGAAAAGGAATGAAGAAGGTTGACTAGGTCAACAGGACCAAATCACAATAGTGTCTAGATGCATTGAACCTCCTTATTGATCAGTGCAGTTTTATATGGAGACCCTTCATGTGAGAAGGGATAAATCATTGGAGGTGGTTTAGGGTTCTCCAAACCCTAATGCTATAAAAGTAAGAGGAAAGCCACAAGCAAATGTTGTTGAAGATAATTCGATTTTGAGATTGCTTAGACAACTCAAAATCTCTGGCTATTTAGCTAGAGAGAGGAATTTCCTGTTTAGGAATTCCTCCTCCCTCATTAAGGAGCTCTTGAAGGAGTATGTTCTGAAATGCCTCACATATAGTCTTGAGGCCAAGCTTCCTCCATCAAGACAACATTATTTCTGTAGCAGAATAATACTGTGTTGTTGGGTGTTGTAGTTAGGGGTTTTCAACACCACTTCCAGATCTAGTTTTGTAGAAAAGGGAGAATTAATTTATCTGGAAGATTAGTGAGGAAGACTTGAGATTCATATTAAGATATTGGCATCAGGCCAAAGGATATTCCAACATCAACTACATAGTATACTTCAGAAACTGCATTATTTTCCAGTGCATTGCTGCATCAGGGTTTCTACCCTAGTTTGGGGCTCATTTCCTTGAGGAAGGGCCATCCATTCTTCTGGAAATTTTTTACTTTAGCCTCTTCTGTAATTTTGGACATTTCAGCTCATATAATCATATTTTCAATGATTCTTCATTTTTCAGATCCATATTCTGCATATCTGTTACTTGTATTTGTTCTTTCATGAAATCCCCTTGCCAGGTGATCTATTTGATGTATAAAAGGAGCTGAATCTCTATTTTTCTTCATTATATATCATAATAAACTTCAAATATGATGTTTCAGACATGTTTTGTCTAATTTATTCAGAAATTACGCTCTGCATGCTTCAGCCATTTTCTGCATACTCAAAGCCATGGGAAATCAACATTTTTAAGCATATCCGGGGATGGAGGAACTATTTAACATAGCTAGAATGCTTTGTTTAAGCTGAAATTTGGAGCATAGGTCCCTCATGACCTAATATAAAATAAAATCCCATAATTTCCCTTAATTTTATGTAGATTTCTGAATACATCTATTTTAGGGGCGAAATCACTGTTTTTCCTCACTTTTTGGATCCTAATTTCAGATCTAAGTTGCTGCTATTCTTGAAATCAGTTTCTGAGTGTATATCAGCACATTTTATGCACTGATATCTCTCTGCACTTTCAGTAGAGCATTTTACTTTGCTGTAGCCCCTCATTGAGCCTCCTCTTAAAGATAACTAGGTGTGGGAGATCTATTTAACCCACCTAGGCTTATTTTTTTTAGCTTAAATATTGGATTTAGTTTGTATATTGTATGATATAAAGTATCCAAGAGTTATTTTCCTTTTTTAAAGCATATTTTTCTGAAAATGCATTTTTAAGTGCATGATTCATGAGTTGTTCCTAAATAGGAATATTACAATGGTATCAGAGCAAGATCTTTGGCTCAGCCTGTGGCTTCAATCCAAAGTGCTGAATCCCTGAAGGAGGAATATTTCAATCTCTATAGACAGATTTTGTAGATGGCCAGGTAGCCTCTGGATCTCATCCTTTTTTCAAAGGTGACATATCCAGTAAATTCCCCTGCAGTCAATATCTGGAATAGAATTTTGATATTCCTGAAAAGGGAAATTTACAGCGGTATCCGAGAGGAGAAGAGAAGAAATAGAGATCATAATAATGGAAAGGATGAGTTTACTCTCATCAGTGTTCAGATCTAAGAAGAGCCTCTCCAAAGAGGTAAATCACTGAGACTCCTAGAGGGTTTCGAAAAGAAGCAAGCTGCAGTGCGACCTACATAAGGTTTCAAGAAGAAGAAGGAAGCCCTAGGCATAATAATTTTTCAAATAGTGCCCATTTATGGCCTCCGCCAATTCATTTCCATCAAAATCAATCAAGGAATAAGCTCCTTTCTATAGGACATTTTTGACGATGAAGGGGCCATACCACATAGATGTGAACTTGCCTGCCCCCAAGGCATCCTTCTCTTGGGCATAAACCAATACAAGGTCACCTTTAGAGAAAACCCTAGGTTTGAGTGCCTTATCATATTGAACCTTTACCCATTTCTTATGTGCCTCATTCATCGTAGCCACATCTCAACACTGCTCATCAAGATGTTCCAGATGAAGGAGATGTTATTCAAGACTAGAATTGTCAGGAATAAGCTCAACAAATAACTCAAGAGATAGAATTTCACACTCAATAGGAAATATATATTCCAACCCATAAGCCAGTTGAAATGGAGTAAAACCGGTTGCAGTTTTTATTGACATCTGGTATGCCCAAAGTATAGGATACATCATAATATGCCAATTGGATCTGGCTTGATCAATCGTTCGTTGAAGAATTGTCTTCAAGGATTTTTTCATGGCTTCCACTTGCCCATTTGCTTGAGGATAATAAGGAGATGAATGCTCCTGCCAGAAACCTAATTTCAGAGCCAATTCAACCATCATGTTGTTCTAAAAGTGACTTCCATGGTCAGTGACAATCTCTTTGGGAATACCAAAACGCGAAATGAGTTTATTGAAGAGGAAAATAGCTTCTGTCTCACCGTCATTCCCTAATGTAGGCATAGACTCAACCCACTTCGTGAAGTATTATACAGCTATAATAATGTACTTGTGCCCTTTAGCTGAAGGCGGGTTACAAGTAGTATAATCAATACCCCGCTTTGTAAAGGGTCTGACAATAATGAAAGGACATAGCGTAGTTGGATGCGCGTGCATATTTCGAGTATAGACCTAACACAGATGACACCTTTTGACCGATTCCATACAATCTTTGAAACCCGAAGACCAAAAGTATCCTACACACAAGATTTTTTGGGCTGTAGCAAGCCTAGATAAATTACCACCACAAGCTCCACTGTGGCAATCATTTAGCACAACCTCAGCCTCTTCGAGAGTTAAACAGTGTCTAAGGATCGAATTGACCCCACGACGATATAAAGTATCACTAATAATCAAATAAATTTTGACTAAGTGACATAAATTTCGACACTCATCTTTCGAAAATATCGAGGGAAACTTCACAGTATGGAGATAAATTATGAGATCCCCATACCAAGGATCCTGTGAAGAAATGAGAAAAAGATGTTCATCAGGGAATGATTTTTCATAAACAATCTCTTCTCCACAGGGAAACTCAAAAATCAATTCCGCAAAAATTAATGATTTCTTGGACTTGGCAGACATAAAATCAAGATCAAATTCCTCCAAAATCACAATCCATCGATTGTATATTCCCCCAATCACTCGCCTACTGAAAACAAACTGAAATGGATTGATTGTTGCCAAAACATAAGTTTTGCGAAGAAGAATGTAATGTCTGATCCGCTGAACAACATGAACAGTTGCTAAAGAAAGCTTCTCTATCAGAGAATACTGGAGTTCAGGTCCTACCAAGCCTTGACTGAGGTAGTATATAACATGATCGGAAAGAGCATCATCCTCCTAAACCAGAACCATACCAATGGTAGATTTTGCTGTTGCAAGATACAAGAGGAAATCCTGCTATAATTGGGTGGACTCAATAAAGGATCATATGTCAATGCTTTTTTCAAAGCATCGAATGAGCATTGATCAAAGTCATCCCAAAAAAATGGAACTCCCTTCTTTAATAATCTCATAAATCCTTTTGTAATCTCGGCATGATTTACGATGAATCTCCATAGAAAATTAGCTTTTCCTTACAGACTTTGAAGTTGAAAAATTGAAGACAGGGGAGGCAACTGGAGTATTGCCTCAACCTTGAAGGGATCTACCCTAATCCCTTCCATAGACAAAATGAATCCCAACAACCGACTGTATGTGACAGCGAAAACACACTTGTTCGGGTTCAATCGGATTTTATAATGCTGACATCGTTCAAAAACTTGACAAAGGTGAGAAGGATGATCAATTCTCTTACGAGAATGAGCAGCTAAATCATCCAAATATGCCTCCATAATATGTTTGATATCATGGAAAGCATAAGACATAGCCCGTTGAAAAGTAGCTCCAGCATTTGAGGCCAAAAGGCATTTTCTTGTAAGCAAAGGTACCCCAGGGACAAATAAATGCAGTCTTATGCTGATCTTCAAGACGGATAGTAATTTGGTTATATCCAGAGAAACCGTCCATGAAGGAGAAAATCTCATTCCCTGCACACTCATCGATAATTTGATCTATAAACAGGGTGGGGTAGTTATCTTTAGGACATGCTTTATTTAGGTCCGGGAAATCGATGCAAACTCAAATCATTCCTTGTTTCTTGTCCACAAGAACTGCATTCGAAACCCACTCAGTTAAAGGAAAGAGGTAAATAAACCCTGCCTTAAGCAGCTTCTCTACCTCAGCTTTGATAGTTGCTGCCTTCCTAGGGTTGACCGGATGAAGCTTTTTCCTGATAGGCTTATCATTTTCGTATACCTTGATCTCATGCTAGACAATATATGGATCTATAGTAGGTATTTCCTCATAAGACAAAGCAAACACATCTCTAAACTCTTGAAAGAGATTGGTGTAATTTTGAATCTCTTGAGGGGAACACTCGGCTCTGATGAATAAATTCTCTATGATGTTGGGATCTCTGGAGATGTTCACTAGGATAGTAGGAGAAATCACAACCATGTTCCCTTCAGCAAAAACCAGTGCTGGTGCTAAAGGGTTCAAGACTGGGTGAACAGGATCAGAACACTAAGGGCTAGGAAAACTTGATTCAACTTCACGCAAGTCTGGTAGAAAGTAAGACCAATGATGCAAATCATCCCATGGTCTCTCTACACCAGTAATTGCTTCTACGATGTCCTCTTTAGATGGAAGAGTGGTATCAAGGAAATCTTGAGCCGAAGATGAACTGAGAGTCCAAGCCAAAGTCACATATCCATCCAATTCCTCCAATGAAAGAGAAACTGGAATGGAATCTGCGAAGTCAACAATAGAGCTATAAGCAATCTCAACTACAGATATAGGAAATTCCATTCCACCCACTTGACCTTCTTCTAATGTGGAGGTAGGAGAAGGTAAGGTCCAGGGGTCCAAAAAAAAATGATTTCTGAAGAACTCTCTTCGAATAGGAGCCCTGGAGGATGAAATACCATTGATATGAACTGAAGGAGGCGGAAGATCAAAAGTAACCATCAAGGAAGTGTACATTCCAACCCCCATATTCTCGACAGGTGACTTGGTATCCTTTACCAAAGGAATGGTTGAGTCAGAAGAAGCATTCAGATCTACAAGAGAACAATCAAGTTGGTCAACCATGAAAATTATCCCTTCGTGAGGGAAACAAACAATAATAAATAATGAGGATGCAATGGCATCCATCTCATAAATCCAGTTTCGCCCCAACAGAAGGTTATAGTCTAAGCTTGCATCGACTATCTCAACTTCGATATTAACAGTCTTGCCCCCAACACAGATGGGAAAAGCTGGAACAATACCATGTGGCCTATGAGAATGACCATAAAATGCAGTCAGAAGAGTGGCTGAAGGAACAATTGTGGGAGATCCAATACCCTTCTAGCATGCAAGGGACATTACACACGTGGAAGCACCCTCATCCACGACTGTTCGAAAGATATTGAATTTCTGATAAGTCAATCTAATATGGAATACCATATGATGAGGAAGTCTCTTTTTAAAATTCAACATATCAAATGAGATCATAAGAGAATTATTTGGATCAACAGCCCCAATAGTGGTGAGAAAAGAACTCCGCTGAGCCAGACAAGAATGGAGCACCTCTAACGCAGACATGGCACAAGGAAGTTGAGCCAGATCTTCTACAATCGAGTAGTTATGGGCAGCATTGGCATTAGGATTGATCGTCATACGCTTTGAGGATGTTTTCGACATCTGAGGTATAGGCTCAATAGTAGGCCTCGTAATATGAAGTGGCTCAGTACTATCAGGATCACCCTTGGCTTTCAAAGACTCAAATTTACCATAGTTACAAGATCTCGTAGCGATATATGTGTGAGTGCTCATCATGTATATGTTTGATGTATTTTCCCCTTCGTAGCTGCCCCGAGAGAGAGCCCCAGTATTTGGATTCACGCCAGCAAGTAATTGTTGCCCTTGGGGAAAAGGGTTTGTTAGCACAACTTGGGAAGTAGAAGAACCATGTTAAGCTAACAAGTGCTGCGCATCTTGAATTTTAGGGAAAAGGTGCATAAGATGATCTTCAGTGCACAATTTGCATGGAAATTTCACTTTATTTTTATTATCCTTTTTACCCTCTCCAACATGATCATTTTATTTTTTTGCATTACCCTTCCCATCCTTGTCCTTTTTCTTGTTATTCCGTCCCTTCTTCTTCCCATCAGATTTTTGATTTCCTTTTGGGTTGGAATTTTGGACAACATTAATTTCCAAGGACTGGGAAGGAGTTGACACTGAAGGCACAACCTAACCAGAAGAAGAAGATTGTATGGACAACTACTGCAATTGACTTAGCAGGTTATTCGTACTACTATCAATAAAACTGATAAGCCCATCACCATGAGGACCAGGTTTAGTTTTGGCTAAGTCCAATTTGAAGTGAGGAGCATCTGAAATTTTTTTGTTAAGGACTCTAGACTGAGAATAAATTAGTTCTAACTACTGAGCCCTAAAAATAGCCTACTCTTCAGAAAATACCCCTGAAAGGGATACATCCTTAGAAATTTATGGTTGTAAAGATTTCAAAAACCATTCAAGAAGGAATTCATTTGGGATTTTGGCTATAATGAGCCTCTTCCTTCTTCGCCATTCCTGAATATGATAAAAAATGTGAGTTTCCTTATCTTGCTGAAAAGTGGCAAAGAGGTCAGTCCCGGCGTCATAACAGATAGATAGCTGAAAATGATTTAATAACATGGTAGCCAACTCTCCAAAAGTAAAAAAACTCCCCCCAGTTAAATCTATGTACCATTTGGCCACATTTTTAGTTAAGGTTATTTGAAATAATCTCAACCTAATCGAATCATCGATCGGGGAGTTTTAGGAACACCATAAATGGAAAATGGTGATATGATCTACTGGATCCTCGCCAGTTTTCCCTTCAAACTTTGAAATGTTTGAGGGGATCTTGGTGGAGATCGGAGGCCAACCTGGACTATACCAAATAGGATATTTAGTCAATTTAGATAGATCTGGCAAGTTTAACATTGCCAGAAATGGTAAGCGAGGAGGAGCCTGGGAATTCCATTCCCCATAGGAAGGATTCCCCACATTCTGAAAAGAATAACCTGGATATTTTGAGGCACCAGGTTGCCAGATTTTGTTCGTAGAAAATGTCGGGCCATAAGAAAATCCTTGTGACCGAACATTTGGAGAAGGACCCCCTCCCAACATAGAGTTACTATACGATGGAACATTCCCTCCAAATGAGGTATTGAATGGAGAAGAGACCCCTTGGTAAGGGTTCCAGGCATTTGCAAATGGAGAAAAATCCTGAGAAGTAATCGATGAAGGGAAAGGAAAATTCCTTTGCTGACCAACGAATAACTGACTCCCCACTGCTAACGCTGTAAAAACAAAGTTCCATCCTGATAATACATTAGAATTATAACCTCCAGAAAAAGGATTAAAACCTTGACTCTAAGAGGTAAAAGGTAAAGATCCTAAGGAAGCGATTGAATGAGGGATATGCCCACTTCCAAAGGGGAACTCTTGAAACAAAGTTGGTCCACTAGCCATAGAAGGTATGGGCGTGGAGACAGTTGAAGCAATAGAAAAGGATAAAGAAGGAATTCCACTAGTGGGCATTCCATAATAAAAGGGACCAGATTGAGAAGCATGTGCTTGGGCATTTCCAGAGCCAAACACAGCAGCACTAGAAGTGATTGTCGACATAGAAATAGTGCCCCCTCCTTCAACTGAAAGAGGAGTCTGAACACTTGTAGTGTTCATAACTGAAATTGTGTTCCCAGTCATGCCCATCGAAAGAATGGGATATGACGGAAAAGGACTAGTCGGTCTCTGAGACTCGGGCCCGATGTATTGAATAATGTGAGGATAACTAGCAAGAAGAGATTCAACAGGTTGAGGGAATTCCTCTATTTCTACTTCTTCTGCTAGAAATAAAACTCTAGAGATGAGTGGAGCACTCCTCTCTATACTAACACCGACACCAGAACCACCCACAGAAATAACAAGCCCCAACGGAGGATCTCTCTTTGTTGCGTTCGAAACCACCAGGTGAAAATCACCATCTGAATTACTCCTATGCGTTCTTGAAGAAGGCTTAGCACTCACGGGGGATAACCCACGAAGCCTCCTCAATCGACGAGGCGATCGGTCAACCACTTTAAGAGATTAAATTTAGACTAAAAAAATATATAAAGCTAATAAATCTAGGAGCAAAGAGCACACTCTAAAAAGTTCTTAAGATACAGCCAGAAAAGAAGCTCTCAAGTATTTACGCTCTAGGTGATTAGGACTGGACACCAAAATACAAGAAAAAGAAATAATAGGACCCTCTCAAAATAGTTTGGGGTAATTACGCCCCAGGCCTACTAGCGAAGGTAACATAAATAGTTACGTTGACCTCCTAACAACAACCTTTGCCGGTGTAAGTTCCTGAGCTTCGCAAGGGCACCCTCCAAAAGTACTGATGGAAGTGATGCAACGTTTGTCTCAGGTACCATGGGTATTCCCCCCCGAAATCACTTGTGCGGTCCCTAGGATATGCAACTAAGGGCACCAATCCATATCGGTAGCCGGGCGGAATGGTATTAGGTCAAGATTCAAAAAATAGGAAAGGGGGTATCTCTCTTCTCTACTTGCACTATCCCTCGCACTTGACTTTCTGGAGGAGAGATTTCTTGATCCACTTAACGGTGTTGGATTTCACTCTTTCTATGTTTAACAATTTGAGCAGCCTTGGAGAGTGAACTCTCCACTCACCTAATCCAAGGCCCTACAACCTAGCTAGTTGGTGTATGATTAATGACAATGATACAAAAACTTCTAGTTTATTTTAATTATATCGATTGTTTTAAATTGGTTGTTACTTAAGTCAAGGGTACACAGAAGTGAAACTGATGGTGTTTTATGATGCAGAAGAAATCAATGAAAACCTAGTTACATGCAAATGCAACAATTTCCTTTCGATGAAAAACGATATCTACATGGGTTCTACGAAACTAATAAGCAAAAACTTTGTTTTTTTCTTTTCAGACACTCACACTTCACATGATCCAGAAAGTTATTAAAAATACTAAAATGCTCAAATGCACTTAATGCAAACTACCAATGAGATGCAAATCCTAAGATGCTAACTCTAAAGAAGAAAAAAAGAGTCTCTAGAAAGACAATGGTTTGATCACTTTTTGACAAAAAAACAAGGCTAGTTCCAAACAGAACTCCTATACATAATAATGCCAAAATGCACTTGAAACAAAAGAGAGAAATCAAGGAAAAACTTCCTTCAAAATCAAGCCAAGAACCAAAGACTAGATACTAACAAAAAGCTTCAAAAGATATAATGCAATTGTAAAAAACAAACTTAGAGAAAAAGCTACGAAAAACATAATTTTTTTTTTGGCTTTTAACTTATAATGGAAGAAAAGAGATTTCAAGAAGACAAGCAAAAAAAAAAAACTACCCAAGAATTGGAATCAAGAAAAATGAGTCTCAACAAAGGCTTCAAATTTCTCAAGCCAACTATGCTACTTTCGCAACGGGACTTAAATGATAAAAAAGAATCATCAAAATCAATCAATTGATTCAACACAGTAGCACAATCTTACAACAAACAACAACTCAAAAAACCAAAAAGAGATTCTTCAAGATTCACAACAAGACAAGTCCAAGAAATTAAGAAAACCAAAATAGACCAAGGAGGCAAAAACCACAAGTGAAGCAATGCATAGGGCCAAGAAGAGAAAAAAAATAGAGGCTCACTGTTCTGAATGGTCAGAACAACCAAGAAATTCAAGAAAAGTTCTTGGTGCTTCAGCCACAATTGCAATCACACAAAGCAAGCAATTCACCAAATGGCTAGGTTTTCACAAAAACAAGAGAGAAATGGATATGAAATCACCATAAACATAGTCCAGAGACCTTAAATACAATAAAGGAATGGTTCAAATCAGATAGAAAAGACTACAGAGGCTGAAAATCCAAATTTTCTAGCCATACGCGGTTTTTTAGTATGTAACTAGTGTGTATACGCGACAATAACCAAGGAAACTCATGCATACAGGGGTCCCTTTGGAAGATGCAAGAGGTATACGCGACTGTGCAGAGACTAAGATGCATATGGAAATAAAGATAAGGAAAAAATAAAAAAGTCAAGACTGATCAAGAGACTAGATCTTCTGTGTGATTGAAAAAAGACTTACTAGAATGTAAAAAGTGATAAAACATGTCAGGAACCTACAAGATAGATAAAACAACCCAAACAAGAGATCACAAGAATGTGATACCCAGCGGAGTCGCCATTTCTGTTTTGGGAAATGTTACCCTAAAGGTCTTGGGTTGATGAACCTTCACAGATTAGGGGCATGTCATTACAACAAGGACTCACTTAACTAACTTTTATGATAATAACTAGAATCTACTGGTTTCAGACCTTACCCAGATATCCCTCGGTTGTAGTAGATCCCACGGGGTGTAAACCCCCTGCAACTCTTTGTGCTCCTTAATCTCTAAATCAGAAAAAAATGAACACAAAATTGTAGTTGTACAACATATATATGTTCTAGATGTTAGTGAGAAGTATGCATAATCTCATAAAAACAATATTAAATGAACAATTTATGATCATTACACATGTATAAAATACTATTGACACGTAAACATCAGGAAAAAGATGGTACTTTTGTTATTAATGACATGTACAGTAAAAAAATGTGGAGATATCACCTGAAATCTGCCATGGACTTTGAGCATACCTTCCTCTGGATCCGTCCAGCCCTAGCCTCTCAAGATTTCTTCCAAGAATAATGCACAATGGATGTCACATAGAGTGGTGAGAATGTCAAGGAAACAAGGGTTTCCTACAAATATCTAGGAAGTGCAGGAGGCACGAGAATATATTAGACTTGGATAGGGCTCCAATAGTGTATAATATCTATATTTCTCTCTCCCTTTACCCCCTTAGGCCATTCCCTTTAGGGGTTTTTATACTCCCTCAAATTAGTTTTTGCAGTTGGGAACAGTTAGGCCACGGGCTGGGGTGGTTAAGTTACTGGAACAACTGTAAATACCACCTCTAAAATAGGAAATATATATATATTTTTAATGTTTAAAATGGCATACGTGGTTATCTATGTATGACCTCACGTGTATATGTGGAAAAGTTTGGGCAGAGTCGTGTATGGGTTTTAAGATACTGTTTTTTGAGAAATATGTCCAAGTCTGAAGGGAAGGGTTGCCCAAGGCCAATGTATAAATCATCAAGTATAAGCTGGTGATAAATGATGCTATAACAACAGGAGAACAAGTGAAGGTTGTAACCTTTTGCAGGTGGGTTCTTGTGTGCTGGTATGAGTCTGCGCCAGTACAAGATTGTAAGAA
Organism: Pinus albicaulis; assembly: GCA_034641835.2. Lineage (NCBI taxonomy): Eukaryota > Viridiplantae > Streptophyta > Pinopsida > Pinales > Pinaceae > Pinus > Pinus albicaulis. Next base: position 867,029,214 of record CM076583.1, on the reverse strand, counting down.
TTTTTTCATAATAATAAAAATTGAAGACAGTGACAACAACAATGGTGGTTTTCTCCCACATTGGGTTTCCACCTTAAATATCGGTTTTCATGCGTGTTTCTTTTGTATAATTCTTTATTCTATTCTTACTGCACTTTTTTACTGCTTGTGTAATGTCTTATGAATCACTGGCATATTGGTTTAAGACAAACTGGTGAATATTTAACTGAAATAGAATTTTACTAGATATACGCTAGTTTTGTGCATAAAAGTCACGTATATACGCAGGTTTACTTCAGGAAAGTAGTGTACATAAATCATAATAAAAGAAAATGTTTATGAATGTTTTAAAATATTGATTCAACCCCCCTCTCAGTATTTTTCCCAATAATTGGTATCAAAGCAAGTCCTTCAGAAGAAGCTTGATCACTTGAAGGAAGATACACCAAAATGAGCAATGAAGAAGGGAAAACACCTATCATATCACCACTCTTCAACAAAAATAATCTACTTTTCTGGAAGACAAGAACAAGATCCTATCTACAGTCTCTTGGATTATATGTATGGGAAATTGTTGAAGTAAGTTATCAGTATCCAACCACAGTTCCCATAGATGCGGCAAAAAAGAAGAAATATGAAACCAATGAAAATGTTGTCATTGTATTATTGGGAAGCCTGACATAAACATAATTTGTCAAAGTTATGCAGCTAAATTCAACAAAGTCCATATGGGACAAGATCATCCAGAGCTATGAAGGTGATGACAAGGTAAAAAGTGCTAAACTTCAAACTCTTAGAATTTAATATGAAACTCTCAAAATGCATAATGATTAAAGTGTTGCAAGTTTATTTCTATGAGTAGATGAGATTGTGAATCGTATGAGAAATCTAGGTGAAGATATAAAGGACTCAACTTTAGTAGAGAAAATGTTGAGATCTCTAACCCTAAAATGTAAGTCAAAAGTGTCTATAATTGAAGAAAAGTAGGATCTACAAAAACCTACTATTGTAAAACTTCGCGATATTTTAACAGCCTTTGAAATGAGGAAATGAGTTCCCTCAGAAATCATAGAAGTTGCATTCAAAGAAATTGCAAGAGGAAAATAAAAGGAAGAACTTAGAATCTGAAAGTTGTGGTATAGCATTATATACAGAAGATCAAGAAAATCAATGGTACATTGACAACAGATGCTCAAAACACATGATAGGTGATAAAGATAAGCTCATTTCATACATTGAATTAGATAAATAAAAGAATATTACTTTCGGAAATGACTCACCTACTATCATTAAAGATAAATAATCTATTTTTCCAAAGGAAAAGGTTAAATTTGGTAATGTGATGTTTGTCGATGGATTGAAGCATAACTTGTTAAGTGTTAGTCAAATGTGTGACCAAGGAAATGAGGTTGTTTTTATATCAAAAGAATGTGTGGTTTGTGAACTTGACACAGGGAAGAACATAATAAAGGGAACAAGAACTTTGAGAATTCTTTATGTCTTGAAAGGCGACCAAGAACAATGTTACTCAGGAAAAGAAAAGGAAAGTTGGCTATGGCATAGAAGTTGGGAAATATAAGCTTCTCTCAACAACACAAACCAAGCAAGCTTAAAGTTGTTCATGATTTTCCCAACATCACCTTTCCAGAAAGTACCATATGCAAGTCATGTCAATTCAGTAAGCAAACCAGGGTATAATTCAATTCCAAAGAAGGATCAACAAGTAAGCCTGTTGAAATTATTCATACTGATTTGTGTGGGCCAGTAAGGAAAAAGTCACCTCGAGGAGAACAATGCTTCATCTTATTTATTGGTGACTTATTTGAAATGTGTTGGATTGGTTTATTAAAATACAAAGATGAAGAATTTGATAAATTAAAAGTATTTAAAGCATTAGTATAAAATGAGTTAGATATAAAAATCAAATTCCTCAGATCTAGAAGAGAAGGAGAATTCATATCAGAAGAATTTTTTCATTTCTGTGAACATTGTATCAAAAGGAAATTTTCTGTAATCAAAACTCCTTAGGGAAATGGGGTAGCAGAAAGGATGAATAGAACAATTCAACAAATGGATCATGCTATGCTTGATGAGTACATAACGCCTAATACATTCTGGAGTGAAGCAACACATAATGTGATAAATATTCTTAACAAAGCTCATGTTCAGGTAAATAATGATAAAAATCCTTATGAAATTTGGTATGGTAAGTCGCCTACTGTGAAGTATTTGAGTCTTCGGAAGTAAATGTTTCATAAAAAATAATGATGAAAAAATTGGTAAGTTTCAAGCTAGGGTAAATGAAGAAACTCTTCTTGGTTACTCATCTAGAAACAAAGGATACAAATGTTACAATAAGATACTTTGGAAGATTGTTGAATTGATCCAGGTGGCTCCAGACACATGCAGAAGTCAAAGAGGGCTCAAAATAGTCCAAGAATCAAAGTCTTAAAAATGTAGCTAAAGCAATACTAAGTTGTAGTGCTCATCATTATGATTCTGGTGGCACATAAGACACTCAAATCCCAGTCCGTATGACCAACTTATGGCTCTTTAAAGTTTGACAAGACATGGGAGAAGTGGGGCCCACTATTTTCCACATGGCATCCCAATCAGCAAGTTGGACCCACATAGCAGTCCATCATCTATTGACACATGGCACTCTATCATTGGCTCATTACCCCTACAGAAAAGACAAAACAAAATAATATTAAAATTCCTATATTAAGCAAAATTCATTTTAAAATATAAAGAAATATGGTGGATATTAAACATAGTTATTTAATAAACCATATAAAAACATTGTTCGAAAATCACCATATAACCAGAAAAATCATTAAAAACCATATATGGTTAATAAATTCCATGGCTTGAACACCAACGAATATGGTTGAATGTCAAACCTCATTTATAAATTTGGTATGGGGTATGTATTAATATGGTCGAACCAAAAAAAGGCACTACTAAAAAAAAAACATGATTATAACCACCCAAACGACAATCAAGTCATAAGTTAAAGTGGTTATCACAAACCATATATATGGTTGTTGTAATATCTATATACCATATATATTTAAAAAAGGATACGGTTCGGTGATGTATAAGTGGTGGCATCGTATTGAAATAGAATGGCATAGGTTTCAAGCCTGCGACTTTAGAAACTGCCAAACGCCTTTAATGTAATTCGCCAACCAAGAGACCTCAAGTGGGCCATTGTTTAATCTGCCTGCCATTGTACTTAAGAACCATTTTTCTGCCATTCGAAGGGGTAGCGATGGAGCTGTGAGCGGAATGGTGTAACGAGAGAGTGCAACACAATGGAGGTTAGATCCTTGAAGGCGGAATCGCACCCAGAGTAGAACCATGATTCCAGTGGAACTGTGAGGGGGTAGAGAGGTGGAACCTTGCCCGGGTAAAGTGGGTATGGAACCCTGAACAGAAGAATTTTCTGAGGAGTTAAAAATTCACTTTTTCAGAATAATGTCAAATTTATAGTCAAATTTCATGAAATTTCACAAGGAACGCAATCAAGACATCATATTTTCCATTTAAACAACATATTTCCAGGAAGCCCATGGAACAACATCTTTGGAGAATCACGAAGAATCTAAAAGATTCCTTAAGGCCCAAATTTTGACGATGTCAGAATTTGACGTGTGGATAGTCAATTTTACACCAATCGACCCCAAAAATTCATTGGTGTAGTCAGATTCAACAGCTGAACATTCCATTTTTCGGCCAACTTCAGAAGTGATGGTACATGAAGTAGTCATGTTACATTTCCTTTCACTATTGCTGATATGATGTATTATTTTTGAGATCCATGTTTGATGCTATGTTGCAGGGTCATTATTGCCACATTATGTGAGATGTATTTAGCTTTTCATGCTATGTATTGTTGTTGAGATCCTTGTGTAACTATGTTGAGGGGATACTCATTGCCACATTATGTGAGATCTTGTTAGTTTGTCATGCTCAAGGAAACCCTTCTTGAGTGAGAATTCATGTAAGCATAACGTCTTGTGGAGAAACAAGCCACTCTGTTTGAGGGCGTATGACCTTGTTATGACAAAGAATATTCCATGTACATCATCATCTCTTACAACATTAAATGAAGCGACCTCCACTATCTTGACACCAGGCCCGAATACATAACCCACAATGGGTGAACTCCATTATTAAATGTCTCGTGTTCTTATGCAGTTGACTATCGTCACGTTTCCTCTTGCTTAAGAATGCACATGAGCTCTTTTAATACTAGCAACATCACATAAGTAAAATATCTTGGATAATTCAGTCATTAGCGAACCCAGATCATGCATGTATTGATGTTGTAATTGATGAAGGATGCACAAATTCGAAAATCGTAACAACAATAGATGATGATGTCGATGAGTGCTTTCCCACATAAAATCAAAGGGATATAGACGAATAAACCAATGAAGCATCAGAAGAAGTCATAACCAATAGGGAAAATACTCCTTTCAAGTATGTTCAAAAGAATCATCTAGAAACTCAAATTCTAGGTGAAAAGGAAGTTGGAGTACAAACTAGAAGAACTCTTGTGGGAACTCCTAGTTATCTATATTTATTATCCACTATTGAACCTCAAAATTTAAATCAACCTAGAAAAGATGAATGTTGGGTTAAGGCCATGGATGAATAACTTGATCAAATTGAAAAGAATCATACATGGGAATTAGTTCCAAGACCTCAAGATAAAAATGTTATTGGGACAAAATGGATATTCAAAAATAAATTGAATAAAAATGGAGAAGTTATTAAAAACAAAGAAAGACTCGTTTGTAAATGTTATGCTCAATAAGAAGATGTAGACTTCAAAGAAACGTTTGCACCTGTAGCCAGAATTGATGCCATAATAATTTTCCTTACATTTTCAAGCCTCTGTCATTTCAAAGTTTATCAAATGGACATGAAATCTGCATTCCTTAATGGATATCTAGAATAATAAATGTATATTGAACAACCAGAAGGGTTAATTCTAGGAAATGATGAAAAATTTGTTTGAAAAACTAAAAAGGCATTATATGGGCTCGAAAAATCCCCTCATGCATGGTATTATCATCTTAACGGGTATCTTCAACAACAAGGTTTCACAAAAGGCTCCACAGATAGCAACCTGTACACAAAAATAGATGATGATAAACTGCTAATTATCATTTTTTATGTAGATGATATCATGTTTGGTAGCAATGAAGAATATATGAGTCAAAATTTTTCCTCTATTATGCAGCAAGAATTTTTAATGTCTTTACTTAGGGAACTAAAATACTTTCTTGGTTTAAAATTAAAATAAGCAAAGGATGGTATCTTTCTCTCACAAACAAAATATCTTAAGAAGATTTTGAAGAAATATGGGATGGAAGACTGCAAACTAGTGTGTACTCCAATGAGGACAGGATGTAGTCTCATATCACATTATGAATCTCCTGCAGTGAATCAACCAGAATCCATTCTATGATTGGAATTTTACTTTATCTAATAGGCACTAGACCAGATATCATGCATGTAGTTGGGATTGTTGGACGCTTCCAAGAAAATCCAAAGGAAACTCATCTTTAGGAAGTTAAGAGAATATTCAAATATCTAAAATGAACTCAAGACTTTGGCTTATGGTATCCAAAAGATCCAGATCTTTCTCTTCATCCTTACACAGATGCATATTAGGTTGTAAATTTTGATGACCGGAAAAGTGCTAGTGGAGGTGCATTTTACTTGGGCCTCGATTGGTATCACAGTTTAGCAAGAAAAAAAATTCTATTGTCTTATCTACTGTAGAAGCAGAATATGTTTCTACTACATATTATTGCACACAACTTCTCTATATGATGCAAAAATTGTAGGATATTCAAATCAAGTGTTCTCCACCCATTTCCATCCTATGTGATAATACAAGTGCTATTAACATTTTGAAAAATCCTGTTATCCACTGCAAAACCAAGCACATTCTAATTAAGAACCATTTTCTAAGAGAATAGGTGCTTGAACAGAAGTTCAAACTGGGGTATGATCCATCAAAAGAACAAGTCCTTGATATATTTACAAAACCTCTTCCACGTGAATCATTTGAGTATGTTAGACAAAAATTGGGAGTAGCATCTCCTTCATCTCTTTGTTGATTAGTCGTCTTATACTTTCAAGCACAATTGATATTTTAGGAGTTTAATTTTTGTAAGTGGATTTTATGAAAGAAATTTGTGTATATACGCGATTTTCTATGCATACAGTCGTGTATATTTTTCTTTGACAGAGAAACAATGGGACAAAATCAAGAAAATACTTTGATATGCTTCAAACATTTATAATTTGGTTTTCTTGTTCTGACATTTATGGTTACAGTTTGCTGATGTTACTTATGAATGGTATTGAGTTATGATGATGTATGAGTTGGTACAACATGACATTTATGCTTTTCTAATTGATGAATATTCTTTGATGCATATTTGGTCAGAGCTAATAGGAAACATGTAGCATAGGTTCAGGGGGAGCATTAACCTTGCATTGTTGGAATTATGTTTGCAATATTACTGAAGAAACTTATGTAGTTAGTTCAATGATGCTATGATGTAGTATTTTGGTCTTGGTTATAAAAGTCATATCTGTCATTTGATGTAAATTTCATGTAAATATCGATAATGTAATTCTTGTAATACTTAGTCACGTTTGGACTATTGAAGGTCAAGTCATTTATGTATGTAATCCCATGATGGGTAGATGATGTTATGTAACCCCACTTGGTTGGGTGTTTGAGGTAAGTTTGAGAACTTGGTGATATGAAACATCATATTCAATTGAATCTTATATTCATTTAATTCATTAAATATATTTAAGAAGATTCAGAATGTGCTCATTGGCAGCATGGTCAGTCTATAGTTCAAATCAAACCTTTTTTCTCTATAAGGAAAGAGAAGCCTTGATTTGGCATTGGTCCTCCCTCTTCCTTTGATGTCAAAGGGGGAGAATAACTTTGTTATTTGAATTACAAATATTGATGTTGCCATCATGGTTTCCATCAAGTCCAAAGGGGGTATTGTTGGCATTATGATGTATGTGTTGTCCTTGATGGAAACCCACTTATAGAAAGATACATATTTTTTGATAGGATGAGTACTCAGGCTAGTTTGCAGGTGAAAAATATATTAAACAGAGTGACAGAATGATTTGATAGAGGTATATAGGTCAGAGGAAAAATAATTATAAAGGTGAAAATTTGAAGAAATATACTCGGTTATATGAATCAAAGTCACATACACACGCGGGTATGAAGAAGAAAAGTTGCATACATTTGGCGTACTATGATTATATAAATACCAATGGTATTTACCATGGTATTAGCCCACAATATTGAGTATAGTAATGACTATTTGATCCCATAAAATATTACCATCGGCACTAGTGTGGTTTTGACCTATGGTATTGGCTAAGGCCTAAGCTATATAAGGAGGTGACGATCAAAGTGATAAGGTGTGAAAATGTGAGAGTGATTGATTATTACTTCAATTTGAAGTATTATTGCATGGTATGGGCTATTGATGAGTGATTAATATGAAATAATTATGCATCCAGTAATACAATGATGGATTAGGATCATAAGACCTGAAATGAGTATGTATTTCATGATTTTCTTATGGGTTGACTAGATATGTGATTTGACGTATGTTTAATTTCTTAAATGTCATGATCTAGGTATGTATAAAGTTTTGAAGTGCAGCGCAATTATAAGTTGAAAATTGTATATCTGTACATTGGTTTTTCTCTAGAAAGGCACGTACACACGCGGGCTATCTTCTGAATAATAGCGTGTATTTTCTGTAGTATTTTGAGATCTGTATGCATGTTTACTTCCTGAAAAGAACATATACACATGGAAATACTTTATGAAAAGTGAATATGAAAGCTAGGGTTTCTGCAGAAGAATATGTCTAATCTGTCTATGCAGTATTGTTGTATTTCTATTGTCTGTCGATGAAGTCTTCATATTGATCTATGCTTAATAGTGATGCTTGAAGTTGAATTGTTCGAGTATTGATTTATTGAATAATTTCCATGATGTAGCTAACTGGTTGGGGTTCAAAGATCTGTGATCTGATAGGATGTTTCATTTTGTTTGTGTGTAATGTATTGTATGGTTCATATTGACAGTAGTTCATAATTTGGTATGTTGAGATATGTATTCATGTTTCATTCATGAAAAGCACGTATATGTGCATGTTTGTTTAAGAAAAGTAGTGTACATATTATTTCATATGATTGATCAGGATTGTAGTTGATTAAACATGTTGATGCAGTGTTTTGGGTTTAGTATCGATACTATGGTTACAGTTATCTCACTGTTTTGAATAAGTTTGTTGATTTGAGTTGGTGATTGGTTGATTGAATTTTTGGTTCAGTGATTGATCAGCTCAGTTATTGTTTGATTCAATGATTCAGTGATTGGTTGAATTACTTAGTATAGTGATCAGTTTTAGTTTGATATATGGTATTGGGCTTAAATTATGGTAGTAGGTTCAGTCTGAAAATTTGATGAAAACTGGCCTACAAGTTGTGATGTGTTGAAGCATGTGGATACAATGTGAAAAATTATGAAACATGGTTTGCAATGATGTTGAGGGTTGGAGCATTTAGTCAGGAAGTCAAAGCTTCTTGTCAGTAGTAGCTCGTGATCAGATTAGGGGGTTGGAGCTCCCTTCTAGTGGGTGCTGGTAAACGAGATCAGGGGGTTGAAGCTCCCTTCTAGTAGGAGATGGAGAATGTGTGAAGGTTGTAGCCTATTGTAGGTGGGTGCCTGAATGCTGGTATGAGTCTGCGCCAATACAAGATTGTAATAATTTTTTCATAATAATAAAATTTTAAGACAGAGATGAAAACAGTGGTAGTTTTCTCCCACATTGGGTTTCCACATTAAATATTGGTTTTCATGTGTGTTGGTTGTGTATAATGATTTATTATATTCTTAATGCACTTGTTTACTACTTATCTAATGTTTCTTGAATCAATGACATATTGGTTTAAGACAAACTGATTAATATTTAATTGAAATAGAATTTTACTGGATATATGGTAGTTTTTTGCATAGAAATCATGTATATATGTAGGTTTACTTCATGAAAGTAGCTTATAGAAATCCAAATAAAAGAAAAAGTTTGAGAATGTTTTAAAATATTGATTCACCCCCCCTCTCAGTATTTTTCCCAACAGGGGTGATATCTCGTTCCATGTACATAAATGTATCAGATCATTCTCCGCGTACCTATGGGTATATTGGATGGTGATCCACGCATAAAAAATATATGGGAACTCTCTCATCATACAATTATGCATTCGATAGAACTACCACAAACTACACTTCCACGTAGCATCAAGTATATTTTGGATGTCCACCCTAGGTTGCAATCCTGCCTTAGGTAACCAAGGCGACCGCATTTTATATTTTGATACACTGAACACAAAATTCGAGGATATTTCTTGCCCGTATGTAAATCCTTGGTTCTCCAAGGTGGTAAATTACAGTTGATAGTTTTTTGGTAATCCGTTTTTCATAGTTACCCCTTTCTTTAAATTTGTGTCTTTAATTTCTAAAATCAATTAATTGATCACAAAGCAACATACTTACCGTTGGACACCTTCTTAGTGGAAAAAAGGTTGAGACTAATGGCAAAAATTTCAGATTATACCAATCAATGAAACCCCTTTGATGGGAATCATGGTCCTTTTCCTTCTTTTGGAAATATTGGTGCTCCTTATATGGCAATGTTTTCCCTTCCCAGATTTATAACCATTGGTTTACCAGTTTGGTTAATTTCAACCTCCTTGGTTATGGATGTCCAAATTGTGTTTCTCAACCAAGTATTCCTCCACATGACCAATTTGATCCTAAAGTTCACCCTTTACCTTCGTCAGATGTTTGACCTTCTTCCTATTCTTCCTCTTAATTTGGTGAAAGCCTCAAGGTTACTAACGAGGTGGCTAAGAAGAAGAAGAAAAGGATGACGAAGAAGAAGAGAAATAAGTAAAGGGAAACTAATCAGCCATTTCCACTGACGCAACTGATGTTTTGAAACCTTCAAAGCCTCATAAAGTGAAATTCTCTTGCATGCTTTTTAAGGGTGATCGCCTTCTAAGATATTGCTCTAGTATTCTATAGGTGTTGGAAGTGTGGTGCACAGGCTCACATCAGCCTTTTTCATCAACCTCTGGAGATCATGTTGGTGATACACCATCAACTAATGACAGTAAGGTCCATGGGAAAAAGGGTAAAGTTAAATTTCTATATAAGTTATGTCAAGGGAATAATCCTATTCACCTTTTTCCTTATATGGATGAAGCCTTAGAAGTGTTGGAAAATATTACAGCTTCTTAACCTCGTCTTCCAGCAGGTTATCAAAATATTTCTCCCAATCCTCCACTAGTTGATGAAGTGATTGATCAAAATTTGAATCCAATAAAATCCCTACCTCTATGAAGGCAAATCCCATGATTTCATTCTCGATCAACCATTGGTTGAGAAAATAGTTGACTTTATTTCACCTTGAGTTGACCGTACCTTTCCTGTAGAGAGTGAAGTTCATACCACTCATGTTCTTCTCATTTCATCAAGTTCAAATGAACTAGGGGGAAATCTACATGTTCCAATGGTGAAGGGGGGAAATCCTCTTATTCCCACAATAGTGGAAGGAAATCCTCCCATTCCTGAGGTACATGCCCCCCCAGAAAATTTAATTTTATTGTGTTAAGCTCCTTAAAAAATAAAACAAGGTTTTCAGACCAAATTTCCTTTTCTTCTGTCAATCTCCTCAAAAATTAAAACAAGGTTTTCAGAGCAAATTTCATTTTCTTATGTCAAGATCCTTAAAAAATGAAACAAGGTTTTCAGAGAAAAGTTCATTTTCTTGTGTCGGACAAGATTTCATTTTCTTATGTCAAGATCATTAAAAAATGAAACAATGTGTCATGAGAATAGTTCTTTTACTCTGTCAAGCTTGTTAAAAAATGAAACATATATACCATTCAATTTGAGTCTTTGATTAGATCTTGTAAATTCCCAATCAAATATTTCACTGATCTCGTAAATTAACATTCATTACATCCCCCCGTTAGTAACTAGTAGTCCACTTAGGTTAATGAAATGAATCTTGGGGGGCATGTACCTTGAATTGAGTCATTATGTTGGGGGAATGAAAACTTATTTCAAGCATATTTTTCCTCTGTTTAAATCTTTTGTAAAAATGAAACCAATTTCAAGCATAATTTCCCATGTTTCAAGCTAGTGTAAAAATGAAACCATTCTCATCCTATCCCTCGTGGTTTCCATTTTTACCAGCCTTTTTATGCTAGATGAGCCTTGTTTTTCCCATTCCATAGTCACCATCTACTTGGGCGATCATACACTTTCACTTGGTTGTTTTACCCTTTCCTTAGGAACCACTACGATGACTGGTATTATTAGCCAACCTCTTGACCTATACATGTTTTGAGCATCATGACCAGGACCAATTTATACCCTTTATACCACTCGTTCCTCCACGAGGAGTCCTCTTTCATCTCTTTTCAGACTCCCAAGACATGAAAATATTGTCGAGCACTTCTCTTTTCAAACTCATTAAATTAAATGAAAATTGGTTTATTTAGTATAAGTTTAACCCTTTTCCGGACTGATTTAGACTATTTACAAAAAATGAATGCCTTGGTTGAACATGGCTAAGAGGTTCTCCTGAGCATTGCTTTCTTCCTTTTCGAACTCAAGATACTATTTACAAAAATGAACCATTGGAGTTTTCTTTTCCAACTCTTTTTCAAACTCTTTAAACATGGAAAAGGAGTTGAGTTACATCCTTGTTGAACTCTTAAAAGCATCAAACTGTTGAATTTTGCAACAAGAAATAGTGAAGGAGGCATCCTGAAACATCATCCTTGATCCTAGTTGGAAAATAATCACCTAAACTAGGTGGGGCCCACACAGGCTATTTTTAGGTGTATGTCTATTTTTAGACATGTCGATCATATTCTATGAGTTGCAAGATGCGATTTATGGATGGTTGATCAAGTTGGAAAAATAGATGGAATTCTATTTTCAGACATGTTGGGCGGAGTCTATTTTTAGACTGCCAATCTAAAAATAGATATGTCGAATATTATTAGCTCGTAATAATATTTGGACTCTAAACATTATCTTATTCTCTTGGAGCACTTCAGTTAAGTGCACAGATGTGGCACAGGAGCTGACAGAAGGAATTACACTATTCCTAAGGGTTTTCTAGATTTCATGCATGGAGGACTCAGTTAGAACTAAAGTGGCAAAGTTATGACAGAGTTGGAAGAGTAGTTCATCGAGTTGTATTCAGTTTAACTCAGTTAGACTCAGTTGAGCTAGTTGTATCTAGTCTAATTGAATGATACACTAGTGAGAGTGGAGTGAATTAATTATTTAATTAATTCACAAATAATAACTCATTAATCAACTGAACAATACAACAATTAACTACAGTGCATGACAGTTCCAGTGGAGACCCAGTGCAGAGATAGGTGAAAGGGCAAGATAGACTATCTATTGTGACTATTAGTGATGCATGAATTGCATCTACATATACATTGGAGTTGCCAATGATAATCACGCAGTCAATGAGAGTGGGATTACATTGAATTGGTCTTTGTAATCAGCTTGGATTGCGTAGTGGAGGCAGGCTAGCAGGTGGCAAAGATCGGTGCATGGATTTGCAAGATCGGGCCTGATTAGTGTATGACGATTGTATTGTACTGAGAGCTTGTGATAAGATTTGTAGGTTTGTATGAGATTTTCATATGATATCCATGTTACATAATATATAGTTGGGGTTTTCAGCTTCAGGCTTTCCCGTTAAACAACTGTGTTATGTGTGTTTTTATTGCTTCATGTGTTTTGCAATTGTTGATTAAATTTCCTCAAGAATTATAGTGGAAGGATTTTGTATTTTGCAAGAAGATAAATATTGTGAGATCAGGAGAGGCCGGATATATACATTCATATTGTATATAATTTCTACATGGTATCGGAGCTGTGTTATAGATTTTCTACATGGAATGAGAGCAGGAATTTTTGGGTGCGCGAGTTTGCAAATAATATCTAAAACTTTGGGTGAAATATTTTGAGAAAAAAATAGAATATTTGGATTCCTTGCGAAAAAATATCTAAATTGAAAAAAAAAATCGATCGAATCGGAGCTCGGATGAGGGAGATATCATCGATTTAAAATCAGCTCTTTTGTTAGAAAATTTTGCAACGACGGGACAATTGCAATGTGCGCGAGCCAAGAATCTACATGCACTGAGGTACAAGATGCATGCAAAGTTTTGAGGAGAAAATAAGAGGTTAATTACTTTGTGGTTGAGAGGGAGCCTCTCAACATGCAGCGTGATAAGTAGTCTCAGAAGGTTGTGGAGCAGCCACAACTGGAGATGCAGAAGAATATTTATAGATTGGAAGTAGATGAAATTTCTACGGAGCTTCCTACTGTTTGGAAGTGTGAGAAAGCCATGCAATTGAAGCTTGAGAGGGAGCAGGATTTGCATACAGGTAAGAGTGAACCTCGGGATGTGGAGTAGCCACAAGATGAGGATCATGGAGTGGGAGCAACCACTCATGCAGAGAAATTTCGTGCCAGATGGGCAGAGGGAATACATGCAGCTATACCACCAGGTGAGAGGTGGGGAAACATGCATGAATAATCCCAAGAAGATATTTCTAGGCAGGATTCATTGAGATGGTGTGGATCTCATGAATTGAACATGGCTACAAGGTGCCCACAAAGCAGCAGTAGCATGATCAGTTGGATTGATGCAGGCAGATCAAAGTGATAGTGTCGGATACTGGAGCGCGTTCAGAGTTGACAGCAAGTGCAGAGTGCATGGGTGCAGAGTTAAACAATGCAGTGGTTCTTGAATACATGTCTAGTTGGTACTAGCAGAAGTTGAAGACTTTGATGATAGATGCATTAGACTGATTGAGTTGTTTGGAGCCTTTTAGTTTCAGAAGTGTTGCAGCAAGAGTTGCAGGGTGAATGCATGGAGTTGCATGTCGCATTCAAAGATAGTCCTTTCTTGTTGAGAGGGAGTGTTGAAGTTTGCAACAAGAAACAATGAAGGAGGCATCCTGAAAAATCATCCTTGATCCAAGTTGGAAAATAATCACCTAAACTAGGTGAGGCCCACACAGGCTATTTTTAGGTGTATGTCTATTTTTAGACATGTTGATCATATTCTATGAGTTACAGGATGCTATTTGTGGATGGTTGATCAAGTTGGAAAAATAGATGGACTTCTATTTTTAGACATGTTGGGCAGAGTCTACTTTTAGACTGCTAGTCTAAAAATAGATATGCCGAATATTATTAGCTCTTAATAATATTTGGACTCTAAACATTATCTTATTCTCTTGGAGCACTTCAGTTAAGTGCACAGATGTGGCACAGGAGCTGACAGAAGGAATTACACTATTCCTAAGGGTTTACTGGAGTTCATGCATGGAGGACTCAGTTAGAACTGAAGTGGCAAAGTTATGACAGAGTTGGAAGAGTAGTTCATGGAGTTGTATTCAGTTTAACTCAGTTAGACTCAGCTGAGCTAGTTGTATCTAGTCTAACTGAATAACACACTAGTGAGAGTGGAGTGAATTAATTAATCAATTAATTCACAAATAATAACTCATTAATCAATTGAACAATACAGCAGTTAACTACAGTGCATGACAGTTCCAGTGGAGACCCAGTGGAGAGATAGGTGAAAGGGAAAGATAGAATATTTGTTGTGACTATTAGTGATGCATGAATTGCATTTACATATACATTGGAGTTTCCAATGATAATCACGCATTCAATGAGAGTGGGATTACATTGGATTGGTCTTTGTAATCAGCTTGGATTGCGTAGTGGAGGCAGGCTAGCAGGTGGCAAAGATCGGTGCATGGATTTGCAAGATCGGGCCTGATTAGTTTATGACGATTGTACTGTACTGAGAGCTTGTGATAAGCTTTGTATGTTTGTATGATATTTTCATATGATCTCCATGTTACATAATATATAGTTGGGGTTTTCAGCTTCAGGCTTTCCCGTTAAACAACTATGTTATGTGTGTTTTTATTGCTTCATGTGTTTTGCAATTGTTGATTAAATTTCCGCAAGAATTATAGTGGAAGGATTCTATATTTTGCAAGAAGATAAATATTGTGAGATCAGGAGAGTCTTGATATATAAATTCATATTGTATATAATTTCTACATGGTATCGGAGCTGTGTTATAGATTTTCTACATGGAATGAGAGCAGGAATTTTTGGGTGCGCGAGTTTGCAAAGAATATCTGAAAATTTGGGTGAAATATTTTTAGAAACAAATAGAATATTTGGATTCCTTGCAAAAAAATATCCAAATTGAAAAAAACAATCGGTCAAATCAGAGCTCGGATGAGGGAGATATCATCGATTTAAAATCCGCTCTTTTGTTAGAAAATTTTGCGACGGCGGGACAATTGCAATGTGCGCGAGCCAAAAATCTACATGCAATGAGGTACAAGATGCATGCAAAGCTTTGAGGAGAAAATCAGAGGTTATTTACTTGGTGGTTGAGAGGGAGCCTCTCAACATGCAGCGTGAGAAGCAGTCTCAGAAGGTTTTGGAGCAGCTACAACTGGAGATGCAGAAGAATCTTTATAGATTTGAAGTAGATGGGATTTCTACGGAGCTTCCTACTGTTTGGAAGTGTGATAAAGCCATACAATTAAAGCTTGAGAGGGAGAAGGATTTGCATGCATGTAAGAGTGAACCTTAGAATGTGGAGCAGCCACAAGATGAGGAACATGGTGTGGGAGCAACCACTCATGCAGAGAAATTTCGTGCCAGATGGGCAGAGGGAATGCATGCAGCTATACCACCAGGTGAGAGGTGGGGCGACATGCATGAATAATCCCAAGAAGATATTTCTGGGAAGGATTCATTGAGATGGTGTGGATCTCATGAATTGAACCTGGCTACGAGGTGCCCACAAAGCAACAGTAGCATGATCATTTGGATTGATGTGGGCAGATCAAAGTGACAGTGTCGGATACTGGAGTGCGGTTCAGAGTTGACAGTAAGTGCAGAGTGCATGGGTGTAGAGTTCAACAGTGTAGTGGTTCCTGAGGACATGTGCAGTTGGTACCAGCAGAAGTCAAAGACTTTGATGATAGATGCATTAGATTGATTGAGTTATTTGGAGCCTTATAGTTTCGGAAGTGTTGCAGGGCGAATGCATGGAGTTGCATGTCACATGCAAAGATAATCCTTTCTTGTTGAGAGGGATTGTTGAATTTTGCAACAAGAAACAGTGAAGGAGGCATCTTGAAACATCATCCTTGATCCTAGTTGGAAAATAATCACCTAAACTAGGTGGGGCCCACACAGGCTATTTTTAGGTGTATGTCTATTTTTAGACATGTCGATCATATTCTATGAGTTGCAGGATGCTATTTGTGGATGGTTGATCAAGTTGGAAAAATAGATGGACTTCTATTTTTAGACATGTTGGCGAGTGTTTATTTTAGATTGCCGGTCTAAAAATAGATATGTCGAATATTATTAGCTCTTAATAATATTTGGACTATAAACATTATCTTATTCTCTTGGAGCACTTCAGTTAAGTGCACAGATCAACACACCCCGGGAGGCGACGAGAAGGAATTACACTATTCCTAAGTGTTTACTGGAGCTATTGCATGGAGGACTTAGTTAGAACTCAAGTGGCAGAGTTATGACACAGTTGGAAGAAGTAGTTATGGAGTTGTATTCAGTTTAACTCAGTTAGACTCAGTTGAGCTAGTTGTATCTAGTCTAAATGAATGATACACTAGTGAGAGTGGAGTGAATTAATTAGTTAATTAATTCACAAATAATAACTCATTAATCAACTGAACAAGAAAGCAGTTAACTACAGTGCATGACAGTTGCAGTGGAGACCCAGTGGAGAGATAGGTGAAAGGGCAAGATAGACTATCTGTTGTGACTATTAGTGATGCATGAATTGCATCTACATATACATTGGAGTTGCCAATGATAATCACATAGTCAATGAGAGTGGGATTACATTGAATTGGTCTTTGTAATCAGCTTGGATTGTGCAGTGGAGGCAGGCTAGTAGGTGGCAAAGATCGGTGCATGGATTTGCAAGATCAGGCCTGATTAATGTATGACGATTGTACTGTATTGAGAGCTAGTGATAAGCTTTGTATGTTCGTATGATATTTTCTTATGATCTCCATGTTATATAATATATATTTGGGGTTTTCAGCTTCAGGCTTTCCCGTTAAACCACTGTGTTATGTGTGTTTTTATTGCTTCATGTGTTTTGAAATTGTTGATTAAATTTCCGCAAGAATTATAATGGAAGGATACTGTATTTTTCAAGAAGATAAATATTGTGAGATTAGGAGAGTCCGGATATATACATTCATATTGTATATAATTTCTACATGGTATCAGAGCTGTGTTATAGATTTTCTACATGAAATGAGAGCAGGAATTTTTGGGTGCGCGAGTTTGCAAAGAATATCTGAAAATTTGGGTGAAATATTTTTAGAAATAAATAGAATTTTTGGATTCCTTGCGAAAAAATACCCAAATTGAAAAAAAAAATCGGTTGAATCGGAGCTCGGATGAGGGAGATATCATCGATTTAAAATCAGCTCTTTTGTTAGAAAATTTTGCGACGGCGGGACAATTGCAATGTACGCGAGCCAAGAATCTACATGCACTAAGGTACAAGATGCATGCAAAGCTTTGAGGAACAAAGAAGAGGTTAGTTACTTGGTGGTTGAGAGGGAGTCTCTCAACATGCAGCGTGAGAAGCAGTCTCAGAAGGTTGTGGAGCAGCCACAACTGGAGATGCAGAAGAATATTTATAGATTTGAAGTAGATGGAATTTATACGGAGCTTCCTACTGTTTGGAAGTGTGAGAAAGCCATGCAATTGAAGCTTGAGAGGGAGTAGGATTTGCATGCAGGTAAGAGTGAACCTCGGGATGTGGATCAGCCACAAGATGAGGATCATGGAGTGGGAGCAACCACTCATGCAGAGAAATTTCGTGCCAGATGGGCAGAGGGAGTGCATGCAGCTATACCACCAGGTGAGAGGTGGGGCGACATGCATGAATAATCCCAAGAAGATATTTCTGGGAAGGATTCATTGAGATGGTGTGGATCTCATGAATTGAACCTGGCTACGAGGTGCCCATAGCGCAGCAGTAGCATGATCATTTGGATTGATGCAAGCAGATCAAAGTGACAGTGTCGGATACTGGAGCACGGATCAAAGTTGATAGCAAGTGCAAGAGTGCATGGGTGCGAGAGTTCAATAGCGCAGTGGTTCTTGATGACATGTGCAGTTGGTACCAGCAGAAGTCGAAGACTTTGATGATAGATGCATTAGACTCGATTGGAATCGTTTCGGAGCCTTTTAGTTTCCCTAAGTGTTGCGCAATTTACTATGGCGAATGCATGGAGTTGCATGTCGCATGCAAAGACATCTTTTCTTTAGAGGGAGTGTTGAAGTTTGCAACAAGAAACAAAGGAAGGAGGCATCCTGAAACATCATCCTTGATCCTAGTTGGAAAATAATCACCTAAACTAGGTGGGGCCCACACAGGCTATTTTTAGGTGTATGTCTATTTTTAGACATGTCGATCATATTCTATGAGTTATAGGATGCTATTTGTGGATGGTTGATCAAGTTGGAAAAATAGATGGACTTCTATTTTTAGACATGTTGGGCAGAGTATATTTTTAGACTACCAGTCTAAAAATAGATATGTCGAATATTATTAGCTCGTAATAATATTTGGACTCTAAACATTATCTTATTCTCTTGGAGCACTTCAGTTAAGTTCACAGATGTGGCATAGGAGCTGACAGAAGGAATTACACTATTCCTAAGGGTTTACTGGAGTTCATGCATGGAGGACTCAGTTAGAATTGAGGTGGCAAATTTATGACAGAGTTGGAAGAGTAGTTCATGGAGTTGTATTCAGTTTAACTCAGTTAGACTCACTTGAGTTAGTTGTATCTAGTCTAACTGAATTATGCACTAGTGAGAGTGGAGTGAATTAATTAGTTAATTAATTCACAAATAATAACTCATTAATCAACTGAACAATACAACAGTTAACTACAGTGCATGAAAGTTCCAGTGGAGACCAAATGGAGAGATAGGTGAAAGGGCAAGATAGACTATCTGTTGTGACTATTAGTGATGCATGAATTGCATCTACATATACATTGGAGTTTCCAATGATAATCACACAGTCAATGAGAGTGGGATTACATTGAATTGGTCTTTTTAATCAGCTTGGATTGTGTAGTGGAGGCAGGCTAGCAGGTGGCAAATATCGGTGCATGGATTTGCAATATCGGGCCTGATTAGTGTATGACGATTGTACTGTACTGAGAGCTTGTGATAAGCTTTGTATGTTTGTATGAGATTGCCATATGATCTTCATGTTACATAATATATAGTTGGGGTTTTCAGTTTCAGGCTTTCCCGTTAAACAGCTGTGTTATGTGTGTTTTCATTGCTTCATGTGTTTTTCAATTGTTGATTAAATTTCCTCAAGAATTATAGTGGAATGATTTTGTATTTTTCAAGAAGATAAATATTGTGAGATCAGGAGAGTCCGGATATATACATTCATATTGTATATAATTTCTACACAAACAATGATGGACTCGTCGAACATGATGGGACTAAACCACTCCTTCTCACAGTTCGTTAAAGATACTCAGATGGATTCATCCTAAGGATGAACTTACATATCAAGCATATGTTATCCTCCTCATGCTTGTTAAAAAATAAAGAGGTATTGACCAACAATGGTTGGGGAAATTGGGAAATTGGGATAATCCACCTATTATGGAAACAAGTCGCTTTTGAACACGATACCCTTCCACTACATCTCCATGGCTATTGGGTTAGGAAATATTCTTGTCTTTTGGTTCATCACACCATTCCAAATCCTCCATTTTTTGTTTTGAGTCAATGTTTCCAACTCTATTCAGTGTCGCCGATATGTTAAAGAGAAATCATTCATTGATCTCTGATACCATAATCTTAAGCCTAAATTCATATATGTCTTTCCTAAACCAATTCTACGTCAACATCATTCTATCTCAAATCATGATACCCATTTTCTTTCGTTGATGGGGGATACAGCAAGGCCCTTCTGCGACAGGTCGCTTCTTTTCGACATCAAATCATTATCCACGAAGTTGAATTAGAAAATATCCTTTTGATACCTTGGAGCTTTCATACATTAATGTAAATTTTCCTTTCTATTGATGACAATTTTACATCATTGGCCTTCAAATAAATTTTTTTTGTGTGGTGTTCGACTTCAACTTATTCATTCACACCATACAAATTATACTAAAGTACCTTGAGAGGCATTAACATCATCGGTGGTTTATCTCTTGTCTTTTAATTACTTACATCAATGGTTGGTACTTAGATGGTGTCTACCATATTCGACTTCAAATCCTTTATTCACATGGTTAGACTCGTACATTGGATGATCGAGTGAATGAGATAGAAGACCTCAGATGTAGTTCCATCCATCCGGGTTGCGCTTTTAGGATTAATGAAAAATCAAAAATCATCATGGCTATGATCATATATTATCCAATCATAGATCCACACTTTATCATTCCACATGTAATGTTAGTTTATATGATGATCATGGCTATGCCTCCTTTAGAAAATATGTCATGATGAATTATGTTGTAACAGATGATGATATCGACCAGTTGTTCTTGATCCGGACTTGTCATGAGGTAAATCACTTCAGTCATCAACCACTATTTTTGACTTTGCGCTGTAGGGGGTAATATGTTATAGTTTATTTTGTCACATATCGTCAATAGGCCTAAAAACTAGATCAATCGACATCCATGAACACATGGTCATCATCCCTACACAAAGCCCTAGGCTTGACTCTCCCAAATCTCTAAGTTTATGTGCTTAACTGCTTCATTTTCATTATTTTAAGGCCCAACACACCCTGTCCCTTTAGGGACCTATATTCACCAATAGGTTGCTCCATTCTACACTTGCACTGATCACTAGTAGGTTGTCCCTTGCTGGGGGTGGGCTGATTCTAGAAATTCGGGAAAAATAAAAATAATATTGAAGCTTCCTCTTCTAGAAGCCTCCAGGAGTTATTTAAACTATTTACCTTTGATAAGAAATTTTAATCTTATCT
Source organism: Pinus albicaulis (assembly GCA_034641835.2). NCBI lineage: Eukaryota > Viridiplantae > Streptophyta > Pinopsida > Pinales > Pinaceae > Pinus > Pinus albicaulis. Next base: position 867,007,968 of record CM076583.1, on the reverse strand, counting down.
AAGCCTACCTTTTATATTTCACCTCTTATCCCTTGAGCTCATCCTCCCATCAAGAGTGGGTATCAAACCTAGATTTGTAAATGGATAATAATTCCTAAACCACCACCCTCTCCTATAAATCAACAACCATCTACAACATCAAGGTTGGATTTTGGAGACCTATCATTCCCTCATTTTTATTCCTTGAATCCAAGGGAGCCATCATCTTCATGCATTAGGGTGACAATGAGGTGTGCTTTGTGGCAAGGAAATACAAGTCAACTTGGGGATATCTCTACAAGATCAACTACTATTCTTGGTTGTAAACTCTCTCCTATTCATATTACTACAAAGAGTATATCATTTTCCTATATACGTTGTGTTATGTTTAAATTCATATGTTTCAATGCTTTGTTGATCGATTGACTAGAATGATTGGATAATGCTATATAGATGTCATATATCTTTTGCTTGTTGTGATTCTATGTGAAAGTTATAATTTTAGCAATCAGAGCTTACAAGTCGAGATGAGAGCGAAGCTTGCAAATTATTTCAAGTAAGCTTCTTTACATTCTCCAATTCCTCTAAGGAGGACTTTATATTCTTTGATTTTATTTTTTTCTAGACCAGTACACTAGGTCTAGGGAAGATACTTATGTCCGTAGTCATAAATTCCGTATAACAACAGTGTAACATGGTTAACTGTTGTCAAACCATAGTTAAGAATATTCCACCATATTCAAACATGGGCAACCATAATTAAACATAATTAACTATGCTTAACCATAGTCCACAATAATCAAACATCTTCATCCATCATCAAACCTAGTTAGTCATTCTCAAACATGGTCACCCATTACCGAGCATAACCAACTATAATAGCCATAATAAAACATAGAAAACCAAAGTCCACCACATTCAACCATCGCCACTCATAATCAACCATAGTCAAACATAGTTAGCCATAGTTAATGATAATCAACTATAGTCAAATAAATTAAATTAAATAAAACCATAGTCAACCATGGTCAATCATTGTCAAATATGGTCAACCATAAGAAACCATAGTTAAACATAATCAACCAAAATCAATTATATGAAAACATGGTCAACCAAAGGAAACCATGGGTAAACATAATGAAACATGGAGAACCATTGCCAAACATGTCAATAGTCGATCTTGGGAAATCATAGTCAACCATATTAAAACTTTGTTAAATATTATCACCCATGGTCAACTGAATTTGACTATAGTAAAACATTCTTTTAACCATGGTCAACATAATAAGATAACTAATCAGCCATATTCCACCATGTTCATCGATGATTTACCATTCCTGACCAATATCAATTATTGTTAACCATTATCAGCTATGGTAAATTGAGTCAACCATGATTAACTGAAGTTAGTCATGGTTAAATATGGTCAACATAGTCAACCATGGATGGCTAAGCTCAACCTTAATCAAACATGGTCAACCATAGTAAAATATAGTCAACCAAATACAACCATGGTTAACCATAATAATGTATCATAGACATTTTAATATAATTGATATAAATATTTTAATTTACTAATCCTTCCCATTCATGTTACATGTCAACTAGTACAACCACATTATTAAAGGTGGTTGATATATGCCTCTTGACACCATTGATTTAGGAAGGTGGAGAATGGTGTCAAATAACATTGTCACATTAATCACCTTTAATAATGTGGTCATGCTAGCCTATGTTATTTGATAATAGTTCTTTTTCTTTTTCTTTTTAATGTCATATCAAAAGGGTATTGCTAATGTGTTTGTGTTAAAAATAATTAGTAATCAACCTTTCTTTAAGAAAAGTTGTGAAAAAAGGTATTATGGACCAAGGATATATTTCATGGTCAAATTTTCTGTGTTAAAAATCTAAATAAATTGCCATAAAGCATGAGAAAAACAACTAACCAATTTATTTTATATTCTAACAAATTGACAAGAAAAAATATTTTGAAAATTCAACCTTGCTACTAACCAACCATTATATTTAAACATTACATATTTTGTAACACATTATCCTTTAAGCCCCCATTGATATTGTAATTGATGATGTTAATGGACTATGTGGAATGATGGCGGTGATGGTGCAGGCGTTAAGGAGAGCCTTTCAAATTTATCAAAAATGATTTCTAACTCTGGAGGAGTTGGATTCAATTCTTCACTTTCATTTTCATTCATCAAATTTGAAAATTTTGATTAATGAAATCTACCAAAAATTCCACAATATGATCTTTGGCTTTAAATAAAGTGCTTCTAAATCATTTTAAAAGCTCTTTAAATTAATCTCTTATAACCCAATTTTCATTTCAAACAATACTGGCTCATACCTGAAGTTCCAATGCGTTAAATTTCCAACACTGTCTCATACCTGTCACAACACTGAACTGATAGAATTGCAATTTCTGAAACACTGAACTTTAATATGGCAGAGCTCTGTGTTGTTGGCTGTAAAACTACTTCTTCAAGGCTTAACTTTCTGATTGCTTTGAAGTCGAATTACACAGAATTTAATTTGATTCACCCAGAAATTCATCGCTCTGCATCAAGGCTTGAAATCGGATTCTATACATTGACTTATCAACTATACATAAACAGAAATTGATTCCAGCAATCAAAACAAATTGCTTCCTTTCAAACATACTTCTCTCTATGCTGAAGATTGTGTTTCGGCAACATTAACAAACAAAACGAATTTCTCTCTATGCTAAAGATTGTGTTTCAGCAACATTAACAAAAAAAACAAATTTCTCTCTATGCTGAAGATTGTGTTTCAACAACATTAATAAAAAAAATGAATTGCTCTCTATACTGAAGATTGTGTTTCAGCAACATCATAGATTCTTCATTGGTAACTTTTAAAGCCAAATCACAATGATTCTTGCCAATCGAACCAGAGCGCTTAAACAATTTCTTATTGATATAAGAATTGATCTCTCATATTAAATAATTACTTCACACTAAAAAAATGTGTTTTATCTTAACAGAGAGGACGCAGAATATACATCTCATAAACAGAAGAAGTATCGATAGGTCTGGCTGTACAATCAAACTGATTGTCCAGGAATTCAAAGAATAAAAGGACTGTCTTCTTTTAACAGAGACCACAAAAGTTCGATCGCCCTCAACTCATACAGAAATATCACACAAATAAAATTTCGAAGATAAAAGATCTCCGGGGATTGCCAGTATAATCCAATAATTCAGAACTTTGCAATCTTTATTAACTCCAATCCTTACAATAATTCCTCACGGCCAACTTCGAATTTCTCCATTACAAAGATTCTAATTTATAGTTTTATTACAAAACAGAGACCTCCTCAATTTAGGATCAGATTTCCTAAATAGAGACAAAATCCTACTTGCCCAATATCCTCCTAAAATCTATCAACTGCAGCTAGATATGCTCAACAGGCTCACACCTATTCAAACCACTTGTCTCTAAATACTCTCCTAATTTATTACAAAAAATAATAATATTAAATTGTTTGAGGAATTAAATCCTCTCATTAAACATTTGACTTTCACCCATTAGTGAATGAATTTTAACTCAGCTAGCCACAACATGTGAACAAGCTTTCACATTGCTGGCTAGAATCTAATGCCCCTGCATCAGAATCCCAAGGACAAAATTCTTCATGGGCTCCTGTCCATGAGCTCCTTGACAGAACTGCCCAGCTTCTGTAACATAGCTTCTATCATCCATGTAGCAGCTTCAATTGGTTGATCTTTCCACTTGATCAAATACTGGAAATACTCTCGTCCTTTGGTTCTCTTAAACACCTTTTTGTCTAAGATCATCTCTGGTTGTAATGGCTGCGCTGTAGGTAACTGTTTTACCCAATCAATCTTCTCTTTGTCTTCTGTTCTTTCATCTGTGCCACCATATTCATACCTATACAAATCTGCAACATTAAATACTGGAGATATCCCAATATCAGATGGTAATTCAATTTCATAGGCATTAGCAGAAAATTTTCTCAGGATTCGTCATGGTCCTATCTTTTTAAACTTCAGCTTGTTATACTCTCTTTTTTGGAAATCTGTCTTTCCTCAAATGAGCCAAAACTAAATCACCAACTTCAAATTGAACTTCTCTTCTGTTCAAATCTGCTCTGATTTTGTACTTGATACTGTTGTCTTGTAGCTGTTGCTTTACCTGCTCGTGAATTGCTTGAATCTCTGAAGCAAATTCTTCACCTTCAGCGCTTCTCAATTCTGCTTTTCCCAAATTTCTCAATTCAGAAACTCCTCTTGGGTGCATCCCATAAACAATATGGAATGGACTTTGTCCTGTACTTCTGTTTGGTGAATCATTGTATGCATATTCTGTCTGTGGTAAGATATGATCCCATTGCTTAGGATGTTCTCCTGCAAGACTTCTAAAAATATTACCTAAACTTCTGTTTACTACCTCAGTCTGCCCATCAGTCTGAGGATGATAAGCTGAGCTGAAACTCAGATTAGTACCGAGCTTCTTCCATAATGTCCTCCAAAAATGACCAACAAACCTAGTATCGCTATTAGAAACAATGCTTTTAGGCAACCCATGTAATCTAACAATTTCTTTGAAAAACAAATTAGCAACATGAGTAGCATCATTGGTTTTATAGCATGGAATAAAATGTGCCATCTTTGAAAATCTGTCAACAACAACAAAAATTGTACCATTCCCTCTCTGTGTCTTAGGCAGTCCTAAAACAAAATCCATACTTACCATATCCCAAGGTCTGTCTGGAATAGGAAATGGAATGTACAAACCTGCATTCTGGCTTCTACCTTTGGCATAGTGACAAATCTTACAATTCTTCACATACTTTTCCACTTCAGATCTCATTTTTGGCCAATAATAAAAATGACTCAGCTGCTCATAAGTTTTATCAGTACCAAAATGTCCAGCAAGTCCACCACTATGCTTCTCTCTAATGAGATTTTCTCTCATGGAACAATTCGGTATACATAATTGATTTATTTTGAAGAACAAACCTTCTTGCAAGAAATAATCCAACCACTGACTTCTATCAATCAAAACAGGATTCAAACATGCTTCAAATGATTCCTTGAAATCCAAATCTATTTTATACAATTCCTTAAGAAAATCAAAATATACCACTTCAATTTGACTTTCTTGGACAAGAATGTTCTTCCTACTCAAGGCATCTGCTACCTTGTTTGCCTGGCCACTTATGTGTTTTAAAACAAAGTTGAAACTTTGAAGATATTCAACCCATTTAGCATGTTTTTGATTTAACTTAGGTTGCTGCATAATGTATTGTAAAGCATGATTATCTGAATATAGTACAAATTCTTTAGACATTAAATAATGTCTCCACTTCTTTAATGATTGTACTATTGCATAAAACTCTTTGTCATAAGAAGAGTATTTTCTCCTTGTGTCATTCAGCTTCTCACTAAAATATGCTACAGGCCTATCTTCTTTAATTAAGACAGCTCCAATAGCTTCTCCACTGGCATCACACTTTACTTGAAATGTTTTAGTAAAATCAGCAACACTAATACAGGTTTCTCTATTATTTTCTATTTTAAAAACTGAAAATTATTTTCAGCTTTAGTAGTCCACTTGAATGGCTGTTCGTACTTCTTTATGGTTTCAATGATTGGTGCATTAATCTTGCTAAAATTCCTTATGAATTTTCTGTAAAAACTAGTAAGTCCATGGAAAATTCTTACCTCAAAGACACATTTTGGTGAAGGCCACTCCACAATTGCTCTGACCTTTTCTGGATCCATCTTTAATCCTTCAGCAGAAACAAAAAAACCCAGATACACCAGCTCTTCCTTCATGAATGAACACTTCTTCAGATTTATCAGCAACTTCTCTTGATGTAATTTCTTCAAGACATAGTTAAGATGCCTTAAATGTTCTTCTTTTGTTTTGTTGTAAATTAGTATGTCATCCAGATATACTATTGAAAATTTACCAATAAATTCTCTTAGAACTTCATTCATGAGTCTCATAAAAGTACTGTGTGCATTTGATAAGCCAAAAGGTATTACCATCCACTCATACAATCCTTAATTTGTCTTAAAGGTTATTTTCCATTCATCACCTTCCCTTATCCTAATCTGATGATACCCACTTTTCAAATCAAGTTTTGAAAAATATCTCGCTCCACTCAAACAGTCCATTAAATCTTCAATTCTAGGCAAAGGAAACCTATACCTGATTGTTATTTTGTTGATTTCTTTTGAATCGGTGCACATTATCCAGCCTCCATCTTTCTTCGGGCTCAACACTGTAGGTACTGCACAAGGACTCAAACTTTCTCTAACCAAAACTTTTTCAACCAATTCCTGCACTTGCTTTCTGATTTCTTCATTTTCTGCTAGAGTCATTCTGTAAGCTGATTTGTTTGGCAGATTTGATCCTGGAATCAAATCTATCTGATGGCTGATTTTTCTTACATGGTGGTAACTCATTAGGCAAATCATCCACAATTATATCACAATAATTGTCCAACATTTCTTGAATTTCAATTGGTAAATCAGAAATTTTTGTAGAGGTAAGTACTAATTTAGGTTTGCAAACTAAAGCAAAATTTACCTCTTCTTCTTTAATCTGTTGCAAGTATTCCTTCCCACTCAACAATAAAGCCTTTGGATCAGACTTTTTGCTTGATGCTTCTCCTTCTTCCATTGGCAACAATGTTTGATACATACCATCCTTGAAGAACTTGTAAGTATTTCGCTTACCATCTTGCACTGCTCCTCTGTCATACTGCCAAGGTCTACCTAGCAGTATATGACACACATCCATTGGCATCACATCACACATTACCTTATCTTTGTAGCTTCCCATCTGCAACTCTATCTCACACTGTTCTTTCACAATGAGCTGATGGCCCTTCTTAAGCCATGACACCTTGTAGGGTGTTGGATGTTCCCTTCTTCAACTTCAATTTCTCTATCACCTCTGTAGAGACCAAATTGTCTGTGTTGCCACTATCAATGACTAGTTGACAACATTTCCCTTGAACTTTGCATACAATTCTGAACAAATTTTTCCTCTGTGCTGGTTCATTAACTTCCTTTGCTTGCTTCAGCAAAACTATGTTAACAACCAAAGATTCTCCCTTCTCTGGCACAATTTCTCTCTCAGCTTCAGGCATCTTTGCGGCTTCTTCAGTCTGAGCAAAAATTGCATTTCTTTGGCTTGTACCCACATTCTCTTTCTCTGGGCACTCAAAGTCTCTATGTCCCAATTTTTTACATCGGTAACATCTTACCTCTCTTCCTCTGCTTCTGCCTCCTCTTCCTCTGTGGGAATTTCTTCTGCCACTTGCATCACCATCTGTCTGTGCATGCTGAGGTGAGATGCTGCCAGCTCCATCCTTTGGTGCTGTAGATCTCCCTCTACCACCTTGACTTCCATTTCCTCGAAAAGTACCTCTTCCTTTGGCAAACTGCTTTCTCAATAGTTTCTCTTCAGCTTTCAAGGCCATTTGATAAGCCTCTTCAACTGACTTAGGAGACAAAATACTGATTTCATCTTGGATCTCCAATCTAAGACCATTTGCATACCTGGCAATCTTCTCTGCCGTGTCCTAGTTTTGTCTAGATCTTATGCTCACTTTGTAGAATTCTTCTATGTACTCTTTCACAGTCATTAGTCTTTGTCTAAGATTCTGCATTTGTTTAAACAATGTAAGCTGATAATCACTAGGAAAGAATTTACCTTTCAGTTTGGCCACCATTCTGCTCCAACTTTTGATTGGTTGTTTGCCATCTCTCCTTCTCTCTACTTGCACTCCATCCCACCAAAGTGCTGCATGTCCATTTAATCTTGTGACTGCAAATTTGACTCTCTTGTCTTCAACCATATCTTCATAATCAAAGCATTTATTCATCTCATTGATCCAGTCTATTAACTCTTCTGGATTCAATCCTCCTGCAAAAGCTGATACTTCAAGTCTAGGCTTGGATGTAGATCCTAAAACTGTCTTAAAGAATCTCATCTCAGGAGTAAGTTCAACATCTCCTCCTTCTTCTTCAACTTCTGTTTCACTGACATCTTCAGGATCCCTTGGTTGTCCTACTTCGATTGCTTCCAATCTGGCTTGGATCTGCTGCATAGTCTCTAGTACTTCTGCATTAGCAACTGGCCTACCTCTTCTTCTACCAGCAACACCTCTACCAATTCGGACAACCATGCTGGATTCCTTCTTCTGACTCTGGGAAGTCTGCCCAATCTTTGGAAAATGCTTTGAACTTGGCTCCGACACCACTAATGATGACGGTGATGGTGCAGGCGTTAAGGAGAGCCTTTCAAATTTATCAACAATGATTTCTAACTCCGGAGGAGTTGGATTCAATTCTTCACTTTCATTTTCATTCATCAAATTTGAAAATTTTGATTAATGAAATCTACCAAAAATTCCACAATATGATCTTTGGATTTAAATAAAGTGCTTCTAAATCATTTTAAAAGCTCTTTGAATTAATCTCTTATAACCCAATTTTCATTTCAAAAAATACTGGCTCATACCTGAAGTTTCCAATGCGTTAAATTTCAAACGTTGTCTCATACCTGTCACAACACTGAACTGATAGAGCTGCAATTTCTGAAACGCTGAACTTTAATATGCCAGAGCTCTGCGTTGTTGGCTGTAAAATTACTTCTTCAAGGCTTAAATTTCTGATTGCTTTGAAGTCGAATTACACATACTTTAATTTGATTCACCCAGAAATTCATCGCTCTGCATGAAAGCTTGAAATCAGCTTCTATACATCGACTTATCAACTATACATAAACAGAAATTGATTCCAGCAATCAAAACGAATTGCTTCCTTTCAAACATACTTCTCTCTATGCTGAAGATTGTGTTTCAGCAACATTAACAAACAAAACGAATTGCTCTCTATGCTGAAGATTGTGTTTGAGCAACATTAACAAACAAAAAGAATTGCTCTCTACGCTAAAGATTGTATTTCAGCAACATTAACAAACAAAACGAATTGCTCTCTATACTGAAGATTGTGTTTCAGCAACATCATAGATTCTTCATTGGTAACTTTTAAAGCCAAATCACAATGATTCTTGCCAATCGAACTAGAACACTTATACAATTTCTTATTGATATCAGAATTGATCTCTCATATTAAATAATTACTTCACACTAAAAAATGTGTTTTATCTTAACAGAGAGGACGCAGGAATATAAGCATCTGCAAACATAAAGAAGTATTCATAGGGTCTACGTTGCACTCAAATTGATATCGAACTGTATAATTCAAGAATTTAAAGAGAATCAAGTCTTCTTTTAACAGAGACCACAGAAGTTCAATCGCCCTCAACTCATACAGAAATATCACACCAATAAAATTTCGAAGATAAAATATCTCCGGGGATTGCCAGTATGATCCAATAATTCAGAACTTTGCAATCTTTATTAACTCCAATCCTTACAATAATTCCTCACGACCAACTCCGAATTTCTCCATTACAAAGATTCTAATTTACAGTTTTATTACAAAACAGAGACCTCCTCAATTTAGGATCAGATTTCCTAAATAGAGACAAAATCCTACTTGCCCAATATCCTCCTAAAATCTATCAACTGCAGCTAGATATGCTCAACAGGCTCACACCTATTCAAACCACTTACCTCTAAATACTCTCCTAATTTATTACAAAAAATAATAATATTAAATTGTTTGAGGAATTAAATCCTCTCATTAAACATTTGACTTTCACCCATTAGTGAATGAATTTTAACTCAGCTAGCCACAACATGTGAACAAGCTTTCACATTGCTGGCTAGAATCTAATGCCCCTGCATCATGGAATATACATGTAAAGGGGTTAAAATAACTGAAGCAATTGTAATTGTATTTTCATGTAAAATTCCAAACAACTAATGAAAAACTGGAATATGATATGGACCATGAGAAGCCACAAGAGAGGGAAGATAGCTAGGAGGGGATATGGTAGCAAACCTAACCATGGAAATAGTCCCTGCCAATAAATTTTTTGGCTAAGCTAAATTTTAAGAATACCCAATATTGTTAATTTCCACAAGAAAAAAATAAATGGCAAAGGAGTCAATAGTCGAGTTGCAACTCCCACAATTATGAAGGTAGTTGAGATATATACCTAATTGTCTCATCCAAGGTATGGGAAGAGTACCGATCCAGAGAATTTTGTAAGTTGATTAGAAGCTTTTGATCTACTAAAAAATTGATATATTTGACATGAAATAGAGGGGAGAAAATAAAAACCATGAGGATTTTGACATCCCCAACTCTGTTTTTCTCATGAAATGCAATGTAAATATTTTTGAAAAATATGTTAAAGTGGTCTAAGTAAAAATGGACATTGATTCTAAAGGCTGGGTAGGTTGCTTGCTTGGGATATATAAGGTTTCCTTGTGCAGGAAATCTGAACTGTTTTGACAATCATTTAAGGCTCCTGGGTGTGTTTTTAATGGACTGATTTTCTCAATTTCATTGGGATGCAAGGGAAGTATGCAGGCCCATGCTTCCTTCGAAACACTTACTATTGAAAACACAACAAGAAAATATAATTTTGAATTTTCCTTGGTCAAAATATATTAAAAATTCGAATTTCAATTTCAGGAGAATACTTGGACGTAGTTAACTGAGGTGACATGGCTCTTGTCATTTAGTTAGCTCATTAAATTCAAGTTGGAGACACTTTAGTTCAGTTATACATGATTTATTGGTAAATTTTAGCAATCTAATTTAGTTAAGTTGAGTTATTTTCAATTAAACTAGTTCCGAATGTTGGAGAAACTAGTGGAGGGTCAAGTTGTGCTGTGTAAGTTTAGTCACACTCAGTGTTCAACGATTTAACTAATCAATTAGCCCAAAATAACTGATCTATGCATAAAATTCATGTTACCCAATTGAGATTGGAGTTCAAGGGAAGTGTACTATCATTTTTAAACTAGTCCAAGATGTACAAGTGATGCATGCGATAGAGAATTGACCTATGGTAATTTCGCAATTCCTTAGTGAGAAATTCCTAAAATATAGGGGAAATTTCCCATGGGAACAATACAAGAAAATAGGTGCTTGGAGGCTAAAAAATTTGGCTAAGTATTGGCAAAGGATAGAAGATACAAGTGCAGGTTGAGCTCAAGGTTGAGTAGATCATATTGTATTCATCTAGATTCTTTGATTAATGCAATGCATATAGTAAGGGGTTTTGAGAAGTTGTTTCCCCCTAGATAAATATTTGTGTATGTGTTTTGAATCTTGATTCATGTTAATGATTTGTGTTATTGATCATGAATTTACTTCCAAATATCAATAGAGTAGATTATATCTTGTTATCTAGTAAATTTCATGAGCAGTTTAGGATCTACACATTAATTTCTACATGGTATCATTGCTAGATTCATAATAGAGAAGAGATTTCGAAGTTGTATGTGCAGGAGGATCAATTCTTCAGAGCTAGAAGCATGGATTTATATGGACTAAGTCTCAAGTATGCCCTTGAGGGAAGCTAAAGCTATGTTTCTTGGAAGGACCACATGGAGGCTGCGCTGGAAGATAATGGTTCGAAGGAATATGTTGATAGTGACATTCCGTAACCAGTAGGGAATGATACTCAAAATATAGTAGAATGGAAGAAGAGTGTAGCCAGGGAAAGGAGAATTATATTGGAGGTAATACGAGACCATATTGTCTCAAATATCCACGGGAAATAGATTTCGTATGCAATTTGAAAATCATTGAAAAATATGTTCCAGAATAGTAGTGACCATAAGAAGTAGGTGCTCAAGGACAAGCTTTGAAGTACCAAGATGCATAAGAATGACTCAATTCAACAATATCTAAGAAATTTCACATAGTGTCGTGATGAAATTATAAGAGTTGGTGTCACTGTACCGGATGATGATTTGGTGAGCCTATCCCTTCTAGGAATTCTCAAGAGCTAGAAAAACTACTAAGATTTGGTGAATGGGAGGGAGAAAATAACAAATTGGGAGCGACTCTAGTCTGATTTGGTAGAGGAGGAAATAAGGTGGAATACGAGAGACATGACTTCATCCAAGGGTGAGGATGAAGAAAATTGTGCCTTGGCTGGAAATAAAAGGAAAGGGAAAGGGAATAAATCCCAATCCAAAGTAGTATCTAGTCAATGGGGGAAGAATAAAGACTTGTCCAGAATCAAGTGATTTAACTGTCATGAATCCATGCACTATGCCATGAAATTCACACACAATAAGACAAGCAAGAAGACCTTGAGAGGAGTGGAAGGTGAAGCTCTAGCTTCACAATTCGAGCTTGGTTTTACTATCATTGCATGCATGGAAATCATAGTGATGGGAAGTGCGTGGTATCTTGACATCGGGGCCTCGTTCCATATGACAGGGAATAGATATATTTTCAGTCAATTGGAGGAAAAATACCTCCATATTCACACTGATATGGAAGGTGCAACACCATTGAGATCGACACAGTCACCTTTAAGATGGATTTAGGCCCCCCTCTCAGGATCAAGGATGTGATGTTTGTACCAGGTCTAAAGAATAATATAGTTTTTGTCGCGGTGTTGGAAGATAATCGCTACGATGTGATATTCAACAAAGGAAAGGAATTATTGAGACACCTGCCATAGGACAAGTGGAGCGGATCAGGGTTTGAGTGAAGAACCTCTACAGGTTGGACATGGAAGACTGTGATGCTTTGAGAACAAAGTTGGAGAAGGTGCAGAACTAAGATGTCCATGACTTATGGCATAAAATACTTGGTCATTTGTGTCATGGAGCTTTGAAGATAATGCAGCATATCAACACAAGCCTCCCCAAAGGAGCACTAGAGCAGCGTAACACATGAAAATAGTGTAACTTGGGGAAGTACACAAAATCCATCTTCAATGATTGGGATAGTAGGGTGCATGCAATCCTGGAAAGAATCCGCTCTGATGTCTCTGGACATTTGTTGATAGCCTCCACTGCCAAGCACAGGTATTGTGTTATATTTGTAGATGATTTATCACATAAGTGATGGATCATTCTTCATGTAGAAGAAAGATAAAACATTCTCCAATTTTGTTGAATTTAAAGCACTTGTTCAGAAAGAAACTGGAATGAAAGTGAAGGCTCTTAGGATCGATAACAATGGTGAGTACGTGTTGAATGATTTGAAAAATTTCTATGCAAAGGAAGGCATTCTAAAGGAGTTGAAAACACCTCATAACCCACAATAGAATGGGGTGGCTGAGAGGAAGAAAAAAGTATTGTGAGAGAAACAAGGGCGATGTTGCATGACCAAGGCCTACCTATGCACTTGTGGGTTGAATCATGCAACACAGTAGTCTATTTAGAGAACAGAAGTCCTCATTAGATTCTTAGTATGAGTACATCATAAGAATATTTTCCAGGGAAGAAAGAAGATGTGTCACACTTCAAGACCTTTGGAGCATCATTATATTTCCATGTCTCCAAGCAAGAAAAAAGCTAGAGCCGAAAACATAGTTGGGAATATTTGTGGGGTATATTGATACAACTCACAACTATCGGGTTTACATTCCATCTCATAGGATGACATTTTTTCACATGGATGTGAAGTTCGATGAGAAAAAGGAAATGAAATGTTCCCTTGAGAGGGAGTATCTGTTGCATGCAGATCGTGATATTTTGACTCCAAGGGAAGAACCTCAAGAATATTTGGAGAACCCAAAAGCATAGGAGTAGAGAATGGAGACAAATACTCAATTAGATACATGCAGGGAATGAAGGAAACACACCAAGGCATCTGAAATATTATTGCATGATGATATAGAGAATGTAGGATCACCCACATCACACCGCATGCAAAGGATGTCATCGGATCGGTACACTGGCTACATGCCTATAATGACTGAGCTAGTAGAGACAGAACCAACCTCATTCGAGGAAGAAATAAAGCAGTCAGTATGGATTGATGCTATGGTAGAGTAATATGATTCCATTGTCAGAAACAATGTTTGGGAAGTGGTCCCAAGACCAGCGGAAAAATCAATGGTATGTTTGAGATGGATTTATGTTACACAATAATTTTTCACCATGCTCACTTCCCGAAGTTCCCCGTGATAGACCCTGTGAAATATTTCCACTATGAATAAATATGTAAGTACATCCCCTAAAGACTCAAAGAAACTGCATTGGAATATTACTGAAGGAACTTGGTTAAAACCCTAGTTTTATGGGTCAACGCATTCCTAGTTTCATGCTCGTGCTGATGTCAGATTGAAAATTTTGGCTTAGTGTTGCCAACGCCCTTATTTCTTGGAAAACCAATTTGATCCATTTCTGGCAGTGTTTCCTCAGATCAAGGAGAAGCTTCTACCTCTAGAAGTTCCAGGGTGGCGAGTTGGTTGTTAAAAGGTGGTGATAGAGTTGAGGCTCGAGCTCTCGTAATTTAGAGCTTTGATCTCATCCATGGGGGTTTATCCCTTAGAAAGTGGACCTTCTTCCTCCTTTCATGGGCTCCCAACATCTTCTCCCTTCCTATAAATTGGTCCCCATCCTTCCACTACTAGTTGTTCATTTTTGGCCTAGTCTGAACTCTCGTTCCCTTTACAGTCTTGCACTATGATAATGCCTAAGTTGTTCAAGAGAAGGAATGCTTTAGAGCTTTGGTGAAGGACTCAAATTTTCACCAAAATGAGGCCTCCAACATCAAGGTCTAGGTTGTAAGCTCTTCCTTTCATATTTATCCATAAAACATCTGATGTTTTCTTTCTATATTTGTCTAATATTTTATGAAAATATTATGGTACTCCTTGATTAGCTAGATAGATAATGTTTAATTATTATTATGTATTGTATTATGTTTTTTTTCCTCTTGATCATCCACGGGTATTAATGTGCCACCAGTAGCAAGGAGAGAGCCTAAAATTATCATGGATCAAGGTAATCATCAATGGGTTTGAGCATAGCATCAGGAAAAAGGTACCTATATCTCTTTTCTTGTCGCATTTTTAATATTAGCTAAGAAATATTTTCATTAGAAATTATCTCAAGTTGCTAGACCCACTCTAGCGCTAGATAGATCACCTTTGTTCGTAGAGGGGATTTATCTCGACAACAGAATTGGCGACTCCGCTGGGGAGTTTAGCCTCTTAGCCTTCATTTCCTAGATTGATCTTGGATAAGTTTGACTGATCACTAAAATATAAGATTGCTTAGGTCTCTCTTAGTTTGCATAGGGTTTGATAGTCATTTCATTGTGTCAGGTTTTGTTTTGGTGTGAAACTACTTTTTTTTTTCCTTGTTTATAGTAACCAACAAGTTTTCTATTTTCACAGTATCATTTCCAGTGCTGTTCTATATAGCACAACCATGCTGATTTTTCTTTCACCACCCTTCTTCTTATCACAGAAACATTGATACCAGACCTAGGAAATGTTAGTGTTTCCCATTTTTTTTCCAATGTGTCATGGCCCCTAAAGAATGTCTGTAGAGCCTCAGTAACCTCCTGCATGTGCTTTTGACTTGTTTGTCTTCTTTGAACGAGTATTTTCGTCTCTTTGACTTGTTTGTGAGTTGGGATTTTTATGACCATTTCAAACACCTTTGTCGCATTGCTTCTGACTTGGTTTGAAGCAGTTTGATGTATGCACTTGTCATCACTACATTTTTTTATCTTACCTTCAACTTAGTGTCAAACATAAGATCACAAATTGTTTGATTTACAATTCTAGAAGAGTGTGCCTTTTTCCAAATTGAAAAGAAAATGAAAGTGATTTCATTTTAGTTTTGTTTTGGCTTGCCTTTATCGTTTTGAAAAAGGGGGTGAAAAGCATTTCATTCATGTATTTTTTAGAATTATTTTGATTTCCGTTTGATTGAAAGAAAAGTGAAAAGTGTGGTTTTTGCATTTATTCATTCGTTTCGTTCATTTGAATTTTGATTGCATTTTTAAAGTAAAAAATATTTTTTTTATCATTTTATGCATCTTAGTGGGAAAGATGATTGTTTTCATTTTTTCAATAATTTTCTTTTTTTGGAAAACTTGAATTTGATTGGAAAGAATTTCATTCCATATTTTTGAACTAGTTTGGGGGGGAATCATTGTTTGTTACACTCAGATTGCACTTTTGTTTGCATCTCTTCTCTAAATAGTTTAGACGTCATTGAAATGGAAATATTTTCTTTTTGCATTTAGCCTGCATCATAGGATTCAGGTGACATCGATTTTGAGCCAGAAACTGAAACTTAACTCAAGATCAACATTGAAATTTACCCAATTTACCTTAAGGAGTTTTTGGAACTAACGGGAAAATTTATAGGTCTAGGCTAGAGACGTCTTCCAATGTCGTAAAACATAGGAGTTGTCGCTAACGGTTTGCGTTGCAGCCCGAGGGTGATATCTTGTCCCACGTATGGAAGTATATTGATGTATGATAAGTATATTTTGGGTGCTCTCGTCGAACGGTTATGCATTAGACAACAATACTACAGACTGGAATCCCACGTACCGTCTCATATATTTTGGGAGACACCATTAGGTTGCAAGCCTACCATAGGTAACCAAGTCAGTCGCCTTGTAAATGTGATACACCAAACACATCATTCAAGGATATCAGTTGTAGTACGTTAAGTCCTTGGTCATTTTTTCTATCATTTATCACCAAGGTGTATATCACAATTAACGAAAACTTGGTAAACCTTTATGCCTAGTACACCCTTTTTTATTTATTTTTTGTTAACTCTAAAATTAACTTCCCACAAAACATCTCAGCTGTGCAGTTATCCAAAATCATCATTGCTTGGTAAATTGTTGATCTTTGATATTTTCACCTCTTCCTTCTTTGATTTTATACTGAAAGGTCATCATGGCTGAATCGTCAGATTCACATCGTCCCTCCTTTGAAGGATCTCAAGAACCTCCTCCTGAGATCCCCTAGTTCCCAGATGAACCCCTTGAAGCTCAAGGTGCCAAACTCAGGATTTTCATAAGTTTATAACCCATTTTCTCTTGACCATCTCTTGATGAATCTACTTGGGTGACATCGGAAGACTCTAAGCCGAAAATCCCTCAACCATCTACACAGTTTACGGTCTTTCCCGAAAATCCGCTCTTTGATCCGATTGTGGTCTCGCCTCAACTGGCTTATAGTCGCTTTGATCGACCTAGATTTCCCCTTCTTGCTTCTCCAGTAGCATCTCGCTATACTGTTCGTCAATTATTTCCTAACAAAATGGAATCTAATGCTGATGATGCCCCATTTGTGAGTGCTCTTTAGAGTACTCTACAGGAAACCACTGGAACCTATATCTTGAAAGATGCCTCATTTATATTTCCCTCTGAAGGTGAAATTTTCGGCTCCACACCTCATGATTCAGGTAGTGGAATCAAAATATCCTTTAGTAAAGTTGCTTCTCCACTTCCACAAGAGTATACCTCTTTGGGGAATCTTACTTCAGGAGCTTCCGGTGCCACATATTTATTTCTAGATCCCATTTGGTCAACGGGTATTCCCCTATCTTCTGACCCATTCATTTCGAATGTGGATGCCACGTCTCAACCTATTGTTCGACCTACAATCACTATTGGTTAAATGATTACTTTGATATGATCCTCTACCCCCTTCTCACCATCTACGATTATCGTGTTTCCACCATTGAGTGCACAATATACGGTTTCGTCTGTGCCTAGGGGGATGTATAATCCTCTTTACGTACCTCCCCTCTTGGGTGGGGGGCCATTGAACTCTTGACCCATTCCTAGGACGGGACAACCTAATGATAGTCTAAGTGGGACATGGTCTTCAAAACTGACGAAAATTGTCATAGGCACCATTACTTATAGTGGTCAGCCTACTTCAGCTGCATTAGCCTATCATCAACCCCACACTCAGTACCCTCAGGTTCAACAGCTTCTTCAGCAACTGAATGTACTGTATTTTTATGTTCAACAACCTAACATCCCTCATCAGTATGTTCAACAGTCAAATGAACAATATCAGTATATTCATCGACCAAGCGCTTCTCAGCAATATGTCCAACAACCCTAGCTTCCTGCAACTACTATTGCAAATAACCCTCAGTTTGGTCCTTACACACAAACTAGTTTGAAGCTCCCTCTGGGTCAACCTGGTCCTCACCCCAATCAACTTGGTACCCAGTACCAGTCACTTCCTCAAAGTCAGTACAAGAAACCCCATCCTGGACCTTAGCTTAGTGCTCAATATTATAATATTCTTCAGTACGAATAGGCCCAATTGGGACCTTAGGATGGACCTCATGTTCAACAAGGACTTCACCATGGACCCTATATCTAGAAATGTTTGCAACCTGAAATCTAGCAGGCGCTTTATTAATAGCCCCAGTAAGGTCCCTATATTCGGTAGCAGCTGCAGCAAGTTCCTTACCAAAAATGGGGGAAATATGCGTATCCAGGACAAAATACACCCTATTGAGGGTACAATATGTATCAAATAGGTTCTAACCCCTAACCGTTTTCTCCTCATCATCCTCCCCTTCCATTTTTGGCTACGTTGTAAATGCCAGATGTGTCAAAGCTTACAACTGATCCCATCCAACATCATTTGCATTAGCCGCCATTTCTGACCAAAATCCCGAGTGTTTCTCCTAAATTTGAAGGAAAGTATGGGGAAGATTCCCAAACCCATGTCATGGCATACCACCTACGGTGCTCTTCTAACTCTTGGGTCGATGACTCAATTCATCTTAATCTTTTCCAGCGTACTCTGACCGATACTACAACCAAGTGGTATATTGAGCTCCCTCGAGGTATTTTATTTGATTTAAACTCCTTGGATATGGTTTTCCTCACTCAATTCCTGTTAGTAATTTGTCACCATGCTCATTTTCTCATCCCTGATCCTAAAATTCCCCGTGATAGATCCCGTGCAATGTTTACATCATTAAGAAATATGCTAACATATCCCCTTGAAGATCCAAAGAAGACTTTCTTGAAATATTACTAAAGAAATTTGGTCAAATTCATAGTTTCCTGGGTCAATTCCCTTCCTAGTTCCATGACCATGCTAATGTATTTTTCACAGTTCTGGCCCAGCGCTGTCAGTGCCCTAATTTATTGGAAAAATGCGTTGATCCCCTTTCTAGCAGTGCTTCCTCAAATGGAGGAGAATCTTCGACCTCTAGAAGATCAAGGGCAGCAAGTTGGTGGTTGAACATAAATGATAAGGTCAAGCTCTCTCATTTTATAACCATGGGGGATAATCCCTTAGAAATGGGCCTTCTTCCTCCTTTCATAGGCTCCCAACCTCCTCTCCCTTTGCTATAAATTTACAGCCCTCATTCCCCCAAGTTTCGATCTTCATGGATCATTGTCAGACTCATTTAAACTCTCATCCCTTTGCATGCTAGAATCCTGATTAAGCCTAATTGCATGGGAGAAGAAATGATTTTGAGTTAGGTGAAGGACTCATATTTTCACCTAAGGATGCCTCCAACATCAATGCCTGGTTGTAAGCTCTCCTTTTGTAATTTATCAATAATAAGATCTGATTTTTTCTTTATATATTTGTTTACATGATTATGCAAATATTTAGGTACTCCTTGATATTCTAGATAACTAGTGTTTACATTTATTATGTATTGTATTATGTTTGTTGTTGTATCTTTATCAACCACAGGTGTTCGCTTTCCATCAGTAGCAGGAAGCAGGCCTACAAGGATCGTGTATCGAGGTCACCATTAACCAATCCAAGGATAACAATTGGAAAAATGTATTATGTCTCTTCCTAATTGCATTGTAAGCATTAGATAAGAAATCTTATGCTAGAAAGAATATCTTGTTGCTAGAGTCTAGACCCACTCTAGGGCTAGAGAGATCGACTCTGTCCGCAGAGGGGATTTATCTTGACCAAAGAACTGGTGACTCTGTTGGGGAGATTTAGCCTTTTAATTCCTCCTTCCACGAACTAATCTTGGATCAGTTTCAAAGATTTTTGAAATTTAAATCTTCTTAGGCATCTGTCAGCTTGTGTAAAGATTGGTAGTCACTTCATTGTGTCAAGTCTGGTGTTTGTGTGAGACTCTTTTTATTTTTTTCTTGTTTTTAGCGATCAACGTCCTTTTTGTCTACACGGTAACATTGTTATATACAGTGCAACCGTGTTTATTTCCCTTCTACACTCTTCGGCTTAGCACAGAAGCATTGATCTCGGCCTTAGGAAAATTTGAGTTTCCCTTCTTATTTTCCAACGTGTCCTGGCCCTTGAAGGAGTTTGTGAGATCTTAGTGATCTCCTTGTTGTGCGTTTGACTTGCCTATCTTCTTTGAGTGAGTATTTTTCATCTCTTTGATTTGTTTGTAATTTTAGGAATTTTTTGCCACTTCAAACACCCTTTGTTGCATTGTTCTTGTCTTGTATCGAAGTGAATTGGTGTATGCTTTGGTCATCCATCCGTCTCTGATTTTTTCTCCCTTCGGTTTAGTGTCAAGAAAAAGATTACATGTGTTTGGTGCACACGTCTAGAAGAGTGTTTATTGTCTAAATTCAAAAGGAATTGGAAGCGATTTTCATTTTTTTAAATTTAGATTATCTTTTCGTTTTAAGAAGAGTGAAAAGCATTTCATTCGTGCATTCTTTAAAGTGATTTTTGTTTGGTTCGATTGAAAGAAAATTAAAGGGATTTTTCATTTCTTCTTTCGTTCATTTGTTTTTCTTTTGATTTCATTTCAAGGTGAAAAAAAAAAATCATGCATCTTAGTGAAACGATAGGCATTTTCATTTTTCAATAAGTTTCATTTGTTGGGAAAGTGAATTAAATTGAAAAGAATTGGATTTCGTAACTCTGAACTAGTTTGGGGGCCATTATTGTTGTTGAATTGAATGCATTATTTCTTTTCTCTCTTCCCTCAATAGTTTAGGATTCATTGAAATTGAAAGCTTTCGTTCTTGCATTTAGTCTGCACCATAAGGATTCAGGTGACATTCGTTTTGAGCCTTGAAACTAAAACTTTAGTCAAGATCAACTTATAATGGACCCAATTTACCTTAAGGAGCATTGGAATTAACGAGAATATTTAGTGGTCTAGGCTAGAGATGTGTTCCAGCATCATTAAACGTAGGAGCTGTCGCTAATGGTCTATGTTAAAACCCGTGGGTGATATCCCATCCCACGTATGGAAGTATATTGATGTATGATAGTTATATTTGGGGTGATCTCATCGAATGGTTACAAAGTAGACAACACTACTACGGACTGGACTCCCACATACCGTCGCGTATATTTGTGGAGACACCACTAGGTTGGAAGCATGCCATAGGTAACCGAGTCGGAAGCCTTATAGACGTGATTCACTGAACACAACATTCCGAGAAACTGGTTGTCATACGTTTAGTTCTTGGTTATTTCTCTTTCATTTGATCACCAAGGTGTATATTGCGGTTCAAAGAGAATTGGTAAACCTTTATGCCTAGCACACCCTTTTTTGAATTTTTTATTAACTCTAAAAGTAATTGCTCACGAAAAATCTCACCAACGAAGTTATCCAGCCTTTTATTGATTGGTAAATTGTGATTTTTTCACCTCCTTCCTTTTTTATCTACTTTTGAAAGGTCATCGTGGTTGAATCGTCGAATTCGCCCACTCCCTCCTATGATGAATCTCAAGAACCTCCTCTTGAGGTCCCTCGGTTTCCGGTTGGACCCCTCAAAGTGGAAGGTGAAGAGCTTGGAATTTTCATTAGTGTTCAACCCATATCATCTCGAGCATCGCATGACGATTCTCCTTGGACCACAGTGTAAGAGTCTAAGTCGGAAAGCCTCGAACCATCTGCACAGTTCTTGGCCTTTACTCAAAATATTCTCTTTGATCCGATTGTAGTGTCGCCTCAGCAACCTTACAATACTTTTGATCAACCCATCGTCCCTTTTCATGCTTCTCTAGTAGCGTCTCGCTCTACCATCCATTGGTTGTTTCCTGAAAAAATGTCATATAATGCTGGTGATGTTACATTTGTGAGCACTCCTTGTTGGAACGAGGTCCCCTAACCACATTTTTGTCCAGTTTTGTAATATTTTGAAATATTTAGTCTAGCGCAGGGGTTTTATGGTGGGTCAAAGCCCTCGATGAATTGTAAAGGGTCAATGGGTAGACCAGGAGTTCGAAAACCATGGTTTGCGGACCATAGAATAGTGCAGGCTAATATGTTATAAATAGATAGATAAATCGAGTCTAGAGGGAGGCTAATAGGTGATTAAGCTTGGATATGAACTTTTGAATCTTTTGTGTTGATTTTCTGGGTAAGGGCTCCCACTAGCTATGTGTGCGGAGACCCTGAGTCCTGCTGTGTGCACGGCCTGGTAAATACAGTCTGTAAGTCGGATCTAGACATGAATGAATGAGAAGGTTTTTTATGATATTTAAGTGCTTTTGTGTTATGATTATTGGCTATGCTTATGTTCTAAGATTATGTTTGCTCACTGAATATTGATGATGTATTGGTGTGCATGTGGATGCAATATTATGAATTCATAGATTTGGTTTAAATACTCTGCTCAAGTTACCTATTATTTACGATCTGTGCTTTGCCAATATACTATTAAGATTTGTTGTATTAGGGCTTCTTCTACATGGGTCTCTTAGATCTTAAGGGACCCACTTTAATTAAATTTCTCTCTCTCAGGAGGAGAAAACTTGACTCCAGCACCCTCCCATACTACTTCGGGTGAGACCTTGACCTACGTAAGTAGGCCATTGCCGAAAGGGTAGTAGTATAGGGGTTTTTTGGCAAACCTTAAAACTGAACTTGGGTCAAGACCCCTAAAGCCAACACTCCTCAAAGCACTCTTCAGGAAACCTCTAGCTCTTATATCTCAAAGGCCTCTTCGTTGGTGTTTCCCTCCGAGGGAGAGTTATTTGGATCCATGCCTCACAATTCAGGTAGTGGAACTGAAATATCATCTAGTTATGTTGCGTCTACATCACCACATGGTTATACCTATGGTTTTCAAGCTTCTGTGGTTATCGCTTATTGAAGAAATCTCTGGATTTTCCATAGTGTTATAAAAAAAATGGTCGATGTTTCGAATCCCAACAGGGATCCATCTTTAGGATGAGATTTGAATTGAAGAATGAAAGAAGGATGAAAAGGAAAGGTTTTATATAGTGAAAAATGTGAGGAAAAGAGCTGATAAGAACTTGATTAATTAATTTTATTAAATTATTTAATTTATTTAATAATATATATATATATATATATATATATATATATATATATATATATATATATATATTTCTCAGGTGAAACTAGGTGCTCTCTTCAAAAACGTCTTAAGAAACATGGTGTCAATATTAAACATGGACGATCTCGCACCTCGACCCTTGCTGATAATTCCTCGAGAACTAAACATCACTTACGGCTTGAGGATGCTAAGATCATTTCCAGGGAAGAACACTATCGAAGAAGAAAAATTAGAGAAGCGCTCGAGATTACGAAGTACCTGCATAACATTAACAGGGATGGAGGATTCAAGATCAATGACAGTTGGTGGCCTCTAATTCGAAAAATGTGCCCCTAGAGTTCGTCTTCTTCCCAGGTATATCATCATAGGTTTGCTTCTCTTCCGAAAGGAAATTTAGGGTTTGATATTTGCAACAACTAATTAAGTTATTTATTTTTAATAATTATCTTTATTAATTAATTTTTATTTTTAAAATAAGAATTAATTAATTAATAATTATCATTAGTATCTAAATTTGTAATTAAAATGAAATAAAAATAAAAATACTTATATTTAATAATGATCATAGTTAATATTAGGTTAATTAGGATTGCTTGAAAAATTTTCTAATAATAATAATAGTTAATTAAATAAATATTGATTATTAGAATTAATATATAATAATTATAAATAATAATTTATTTTTATTAACATTTATGGATTAAATAAATGTTAATATTAATTAAAGTGAACTATTATTTATTTTTATTAATTATTAATTTTATGAATTAATATTTATTAATTTTGTAAATGATTCTTTCTACTATTGGTACCATCTAGGGGTTCTTTCTAGGATTTTATAATTTATAATTCTTCACTAGAATAAAGATTAAGAATAAACCAATATTTTAAATATTTTTAAAATGAAAATTTCTTAATAAATCACTTAAAATTAAGTAAGTATATTTTTTTTTTCTATTAAAAACTATCTAATTTGATTAAAAAAAATTATTAGAATTGATTAAATAAATTATTATTATTATTATTATTAAATTAGTAAATAGATGTTATTCTATATAACTTTAATTTTATAAATAAATTTACTAAGAATAAAGATAAATATAATAAATTTATTTTTTAAAATTTATTAAAATTATTATAAATAAATTTATTATAATTAATAAAATGAATTTATTGAAATTTATTAATATATATATATATATATATATATATATTATTAAATAAATTAAATAATTTAATAGAATTAATTAATCAAGTTCTTGTTGGCTCTTTTCCTCACATTTTTCACTATATAAACCTTGTCCTTTTCCTCCTTCTTTCATTATTCAATTCAACTCTCGTCCTGAAGATGGATCCCCGTTGGGATTTGAAACGTCTACCATTGTTTTATAACACTGTGGAAAATCCGTAGATTTCTTCAAAATGGTTATACATATTGGGGAAACCTCATTTCTGGAGCTTCCAGTGGTACACCCTTATTTCTGGATCTCGTTTGGTGAATGGGCATATCTCTATCTTCCGGCTCGTTCTTTTCGAATGTGGCCATGGTGTCTCAACTTATTGTTCAACCGACGGTCACCATTGGTCAAATGATCGTGTCATTTAGATCCTATGTCCCCTATTCACCATTTATGATTATTGCAGTCCCACCATTAAGTGGGAAATCCACGGTTTCTTCTGTGCCTGCGAGGTAGTCTAACCCTCTCTATGTACCTCCCCAGTTGGGTGGGGGGTAGCCAAGTTTTGGGTCTATTCCTGGGGCATCACAACCTCATGTTAAATTTTCTCAGGTTCAGTAGACCCTTCATAAACCAAACGTAGTGTATTCGTATTTTCAGCAACCTAATGTTCCTTATGTTAAATGGCCAAGCATACAATACCAGTATGTTCCTCAACCAAAAATATCTCAGCGGTATTTCCAACAACCCAGCCTTCGGTGAGTGTTGTTGTGACTAATCCTCAGTTTGGTTCTTACAACCAAGCTAGTCTAAATCTCCTTCTGGGTTAATCTAGTCCTTTTCCTCATCAGTCTGATACTCAGTAACAACCATTTCCTCAAGGCCAGTACGAGCAACCCCATTCTGGGCCTCAACCTAGTGCTTCATATCAGCGAATTCCTTAGAAAAACAGGCTCATCTAGGACCTTAGATTAGGCCTTATGTTCAACAATGACCACAAGATGGACCCTATGTTTAGTAAGGACCACAGGCTGGACCCTATGTTCAGCAAGGACTACAAGCTGCATGTAATTTTCAGTAGGGACCTCAAGTTGGATCCTACGTTCAGCAAGGACCACAAACTAGACCTCATGTTCAATAGTGACCTTACCTTAGACCCCATGTTCAGCAAGGTCCATAGCCTCAGTTCCTGCAAGTTTCATATCAACAACCCCAGCTAGGTCGCTATCAACAATATTTGTAGCAAGGTCCTTACCAGCCGTGGGGGAAATATGAATATCTGGGTCAGAATCTTCCTTTTTGGGGGCATAATCCTTATCAATCAGATTGGAACCCCTAACCTTTTTTGCCTCATCATCTGCCCTTTCCATTCATGGCTATGTTGTAATTGATGGATGTTTCAAAGCTCACAAATGACCCCACCTAGAATCTACTGCATTGGTCGCCAATTCCAACAAAAAATTCCAGAATATTGTCCCAAGTTCAAAGGAAAATCTGGGGAAGACCCTCAAACCCATATGATGACATATCACTTGCTATGTTCATCTAATTCTTGGAATAACGATTCTATTCATCTTCATATTTTCCAGCACACTTTGACCAGCGTCGTGGAAAAATGGTACATTGAGCTCCCTTGAGGAATTTTCTTCGATTTCAATTCCTTGGCTATGGCCTTCCTCACTCACTTCCAGCTGCATGTCTGGTATGAAACCAACACCCATATTCTCACCTTGCTGAAACAGTCAACTGCTACGCACATTTTGGATCACATCCATGAATGGCAGCATCATCATCGCCTCATCAAATTTGAGATCCCTAATCAGCTTTTGACCGAATGATTTACAAAATCATTCATTCCCAAGGTTGCAAAATAACTTTCCATGGGTGGGTCTGTTACAAAAGAGGAGGTCATTACTAAGGCTCAATACCTTGATTTGTTTTATTCCCAGTCTAGGACTTTGTATGAGTTATTACTTGATGCGCCGCATCCTTCGACCAATCCCGCATCATCTTAGTCCCCTATTACACTTCTGGTGGATGGTGTTATCGAGACAATGACTCATACTAATAGTAGTGCACCTAAGACTTCTTCAAAGTATAAATCCACTGTTGTCGTTGCACCCCCTACTCCTTCCCATAACCATAATAATCCTGGTAAAACCTCAAAGGTAAAAGTTGTTCAGTCTACTGCAGCAGATAAATCCTCATAGGGTAAGAAAAATGGTAAAGGAAAGTTTAAATCTGAAAAACTCTAAACAGGATTCAAAGAATTCATCTGCTATTTATTCTTCAACACGTAAGCCCAAATATCCTTGTCTGATATGTGATGACGATCATTACACCAAGGATTTTCCTCAGCGTGCCGAAGTCGCCCGTCTTCTAAACGGCACACCCGAGACTCCGGCTATTTTGAAAGAACCGTTCCCTTCCCAGCATATACAAATGGTAGATCAAGATCAATCATCTAGAAGATCTTATGTGTTCATGGACGGAATGAAATATGTTTCCATCACCATGAGAACGAAATATTATCCCAATCCATCCAAGGCCTCTTCCATGCCTCCAACCTATGTTCCTATCCAGATTGAGATACAGAGTAGTGACTCCATCCAGCCACCCCCAAAAGGTGTTATTTGGAAAACATCTTACAATCCGAATGTGAGAGCAGAAAAACACTAAAATATTGTATAAGATCTAGCTCAAGCACCTTCGACGATGTCGGCTTTGGAGGTATTTTATTCATGCCCATATCAACGGAAGGAATTACTCTCATTGTTACATCATTTTTTGGTCATCTAACCTATTACTATTAGATGGACCAAAGTACACCATGTAAGACCAATTTTACCCTAAGTAAAATTGCTTTCACTATGAAAAATAACTTAGTAATCCTTATTTATTAAGTTGTTATGGTCTAAACAGGAAACCCCATGAGGAAATATTAAATAAATCCACATTGTTTGATTTTCCTCAAGGAATAATGAGTTAAAAAAAAATTAATTAATATTCCTGGTCATATTTAACCCAAAACAGGAAAATTAATTAGATAAATCATTATTTATCTTATTATTTTCTAGGTACAAT
Source organism: Pinus albicaulis (assembly GCA_034641835.2). Taxonomy (NCBI): domain Eukaryota; kingdom Viridiplantae; phylum Streptophyta; class Pinopsida; order Pinales; family Pinaceae; genus Pinus; species Pinus albicaulis. The sequence goes on along the minus strand of CM076583.1, from coordinate 866,980,532 downwards.
TATTTAAACCTGATTTAAATAATATTATTTGTTAAATTTAACTAAATCATTTATAAATAATTGAATAAATAATTATTTATTTGATTATTACTCAACCACATCCTTAAAATAATAAATAAATCATTTATATATTTATTATTTACAAATAAAGGGATTTGACCAAAGTCAAATTCTTTTTCCCTCCAACAATTATAATAAAATATTCCATAAAAGTTGGATCTAGAATTGGTTAATAATATTTTAATTATGCACCAATATCTAGACTAACTCAATATTTTGTTATAAATAGAAGGGTTTTTCCATTCAATCACTACCTTTTGTTGCCTAAAGATCACTTTGGATCTATGCTTTTGGTCTGACTTTGATCCTCCATCATTGTCATATTTTGCTACCATTTTTCTTGTGAGTTCCCTTTGAGTTCCATTGAGGACTTACAAGAACCCATCCCATTGAGGGGAACTGGTAACATCTTTCTATGTTCCCTTCCCAGGTGCCAAAAAATACAAAAAGTCTTTAAAAACATTCTTGTCTTGTATATTAGATGCATGGAGCAACAACTTCTTTTATTTACTACTTAATTTCTTTTATTGCATAAATCTAGATTTTGTAGCATTTATCTTGGTCAACTAACTGCAGATCTAAATAAATTGGCAGCCATCTTTGTTGTTAGGGTTGTTTTTTATGCACGGCTAAAGTGAGCCTTTTTCGTACGCTTGTGATTAAGATTCATTCTAACACTCATCTATTGGAGGGATTGATCCTTCAGTTTCTAGTTTGATTACTTTCGATCTCGAGAATTTCATTCCTCGCCTCATATCTCAAGTAGCTTTTCTAATTCAAGTTACATGTTGGGTACCAAATCTGCATACTTTTCTCTCCCATTTTCAACCACAATTCACTTATTTGTATCATTAAGATTCGTTAAATGCCCTAAAAGCACAAGGTAAAACCTCCTTTCACTATCTTAACTAGAATGTTTAATTAATGAAGTAATATTCATGGGGATTTTTCCTACGCGAGCACTAATTTCGTTATTGCCGCATATTCGATAGTCAAAGGGTCGCATCTGCAAGTCACATAAGTAAATTTGAGTTCACAGTGCTATTTTGATATGCTATAACAACATAATAGATTCCAACCCAACTCCAGATCTATTTCAGACCTTTCTTGGTTTTCTCTCGGCAACTAGCTTGGCTGTTGTAACAATTGTATATTTCTAGATATTAGTTGTCGGATTGGGAAGATGGTTTTCTGAACAATTGTATAAGAAGGGTGTCAGGGTTGTGAATGGGGTTAGCGCACAAGAGATCAAGTTTGTAAGTGAAGACTTATAATCAATTGAATGCAAGCCATTTTTTTGTTCTATCTGTAAGCTTCGATTTTATTGTAGCCCTGGTCAGAGTGTTGGGCCCACTTTTTTGATCAGGTGTTGCATTATGTCTGTGTGTTACTTTCGCATTTTTGTTTGGGTATTTTAACTACTGTTATGGAATGTTTCTTTAATTGATGAGAATGCTTTTATTACTCTACAATTTATTTTTAATTACTGTCACAGTAGTTTTGGTTATTTTAATTGTTGAATCTGTGATGAATATCGAATTGTGCCATTTCCCCTGCATATACCTTGCACATTACCTTGAAATAATGTACGCACCGGGATTGATGAATTAATGTGGAAAAAGGGTTGAATAGTTTATTCACACTTGGACACCAACATTTTGGCGTCGTTACCGGGGAAGGATAACAAGGCGCAAGAACACGATCCATAATTGATCCAAGGATCAATCTCTCATCTTAGGGAGGGAATTTTTTACCCTGTTCTATGTCCTGAGCGTAGTGTTCTATTTTTCTGATTTTCAATTTTTTATTTTAGAAATCAATCTCTCGTCTTAGGGAGGGAATTTGTTAACCTGCTCTAAGTCCTGAGTGTAGTGTTATGTTTTTCTGCTTTCGATTGTTTTTTTTAGAATTCAATCTCTCGTCTTAGGGAGGGAATTTGTTACCCTACTCTAAGTCTTGATCATAGTGTTCTATTTTTCTGCTTTTCAATTGTTTTTTTTAAGAAATAAATCTGTCATCTTAGGGATGGAATTTGTTACCCTGCTCTAAGTCCTGAGTGTAGTATTATGCTTTCTTACTTTCTGATTTTTTTCCTAGGGGCCAATTTCTCATATTGAGGAGGGTATTTGATTACCCTACTTTAGGTCATGAACCATAACTTTTAATTTTTTTGTGATTTTCTGTTTGAATCCAATCTCTCATCCTGGGGAGGAATTTATTTGTCCTCCTCCAAGTCCTGATCACTGTCATTATTTTAATGATTTCTTCCCACCAATTGTATGAAAAAATATTCGAATAAGAGGGGTAGAGGAAGACCCATAAAGAAAGGAAGGGATCTAGGGAGGAATAAGTATATCCAGGAGATCATCACAAAGACTGAATCAGAAGCATATTCTCATGTTGCTGTTAGGGTAAAGATTCAGATGAAGTTTGAAGGGTAGATGGTTGAGCAGCCAGTGCGATCCACGGTACTCGAGAAGACCCTTTCAACAACAGAAGAAGAATTAAATAAAGTATCAATAGAAGGAACACCCCTATTTTCGGCAGAAGGAGAAGAAATTTCAAGCAGGGGATCAAAGGAATTGAGAAAATCCAATTGGGAAGAAGAACTCCTGAAGGAATTGGCATCACCATGAGATCAAGGGAGTGTTGTGAAACCTCCTGCAATTGAATCACCCCAATTATCTATTGTAGAACTAGTTTAAATCTTAGGTGAGTATTGGAGGATATCTGTGGCACCTACAAATTCCTCTATTGATTTCCCAATTGGAAACATCACAGGTGATTCACCAATGAAGCCCATACCTTTAACAACTTTGACTAATTTTCATGGGCTTTCCTCTGAGGACCCTGATACATTCCTCTTTGAATTTGATATTTTCAGTTTGAGGTACGACTATATCGCTGATGCTCAGAAATTAAATATATTTCTTACTACTTTAAAGGGGAAAAACCTGCGATGGTTCATGGGTTTATGAGGAAAGACTATTTCCTCATGGGATGCAATGAAGGAAGCCTTTTTGGAGAAATACCAGGATTACTGTAAATCCCGAGATATCAAGGAGGATATTTTTAAGTTTTTGCAAAAAGAATATGAGAATATGGAAGATTGTGTGGAACAATTTAAATACATACTACAGAGGTCAAGCCATAGCGACCTAGACAAAGATATTATGAAGATCAACCTTCTTCAGGCACTCAGGGAAGATTCTCTACAACTTTTAAATATAGTAGCAAAGGAGGATATATCGAAGGAATAATTTGACACTATATGTGGGATGTGCATTTAGCGTTCGCAAGGGGCTGCAATAAATGGACAAGGAATTCGGTCATCAAAAAATTCTGGTGGAGGGGTCAGAAAGGCAGCAATCGGAAATCTACTGGATAACCTAAGGACTGATATGCTAAGTACATTATCTTCCTAGATGGAAACTTTGCAAGTGAAGTAGAAACAAATGGAGTTGGAAAAGACTATGGATATATTTTTCCCTCAGTGCAGAAAGAAGCATCCGCTAAGGGAATGCCCATTGAACATAGTTGAAGCCTGTGCAATTTTCGAACAGGCCCATGCGACTAGCTCGTGCCCTTCCTTTCCGGGATTGAAGGAATTTTTTCAAGGAGAAAGTGAAGAGAGTGCGGTGGATCAACTGTATTGCATGGGACCAAAGAAGCCATGGCAACCCCAACTGCCGAATATGAATTTAGGTATGCCTCAGGACCCATTTCAGTATTTTAATAATTTTAATATGGGTCCACAGTCTGTACCTTTTTCACCAATTTGGTCTCAATATAAATATCCATCTTGGCAACAATGGGTTCCCCAAACTAGTTCAAATCATTCATGGGCTCAGAACTGGTGTAATATCCCAAGATAGGGAAAATCTACAACAATAAGAATATCTTAAGATATTCTAAAGTTGGAGCTATAGCAATATGTAAACAAAAAAATGGAGTAGAAGTGATAAATAAACTCATAGAATGTGAGAAGAAATCATAGCCATGTTATTAAGTTACAGCAGCAAAATGTATACAAGATCTTGTGGAAAGAGCTACTCAAGATAGGAAAAATCAGCCTTAAGAAACAAGTACATAAAATATGATCAAACACTGCTACACAAGAGTGCCCAAGGCTATGAAAACGTAATTTTATTATAGGAAATGCTACTGGGAAGTGTTAATATATAGAAATAGAAATTTACGGCTCATACAATGTGGGGAGCAAAGATATAAACCCCAAAAACACAATTCCAAGACAATCCTGGAAGGATTTCTTGAAATTTTCAAAATGGAAAAATGTCGGAGTAGCAGCTGTAACTCTAGAACTAGATGGAGATGGTTGTAGATGATGCACAAGCTTAATAGACCTCCTCCAATGGATCTTCCAAGTGAAAGGCTGATCCTAACACTGAAGATCTCACCCTCCAAACAATCTGCAAATCCCCCACTGCAAATGCTCACTGGAAATAATGCAGTCACTGAGGGATACTGCGTTGTAGGTGCAAGGGAATGGGTTGGCCCAATGCCAAGATCTGAAATAAGCACTGAAACCTTCCTCACTAACCTCCCAAAGGAATGGAAGCTCCCTCCTCTGAAAAATAGCTCCAGAAATGGTGTTGTGGGACCTCCACTGCAACACCCTGCAACACAACGTTATACTTCAGCAGAAATAACATTGTAGCTGAAGGAGGTGGCTTGGCCTTGAGCCTGAATGTGGAGAATGAAGTACAAGATCCTTCAAGAGGCCTCTCTTGGAAGGAGAAGGATTCATAAACAGGATATCCTTACGCTAAACAACACTGCAACTCTGCTAAACAACAGGAGACTGCACAAGAGTCTAAACAGACGATAAAATCAATAATTCATAACATGAGTAACAATGGCTGCCTTGCCCTCCTTTTAAAAAAGTGTGAAATCTCTCCCCATGGGTCCCACTCCTTAGGGTTTCCTCCACTAAGGAAACTTCCTCCCATTCACACTACGATGTCTCTCAAGTGGTCTCCACCTCTTATCCCAACATTGTTGACTTGGTCAAACTTTACCTTGTCCTCTTGCAAATGTCTTCTTTCGTACTTGAGGGTATGAAATCCAGCTCTTATGAATATCCATTTTCATATTATGAGGGATTTTATTCATTCTTCTACAATGTATGGGCCTCCTCACCCATTTATTTACCTCCTATGTGAAAACAGCAAAATTTAATATTCCATTTAGCTGTGTGCTAAAGTGGGAATATTACAGTTCTCCCCTCCCAAATGTTGCTTATCCTCAAGAAACTGCAAAGATAAAATTGAGGGGCCTTCTTGAGGCATGAGGTATGATAGGAATTGGGATCTACCATCCCCATATGAAACTCCCATCCCCAAGCAATCATCCATACCAAACTATCTACCTCCGAACATGGCAAATACAAATCATCCTCCACCTTGAGCTCTTGCAATGCAGGTGGGCTGAAAATCTGATCTTGGTAGAAAAAATAGTCTACCCCACGCTGGCCTCCTCTCCACTTAAGATAAGTGTAGTGTTTTTTGATCGTAGGCTGCCATAATGTTGCCCTCAAGTGGTAAGAAGAAGATTGGATCCTCAAATATCTCCTCTCCAACGTTATGCATCATGCTGGCCCAAATATCCCCATATATAATGAGTTGGAAATCATCATCATATGGCATCACATCAATCAGATGGCTCACCCCATAAGGAAACAATTGTTTTGCTATGGTGGCCATACCATCTCCCATGCTCCCCTTAGAACATGTAGTGCAAAAGTGTGGGGAGTTTCTCCCTCAAAGGCATAGGGGCTTCACTCAATGAACCTTTGTCATATCACCTACGTTCATGGCATACTAAAAAATACCCCTAATTTGACTACATATTGGAAAATACCTCTAAAAATCACATTATTTAACCCCCTACCAATATGAACCCAATACACCTCCCCAATTAAAAAAACCCCTACTATCACTATATATTGTAGGTATCCATTCTTTCATTAACATTCTTTATACCCCTTTATATTTTTTCATTAACTTTGAGCTCTATTTTTTATTACCACCAATATAAAAACCCTTTACCCCCTATATATCCCCCAATATATTAAGTCAAATTTTCGTCAATATATATCCCCCAATATGAACCCACGTGGTATAGTATTGCTCCCCCAGTGAAACCCCTGTGCTCAAAGGACACATCCACCCAATGTGTCTCTCCCCCAATCATGCTCCCAAGAAAAGCAATAACAATAGCAATAAAGGGAACCATAATGAGAATCATGCTAGCTACCATATGAAGCAAGGGAGAAGGACAATGGTCCCTCAAATGTAGCCAACGCAGTTTGACTCTCAACTGCAATAGAAAATGAAATGATGGGTGGCCCCCCCACCATTTGCTTGTTGCCCCAATATCCTCACAAGTATGGAGAAAGTGTATGGTGTATGGTGCAAAGTGAGCATGCTTTGCAAAATATAGAGCCTCCCCAAGTCCTCCTAGGGAGTGACCATCACCAATACTGCTTATGGCCTCAATTAGACCATGAGATATAGAAGGAATATTGCTCCTCCTTTGAGAAAAGTCCTGCACATATATAGTTAAGGGATGCATATATACATTATATAAGTCATCATGCAAACAAATTATACCCTTACCATATTTCTTGCTCGTACAAATGGAGTGGCTCATATATGAGTCTCCTCTCATCCTCAAAGAGTAAAGAGGTGTTTGTGCTAACTCTTCCAAAGATTTATGTATCTCCTCCTATGCTGATCATCCAATATCATACAAGTGAAAAGATCCTTGGAACACTCCACCAACAGCTGGGAGTTCCATATGGATCTATCCTCCATAGTGACAGCGCTAATGATCTCCCATGAAGAACATATGTCATATGGTCATCCTCCCCTTTGACATTTCCCATGCCAAAGATGCAAGTTGGAAGGTTGCTATCCTTCCCCTGCTGCTTGTGCCACAACACAAAATCTAAAATGAGAGTGGGTAAATATGATGTTGAGAGAATGCCTCTATCCTCCTTGAGCCTACCCAAGACTCTCAGCATTGTAAAATGACCTCCCAAGGTCTCCACTCTTCTGAAATCAATGAATGGTGCCTCACAATGTGAAGCCTCCCTCATCATCTACTAATCTAGTGGTCTCCTTGGTGAAATGTCTCCATGCAATGAGACATCCTCATCAAGAGCAGACTGCATATATGAATGGATAGACTTATCCCTGCTCTCACTGTGCAATCTAGTCTCCCTCTTAAGTGCATCACCCTCATGAAATAGACAGGGTTGTGTGCTCCTCATCACATGATGCTAATCATCCTCCCTATCTCCTCCTTATATCTCCATAGGTTCACACCCTATCATCAATGGCACATGTAAAACATGAGTTGTGCCTTGATCTCCACACATGAGATCCTGGGGGCTTCCTTGTAAAGATAAAAGAATCCTTCTAGTTGGATAAAGAGCTCCTCCTTCCTCTGCATGAGGTGCTAGATCAACTCTATAAATGGCAGTGTTGTTGCCCTCAGCCTCCTCAACATGAATGGGCAACCTCCCAATGATTGGATCCTCATTTGAAAAAGGGATCTCCATGCCTTCTTGTGCCAACATACAAGATAGAGGTCTTGCCTCTAGCAAAGTATGATGGAAGTTATCAGCCTCTTCCATGATTTCCTGAAGTGGTTTTGGTTTTATGGTTTCCTTCATCACATGCAAGCTCTTTGTTTGTTTAGATATGCTTTTCTTTACCACATGTGTTTCATAATTTTTATTATCAAAATTTTCCATCAATGCCTTAATAAACCTTGCATAAGAAGAAGTATTTGCATTCTTTAAATTAAAATGCTCAAATATCCACCATGCATAGGCCTTACCTCCAAAATGCAGTGCTGCTACTCTGATGGCTTCATCTTTAGAAATTTGATGCTGCCGTAAAAAGGTGTCTATCTCTTCCACCCAAGCCCTGGCTAAACATGTAGAGGAACCATCAAAGGTAGATAGAATAAATCTATCCACATTATGCTGCTTGCTCCTCCTCACCTTGATCTTGCAAAAATCTAGGAAAGTGATATGATCTCTAAACTTTTGAGTTTGAGATTCATATTCATGCAAGAAACCACTAAGAGTTCCCCTCTTAGACATTACTTCTTCCTCCCTCTCTCTCATAGCAAACTAGGAATGTGACTGCGTTGTGCATCATAGGTTGTGGCTACATGCTCACACTCCCCATAAGAAAATCTATAGTTTGACTCAGTTTCAAACCCTCTTGGAGATTCTATACACATATCCATCCTTACCTTCTTGAAATCTTCATGAATGCTCTGTACAGATCTTGGAAGAAGCTTTGTAAGCCTATTGTCCTCCACATAATGGATTCTTCATCTCCTCTTTTCTTGATATCATCATGGTTGAGATCCATAGGCTGAGCCAAGATTATGCTTTGATACCACTGTAATATCCCAAAATAGGGAAAATCTACAACAATAAGAATATATTAAGATATTCTAAAGTTGGAGCTAGACCAATATGTAAACAAAAAAATGGAGTAGCAGTGATAAATAAACTCATAGAAAGTGATAAGAACTCATAGCCATCTTATTAAGTTACAACAGAAAAATGTATACAAAATCTTGAGGAAAGAGCTACTCAAGATAGGCAAAATTAGCCTCAAGAAACAAGTACATAAAATATGATCAAACACTGCTACACAAGAGTGCCCAAGGCTATGAAAATGCAGTTTTATTAGAGGAAACACTGCTGGGAAGTGTCAATACACATATATAACAATGTACAACTCATACAATGTGGGGAGCAAAGATATAAACCCCGAAAACACAATTCCAAGACAATCCTGGAAGGATTTCCTCAAATCTTCAAAATGGAAAAATGCCAGAGTAGCAGGGCTGAGTAGTAGCTGCAACTCTAGAACAGGATGGAGATGACTATAGATGATGCACAAGCTAAATAGACCTCCTCCAATGGATCTTCCAAGTGAAATGATGATCCTAACACTGAAGATCTCACCCTCTAAACAATCTGCAAAACCCCCATTGCAAATGCTCACTAGAAATAATGTAGTCATTGAGGGATACTGCGTTGTAGGTGCAAGGGAATGGGTTGGCCCAATGCCAAGATCTGCAATAAGCTCTGAAACCTTCCTCACTAATCTCCCAAAGGAATGGAAGCTCCCTCCTCTGAAAAAGAGCTCCGGAAATGGTGTTGTGGGACCTCCACTGCAACACCCTGCAACACAACATTATACTTCAGTAGAAATAACGTTGTATCTGAAGGAGGTGGCTTGGCCTTGAGCCTGAATGTGGAGAATGAAGTACAGGATCCTTCAAGAGGCCTCTCTTGGAAGAATAAGGATTACTAAACAGGAGATCCTTGTGCTAAACAACACTGCAACTCTGCTAAATAGTAGGAGACTGCACAAGAGTCTAAACAGACCATAAAATCAATAATTCATAACATGAGTAACAATGGCTGCCTTGCCCTCCTTTTAAACAAGTGAGAACTCTCTCCCCATGGGTCCCACTCCTTAGGGTTTCCTCCACCAAGGAAACTTCCTCCCATTCACACTGTGTTGTCTCTCCAAGTGGTCTCCACCTCTTATCCCAACGTTGTTGACTTGGTCAAACCTAACCTTGTCCTCATACAAATGTCTTCTTTCACACTTGAGGGTATGAAATCCAGCTCTTATGAATATCCCTTTTCATATTATGAGGGATTTTATTCATTATTCTGCAATTTATGGGCCTCCTCACCCATTTACTTACCTCTTATGTGAAAACAACAAAATTTAATATTCCATTTAGCTGTGTGTTAAAGTGGGAATATTACAACTGGAATGGACCCTCTCCTACTGGGCATTTTCCCCAATCAATGCCACAAAAAAAAATTTAGTTGCCCTCCAATATAGTTCCAGGTAATCCATCCCTTTGACCTCAACTTCCTATCCAACCCAACCCGAATCATAATAATAAAGCGGTCCAACAAGCTGACACTATTAACCTTCTATTAGCCAAGCAAAAACCTCTACCAATGGAAGAATACAAACCTGAAAATGAGGAAATTAGACCAGTACTTACCATTGGGCAGACCCTTCAATTCAAAACATAAATTGAGGATGATATCATTAACACTTTTATTAATGATCCCTATTCTGTTTCTGATTCAACTCGTCAAATTTTAGAATCTGCCATGAGCTGTGGAACACAGGAAAATATTGAACTAGAAGATCAAATTGAGAACATCCCTACAAATTCATCCCATGATAGTATTCCTATTGAAATTTAACTAGGAAAAGCACTGAACATCAACCTAAATCTTTCAGAATCCCAGATAAATCAGCTCCTAAAAGTTCTTCAAAACTATAAGGAAGCCTTCACCTAGGATTATACCAACATGAAGGGAATTCTTGCTAGTTTATGTACTCATCATATTTACATTAAGGAATATTGTCATTCTATGAGAAAACCCTAATTAAGAATGAATCCCACTCTAAAGAACATTGTCAAGGACGAACTTCAAAAATTACTGGATGTAGGATTTATTTACCCCATCACGGAGAGCCAATGGGTGTCTCCGCTCGTTATCATTCCCAAAAATAATGGTAAATGGTGGATCTGTGTGGACTATAGGGAACTAAACAAAGCTACTCAAAAAGATCATTTCTGTAACACCCCTGTAAAACTGTTGGCATTCACAATTTTTACGGAACTATTTTAATTATCATGTAGTTACCATGAATTATGAATCGATTAGTTTTCAAGAAACTAATTCATAAGTTTGTTACGGTTATGATTTAGTTAGAAACTAACCTATGATCTCTATCAAGAAAATGGTAACACGTATTCCATTATATAATATATACTATTATTAACACGTATTCCATTATAAAATATATACTATTATTAACACGTATTCCATTATAAAATATATACTATTATTTTCTCCATTCACGGGGATGGAGAGGAGTGTGAAAATGGAAGGGAGACCAGCAGGTTTAAAAGAAAAGGATGAGCATTTGAATTATGTGCATTGATGAAAAGAGTAAAGAGGGTGCATTGATCCTTTGGAGGCATCGATCCCACATCATGGCCACCTTTGTTGATACAACTATGACAGTCATGGGAGTTGCTATGCAGTATTATGGCATAATAGATGTTCTTATTAAGAGCGTGCTTCATAGGTAAGCATGTCCATTACGTTTTATCTTGAGAAAAAAATGTATGGATTTGCATGGTTATTAATGAATCCATTTTCTTGGAAAAAATTGCATATATATATATATATATATATATATATATATATTCCTTGGATTATGGGAAAATAGTAAAGAGTAATAATTATTTTTCTCAATTTTTTAGGATGATTTATATATATGAAAGAAAATGGTATTTCATTAGTTTATTGGGATGTGACTGAAATAAATTCACCATTGATTATTTACGTGACTTATTTTCCAATTTATTCTCATATCAAGATGAAATAAATATATGAGAAGATATTTTCATGGGAAGATATAAGAAGTGGGATTTCCCTTTTTAAGGTGAAATGTGTAATTGTGGAATTACTTTCTAAAAATTATACACATAGATAACATAAGTAACAGGATCTCCTTTGGCAAGAATGTCTTTATCTTGTGCGTGAAAGATAAGTCCATTGTGGTAGTTCAGTTGCAAGATTTTGCAAAAGTTACATGTTATGGTGGGTAAAAAGACAAGTTATTTTGTGTTGTATACTGGACAATTTGACTTAATTGCATGTTTTACTGCATAAAAGGTTTAACTTTCTTATTATTTTAAATTAATCCTTCCTAGTGCTTATGCACAAAATAAGGGTTAATTATGGTACTTTTTTGAAAATGGTAACCTCTTGAAAATATTTCATGGCTAGTTCTTGACTTAGGTGTATAAAAGACTAAGTTAACCTTCTTATGGTTTCCTAGTTTTGTGCATAAAATAAGGTTATCTAAGATAATTTCTTAAAAAGGAAGCAGGAGGAACTACGTGTAGAAAGAAAAAGAAACTAGGTTATATTTTCTTCTTTATGAAGAAGAAGTAATTATTTGATTACATGAAAATAATAAATAAATGATGGTAGAATTCTAAAAAAGGCAATATGTTGTGCAAAGTTATACTGTTCTTTAGGAAGAATTATACGTGAGTACTTTATGCTGTCATAACCATTATGTTAGATGTACTTTGGAATAAGATCATGTATATGCATGCAAGATTTTTATTATCTTTCATTAGAAAGAATACATATTTGTATGTGAGAAATGATAGCATATTGTGCTAGACTACATTGGAAAATATTCTTTGGGAAGGAAGATGAATTACATGCACAACAATCCATCTTAATGTGTTGGTTTCCTTGGAATATATATGGGTAATGTTTGAATAATATTTGGAAAAGAATACATGTATTTGTATGTTTTATTACATAAGTTTTATGGAAAAAGAAACATGTTATGCATGCCTTATTATGCTAAAATTCCCTCAAAAAGGAAAAGTGTGTTTTCACGCTTGATTGTGTTAAAGAATTCCATTGGGAAGATTCTTTTGGAAACTATATGAATTTGTATGAATAGGAACAACATTTTTTGTGTTAGCTTTATTTACATGATCCAAAATTAAGAGCTTAAGGGTTAGTTATTTTATTAAATTTATGTAAACCGCATGCACGAATATCATAACTGTTGTATCAGTTTCTTTTAAATAAAAGCTTGGGAGATGTGGCTATTGTCTTGCAGGAATATGTGCTTATGTGAGGGAAACATTAGTTAATGTGATGAATGATTACTAGAACATATGCAGTATGTGTTGTTAAAGGGAGAATGTCAAAGCATTTTACTTTCAAGTCATGAATATACATGAGTAGATGGAGAAGCTTCTCTAGCATAGGTTTATGAAATGGTTGATTAATATTTTATGAATCTTGAAATCCATGTGAATGTTGAAGGCAACATTAGCAGGGACTGAAGGTGACTTGTAAAAAGGGAATATTAAGCTTAACATGGTGGCAGGTAAATGATTATGGTTCATGCAGATGAATGTGAGCTGCGGGACGATCTAATGTACGATGGTCCATTGTAAGTAAATGAATATGGTTCATGCAGATGAATGTGAGCTACATGATGATCCAATGTACGATGGTCCATTATAGGTAAATAATTATGGTTCATGCAGATGAGTCTGAGTTGCAGGATGATCCAATGTACGATGGTCCATTATAGTTACATCCATGCCACCAAGATATGAAGATATGAAGATTAGTGGGTAAATGCTATCTTATTTATTGTAATGGCCTTAAGATAGATATTTATATATTTATTTGTAAGATTTATAACGATGGTTAAGGGATGGTCTCCCTTTTAAGCCATTGAGTGAGGGCTGAACACCCTCACGAGAGTTTAATAATAAATTAAACGTTGTTGGTTTTCACCCTATGAGGTTTCCAGGGTATATTGGTGTTCAATGATGTGATTGGTTATTGTGTCAAATTGATGATTTTGATTCCTTTCTTGTTGTGATGTTCATAATGTCAAGTATGTGATGACTACATGAGTAATGAAATGAATGGAAGGTTACATCATAAATTTTTATGTTAATGTACTACAATAGAGGTTGTTAATGTTAAGCAACTTACTATTCTTATTCTAAGGTTACACAATGAACTGGTGAACGTTATATGTAATGATGAGTAAGGAATATTTAATAGTGATTTGGATAGTTACCTGTGGGTAACTTGTATAATTTTTTTAAACTCCTGGCACTGGCGCCTTTGGGATTTGTTAAGCGAAAAGAAGTTGAGGTATGATACTAATGGATATCAGTTAAGGTGTGATTCTAGAAATCTACATATTGATTGATATATGATTCTAGCAATCTACATATTGAATGATATATGCAGTAGTCTACTATTGACATGAGATGTGTGATTCATGTTTATAACTACATTAAAGAGTAATGAGTAATAAATGTTGTTGCAAAACAGTTTTCATAACATTGGAATCATGTTGAGGATGAAAGACAATAAACCTTTGTTGTATGTATGAACAACCTGAGTACTCACTAGTTAAAGTGAGAGGCGTTTATTAACAGTGGTTATATGACATATTACTCATACATTTAGTGAACACAACTAAAGTTACCATGCACTACTTGAAAAGGATGAATGTGTATAGTGATGGTGTGTGAAAATAATGCATGAATGCAATAGGTGAGGAAATTCCTTATATAAGATGATAGAGTGTTTTAAAATTAAATTGAATGAAGCCTTTTAGATGTTAAAAAAATACTTAATGGGTCAAGTAGTGAGACTTGACTATAATGACTAGTTAATTGAATCTTTTTTGAATGATTTGTCATGGATGTATTAAGATTATTAGTCACATTGAATGACTAATTTTTGAATGAGTCGTGTCATGGATGCATTAAGATTATTAATAGCATTGATTAGTTATGAATGACTAACTAATGAAAGTTATATGCACGAATCGATTTTGACTAAAGCTATTTGAAAGTTGTGAACAAGTGATTATGGTAATTACTTCGTGCGTGAGTCTGTTGGTAACAGAACATTATGGGAATTGGAAATGTTTTCACTCATACCCTAATCATTATTGACACATACACATTAATGAATATTTATATATACTTGTATGCATGACAACATTGTATGCAGTAAATTAAAATGATTGCGTAAGATAATACGTGTTTAAGAAATGCATATTTACGATTAGCATTATTGCTTATAGTAAGCATGCGTAGCTTAATGGCAACATAAGACCTGTGAAAATAAAACATCGCAAACATTGCAATGTGAATTGCAACAATATATGTTAAAGTATCATGTTATAATGTACATGATTGTGTTATTTGGGAAATAATAATGTATAAACACATGGTATCATGTTTTAATGTGCATGATTTTGTTATTTGGAAAACAATAATGTACAACAAATGTATGTTAGTCATGTGTATATTAGTCATGTTTCCTGTTAATCTAGATATTATTGGACCCATGTTAAGGGCAAGTATGATGTATCATGTACACAAAGTTTTTTTTTCTTTATGTATAATGTGCATAAAGTTCATTATGTGATCTACTAGGGGAAAGAATGTTAAAAGGGAAATTTAACATGCCAGATGGTTGACAACAATTGTGAAAGGCTAGAAGGCCTTGGGTTGATGATGGTTGCCTACCCGGAGGGGTTGATGGCGCTTACCTGCCCGGATTTCCTCTCAATAGAGATATATGATCTCAGTATGGAAGAGAGTTTTCCAAGATGGTGAAGGGGAAAAACCTGAGGCAACTCTATTGATTTTGGAGCTTGTTGGAGGTGGCCCAAAATTCCTCATAGACGGGATGTTGTCAGAGGAATAGGCATGATGTTGCCAAGAGGAATCCATACTGGACCTGGAATGGTATTTTTTCAAATAACTATCTGGATGTGAAAATGACTCGATTTGGTTGTGGAAACCAACTCCCATGGGTTGGGAGGAGCATTTTGTTTACCATTGTGGTTCTCATAGCAAAAAAAGTTAAGTAATAAATTATGTGTTATATTAAAATGAATTTTTATATGATTGTGTAAATATCTTATCTAGATATTAAGGGGAAAGGAGCTTAGCGCTCGGAAAATGAATTACTTAATGTATAAGTTCATTTATTTTATACTAATTTGTTTGAATGTCTTAGCAGAGGCTAGGATATGCCCATGGTGCATTGATTGACCATTGGTACGATTAGAGAGCTAGGTGCTCTCTTAGTACTTTTTGAAGTACTATGTGGATGTCTTTAGCAGGAGCTAAGACAGTGTGCATGTGATGTATTGATTAGAGGGTTGGTTCTCTCTGAGTGCTTGTGGAAGTACTCTCATTAAAACATCTCTTGATATTTCATGAATGTTTGATAATTTCAAGTATTCCATTTGATTGAAACTATGTGACTAATGTGATTGAATTTGTTAGTCATACATTACAGGCTCTTTTCATGGAGTGTTGATGGGTTTTTCAACCATTCTCAGAGAGCTTGAGTAAAAGCCATCATTACTTCCAATATTAATTGGTAAGTAATGGTAAGTTTGTATAGATATTTTTTTATATTTTGATGAATTGAATAATGGATAAGTATTTAAAAATGGAAATGGAATATTTTTTGAGCTATACATGCTTATGACTATGAATAAAAACATTCTTGTTTCAATTAATGGCATTTAAGGAAAAGAAAATGTTTCATTGTGAAAGGAAAGGACCCCCTTTGGATTGTTTATATCATTATATCATGAGTATAACTTTAAGTTTTAGTGGGAAAAGCACACCGAGGACGATGTTCTCTTAAGTGGGGGAGTATGTAACACCCCTTTAAAACCGTTTGCATTCACAATTTTTACGGAACTATTTTAATTATCATGTAGTTACCATGAATTATGAATCGATTGGTTTTCAAGAAACTAATTCATAAGTTGGTTAGGGTTATGATTTAGTTAGAAACTAACCTATGATCTCTATCAAGAAAATGGTAACACGTATTCCATTATAAAATATATACTATTAATAGGACGTATTCCATTATAAAATATATACTATTATTTTCTCCATTCACGGGGATAGAGAGGAGTGTGAAAATGGAAGGGAGACTAGCGGGTTTAAAAGAAAGGGATGAGAATTTTCATTCCGTGCATTGATGAAAAGAGTAAAGAGGGTGCATTGATCCTCTAGAGGCATCGATCCCACATCGTGGCCACCTTTTTTGATACAACTATGACAATCGTGGGAGTTGCTATGCAGTATTATGGCATAATAGAAGTTCTTATTAAGTGCGTTATTCAGAGGTAAGCATGTCCATTAAGTTTTATCTTGAGAAAAAAATGCATGGATTTGCATGGTTATTAATGAATCCATTTTCTTGGAAATAAGTGCATATATATATAATATATATATATCATATATATTTTCCTTGGATTATGGGAAATTAGTAAAGAGTAATAATTAATTTTCTCAATTTTTTAGGATGAGTTATATATATGAAAGAAAATGGTATTTCATTAGTTTATTGGGATGTGACTGAAATAAATTCACCATTGATTATTTACATGACCTATTTTCCAATTTATTCTCATATCAAGATGAAATAAATATATGAGAAGATATTTTCATGGGAAGATATAAGAAGTGGGATTTCCCTTTTTAAGGTGAAATGTGTAATTGTGGAATTACTTTCTAAAAAGTATACACAAAGATAACATAAGTAACAGGATCTCCTTTGGGAAGAATGTCTTTATCTTGTGCGTGAAAGATAAGTCCATTGCGGTAAATCAGTTTCAAGAGTTTGCAAAAGTTACATGTTCTGGTGGGTAAAAATACAAGTTATTTTGTGTTGTATACTGGATAGTTTGACTTAATTGCATGTTTTACTGCATAAAAGGTTTAACTTTTTTATTATTTTAAAAAAAGGCCTTCCTAGTGCTTATGCACAAAATAAGGGTAAATTATGGTAATTTTTTGAAAAGGGTAACCTCTTGAAAATATTGCTTGGCTAGTTCTTGACTTAGGTGTATAAAAGGCTAAGTTAACCTTCTTATGGTTTCCCAGTTTTGTGCATAGAAGAATTTTATCTACGATAATTTCTTAAAAAGGAAGCATGAGGAACTACGTGTAGAAAGAAAAATAAACTAGGTTATATTTTCTTCTTTATGAAGAAGAAGTAAGTATTTGATTACATGAAAATAATAAATAAATGATGGTAGAATTCTAAAGAAGGCAATATGTTGTGCAAAGTTATAATGTTCTTTAGGAAGAATTATATGTGATTACTTTATTCTATCACAACCATTATGTTAGATGTCTTTTGGAATAAGATCATGTATATGCATGAAATATTTGTATTATCTTTCATTAGAAAGAATACATATTTGTATGGGAGAAATGATAGCATGTTGTGCTAGACTGCATTGGAAAATATTCTTTGGGAAGGAAGATGAATTACATGCACAACAATCCATATTAATGTGTTGGTTTCCTTGGAATATATATGGGTAATGTTTGAATAATATTTGGAAAAGAATACATGTATTTGTATGTTTTATTACATAAGTTTTGTGGAAAAAGAAACATGTTATGCATGCCTTATTATGATAAAATTCCCTCGAAAAGGAAAAGTGTGTTTTCACACTTGATTGTGTTAAAGAATTCCATTGGGAAGATTCTTTGGAAACTATATGCATTTGTATGCATAGGAACAACATTTGTTGTGTTAGATTTATTTACATGGTCCAAAAGTAATAGCTTCAAGGTTAGTTATTTTATTAAATTTATGTAAACCGCATGCACGAATATCGTAACTAATGTATCATTTTCTTTTAAAGAAAAGCTTGGGAGATGTAGCTATTGTCTTGTAGGAATATGCGCTTATGCGAGGGAAACATTAGTTAATGTGATGACTGATTACTAGCACATATGCAGTATGTGTTGTGTCAAGGTATTTTACTTTCAATTCATGAATATACATGAGTAGATGGAGAAGCTTATCTAGCATAGATTTATGAAATGGTTGATTAATATTTTATGAATCTTGACATCCATGTGAATGTTGAAGGCACCATTAGCAGGGAATGAAGGTGACTCGTACAAAGGGAATATTAAGCTTAACATGGTGGCAGGTAAATGATTATGGTTCATGCAGATGAATGTGAGCTACGGGATGATCTAATGTACGATGGTCCATTGTAAGTAAATGATTATGGTTCATGCAGATGAATGTGAGCTGTAGGATGATCCAATATATGATGGTCCATTGTAGGTAAATGATTATGGTTCATGTAGATGAGTGTGAGCTATAGGATGATCCAATGTACGATGGTCCATTGTAGGTACATCCATGCCACCAAGATATGAAGATATGAAGATTAGTGGGTAAATGCTATTTTATTTATTGTAATGGCTTTAAGCTAGATATTTGTATATTTATTTGTAAGATTTATAACGATGGTTAAGGTATGGTCTCCCTTATAAGCCATTGAGTGAGGGCTAAACACCCTCACGAGCATTTAATAATAAATTAAACGTTGTTGGTTTTCACCCTACGGGGTTTCGAGGGTATATTGGTGTTCAATGATGTGATTGATTATTGTGTCAAATTGATGATGTTGATTCCTTTCTTGTTGTTATGTTCATAATGTCAAGTATGTGATGACTACATGAGTAATGAAATGAATGGAAGGTTACATCAAACAATTTTATGTTAATGTACTACAATAGAGGTTGTTAATGTTTAAGCAACTTACTATTCTTATTCTAAGGTTACACTATGAACTGGTGAATGTTCTATGTAATAATGAGTAAGGAATATTTAATAGTGATTTGGATAGTTACCTGTGGGTAACTTGTATAATTTTTTTTTAACTCCTGGCATTTCCATGTGAAATTATCAGTGTATGTTACAATTTCCCTTAGTCATTCATTTACCAAGTCTTGGACACCCTGGCTGGGAAGAAGTTTTTCTCGTTCCTAGATGGGTTTAGCGGGTACAATAAAATCCAGATAGCTCTAGAGGACCAAGATAAAACAACCCTTACATGCCCATGGGGGACCTTTGCATACAGGGTTCTCCCATTTGGTCTGTGTAACGCGCCTGCGACATTCTAGAGGGCAATTCTGGGAATTTTTTATGATTTAGTTGATGAAATTATTGAAATATATATGGATGATTTTACTCCATATGGGAATTCATTCGAAGAAGGATTGGAAAATCTGGAAAAAATACTCGAAATACGTAAACAAACCCATGTGTCTCTGAGCACAGTTAAATGTCACATGATGAGGGAAGAAGGAATAGTATTGGGACATTTTCTCTCGGTTGTTGGAATTCGAGTTGATCTAGACAAAGTAGAGGTAGTACTGCACTTCCCCGTACCTAAGACACCCACACAGGTACGTAGATTTATCCTTTGCGCTTATTATTATAGACTCTTTATAGAAAATTTTTCTAAAACAACACATCCACTTTTTCAATTGCTAACAAAAGATGTAGAATTTTTGTGGATAGAGGATTATGAAGCAGCTTTTGTAAAGATCAAGGGGTTGGTTTGCAAAGCTCCGATCCTTTGAGGACCTGATTGGGAATTACCATTTCATATACATGTTGATTCCTCTCAAACAGTAGTAGGAATCATTTTAGGACAACATGTAAACAAGACACTGTATGCAGTTTACTACATTAGCAAGAATTTGAATCCTATTGAGTAAATTACATGATGACTGAAAAATAATTCCTGGATGTCATCTACGCTATCAACAATTTCCCATATTATATCACCAGGTATCCTACTTTTGTACATACTGATCACGCAGCAATAAGGTATTTGCCGAATAAACCTATCACTCCTAGTCACATTACAAGATGGCTTCTATTGCTTCAAGAATTTGATATTACAATAGTAGATAAACCAGGAAAGGATAATGTAGTTGCTGATTTTCTGTCCAGAATGGATAATAATGATGAAGGCACAAGCATAGAAGATAATTTTCCAGATGAGCATCCTTTCGTAATTTCTACTAATCCTCCGTGGTATGCAGATATTGCTAACTATCTTGATACATGGAAGGTGCCCCATCATTTTTCATATAGGGAAAAACATAAAATTATTCATCATAGTGGCCGATATTTTTAGATGTTAGGATACCTTTTTCATACAGGAGCCGACAAGCAGGTTCAACGCTGTGTACCTGAGTATGATATATACGAAGAGGTTCAACGATAGTTCATTCATTTCTTGTCCTGAAGATGGATCCCCATTGGGATTCGAAACGTCGACCATTGTTTTATGATACTGTCGATAATCTGGATTCTACAATTAACATCCAGAGTAACAACATCCAAAGAGTAACAACAACCAAGGAGTAAAAACATCTGAAGTAACAACATCCAAGGAGTGACAACAACCAAGGAGTAACAACATCATGAGTAGTAGCATCCAATACTTAGGAAGTTTCCAACTTGGCAGCATTGCACCTCTCTAGTAGCTCCTGCAAAAAGAAAACAGGTGAATAGTAACAATATTTATTATTATTATTATTATTATTATATATATAGAACAAGGATGCAGAGGAGGAATTCTCTGCACCGATAACCTTCAGACTATATTTATTGGAGAGATGTTTAATGAAGGCATCCTTAGAGGTTGGACGGTGGTACAATCTCAAGAAATGTCCATTTTCTATGAAAGAAGCACGTGTATCATAAATTGTGATCAACCTGACTATTCAATTGTCAAATAAAACATCCACCTCGTAAGGCCCCATCCAGCGAGTGCAAATATTTCCTTTAAAATCCTTAAAACGGGAGTCATAAATTAATGCCCAATATTCTCTATGAAACACCTTGCTTTTGATAAATTTATCATGTCATTTTGTCCTTTGTTGCTGAATAGCATGAATCCTTTGGATAGCCATTGAAAAAATTTCATCTAATTCATTACGTTGATCCAACCGATGTTTTTTGGCATCTGACAGGTCCAACCCTACTTAAAGAGTTGTTCTAAGCGCACTGATTTCAAATTCTATTGGAAACAACGAGGATTTCCCACAAACCAACTCAAATGGTGAAAACCCAGTTGTATTTTGTCATGTTGTTCTGTATGCCGAGATAGCTTCAGGCAGCTTTTTAATTCAATCATGATGATGGTGTGCCACAGTCTTTGTCAAGATATTTTCCAATACCTTGTTTGTGCTTTCCACTTTTCCATTCGCCTGGGGTGGTATGGATATGTCACCCTGTTCTTGACCCCATATTTCTGCATAAGCCTCGCTATCATGTGATGTGAATTGTGCTCCTCCATCTCAAACAATCTCCCTTGGAGTACCATAACGAGCAAAAATATCTTCAAATAGAAAATATGAAATCATCTGTTTTGTTTCTTTCACAACATCCTTGGCTTCTACCCACTTAGTCACATAATCAGTGCAGACCAAAATTTGAACCTTTTGCTGGGAAGGGGGGTTAAAGGGCCCAAAAAAATTGATAGGCCACTTCTCAAAAGGTTCGAGGACTACCTAGGGCTGCAAAGGTATTTCATCGGATCGACTAGGCTGCCCCATGCATCGACAACTATCGCACCTTCCAACGTAATTTTGCGCATCCTCGAAGATAGAGGGCCAGTAATATCCCATCTGTAACACCTTATGGCCTGTTATTTTATCTACAAAATGCCCTCCAAAAGGGCCGTCATGGGAAACATTCAACACTTCGTAGATATCATCCTCCGATACACATCATTTAAATTTCTTGTCGGCTCCTGTATGAAAAATGTATCCTGCCATCCGGGAATATCGGGCACTATGATGAATAATTTTCCATTGTTCCCTATATGAAAAATGATGGGGCACCTTCCCTGTATCAAGATAGTTAGCAATATCTATCCTTGGGAAGAAATTTGTGAACTATTGAAGGAGGAAGTAGCAGCTGTCATTGCTGCTAGGGAAGAAAAGCCAGCACCTCTGGCTAATTCTGTAGAAGAGGAAGAGACGAAGGAAACAGAGGGAGAACCAACACCTCCGTCTAATTCGACAGAAGGGGAAGAGCCAGAGGAAATGGAGGAAGAACCAGCAGCTCCAGTTAATTCAGAAAAGGAAGAGATTGAGGAAATGGAGGAAGAAATAGCACCTCTAGTTAATTCAGCAGAAGAGGAAGAGCTGGAGGAAATGGAGGAAGAAGAGGAAGAACCAGAAAAATGGAAATGCAAGAAATAAATAGTGATACGGTTGAGGTTTTCACACAATAAATAGCCTCACATGTGGAACCTGTTGAGGAAGGAATCATGGAGAAAGGGGAGTTGATACTGTCCCACAGAAATCGAATTTAATCAATGAAGCACAGGGAGAAGGAACACTAGCCATAGGGTTGGCAAGTGATTTTCTTACACAAGAAACAACATCACCTACTCCATAAGAACCAGTGTTGATCACAGATAAAGAAGCAATGCATGATGGAGGATTGGCCTAATTAAGAGATGAAGGTGAGGAAGAAAAGTAACTAGAGGTGGCAGACAATAATAACACAGATCAGGTAAACGATATTCTCCATTATCCTTTTCAAACTATGATGCCAAGAGGAGAAACGGGGTTTCGTTCTCCCCAACAATTAATAAAAGAGATCGATGTCCCGTCGGTATTGAATTTTTTCAATTCAAGAAAAGATATGGCCGATGTCAGTCCATCGATTGCTAATTCTCAACAAGAAACTCAAAATGAAGAAGGGAAATTCATGGAAGCACTGGAGCATAGAGTGGTCATTGAAGGCACTAACCAGGTGACAGAAATTCTCGAATTAAGGAAAGAAGAAGAGGGGAGTGCTCCTGAAGAAAGAGAACCAAGTAAAGAGGATCTAGTAAAGAAGCCAGCTGATGTCGTTTATAGCAGCCCACTACCTTCTGAACCTGCTGCAAGGTTGGCAGACGAATTCACTGCTAAGCAAGAATGGATAGAACAATGTGAAAGTAGGATACACCTCTCAAAAGAAGGTATCAGCTTCAGTTTAACGAGACTATGCGAGTAAAGAAATAATTTCAGAAACTCAGGAGGCAAGTATCTCAGTTGAAGAAAAAAGTAAAAAAATATAAATGGAAGTTCGTGAAGCCCAAGGTTGATGTTTCATCTGCTGCCATGCAGACTGACCCTATCGAAAATCTGTTTGAAGCCCAAGAGTTCTTCCTAGCTGCCGAAATTTAGAAATGGAAATATGCCGTAAAGGAGCATAAGAAGGAGACAAAGAGGGTTCAGGAGCAGGCCGTTGGGATTAATATTGGTTATATAGACCAGTTAGATAAAGCACGACAGAAGCAAGAGAAACAACACAGTAAGATGGAGGATTTAGAGGAACAAGTGCAAATGCTGAAAGCAAATAAAGAAAAGATGTTTACCTAGGCGCAGTAGGTAATGGCCTGTAGACCTCTCGCCCATAGTTATGCTTTATATCTTCATGAGCAGTTCCTTTTCTTCTACCCAGCAAGTATTTATAAGGAAATCAACCATGAGATTAAGGATCTAATATAGTTCCTTCATATTTTGAAAAATCCATGATGTTGTGGGTCAACACTTGATGTGCGAACCTTACATGCATATTTATTTCTTGAAGGATGACCAAACCTTAAATCCTGTTCCATTTGTGGGGGATATTCACCTAAGAGCCTTCACCTCCTACACTATCAACAAGGTTAAATGGAGGAAGGCCTTTGATACTTTTGAGGAAAATCAAGTTACAAGGCCAATGATGATAAGGAGGGAGAATGGTCAGGAAGTAAATATTTATAACAAGCACTCTACCTTTTTACAGATTGAGGGACATAAAGAAAATATTTTGACAACACAAAAGTGGTGTTCTGACCTCTATGTCAAACAAGTAGTTGCTTTCCAGAATGAAGCACTCGACAATTTTCAAAGGAGATGGAAAATATCGTCATCAGCTGTCAGAAACCAGGAACCTTTTGGAGCACCCAATTTTGCATGAGCATTAAAAATAGCGCCTCATTTTGTTGCATGTATTCATACTTTTGGGGTCTGGTGGATGGGGCTATGGTTTCAGTTCCCCCTCATTTGGTTTCCAATAGATCAATATACTCCAGCATACACTGTAAGTGAATATTGGTGGAAGGATGTCGTCCTGACAAAAGGATATAAACCCCCCTCAAAAGAGATGGCCGTAGAATACGACCTCGCCCAGTTTCATGTAGACCACAGGTAGTCCAACCCAAACCTAAAAAGACAACGAGTTGCATGAGGACATGCAAGTAGACCAGTTGAGGGGATATGTTGGGTACCAAATCTGCATACTTTTCTCTCCCATTTTCACCCACTCTTTCACTTCTTTGTATCATTAATATTCGTTAAATGCTCTAAACACATAAGGTAAAACCTCCTTTCACTTTCCTATCTATTAATGAAGTAATAGTCATGGGGATTTTTCCTACGCGAGCACTAATTTCGTTATTGCCGCAGATTCGGTAGTCAAAGGGTCACATCTGCAAGTCATAGAAGCAACTCTGAGTTCATAGTGCTATTTTGATATTCTATAATAGCATAACAGATTCCAACCCAACTCCATATCTATTTCATACCTTTCTTGGTTTTCTCTCGGCAACTAGGTTGGTCGTTGTAACAATTGTATATATATAGGTATTAGTTGTCGGATTGGGAATATGGTTTTTTGAACAATTGTATAAGAAGGGTCTCAGGGCTGTGAATGGGGTTAGCATACAAGATATCAAGTTTGTAACAAAATACTGTTAATCAATTGAATGCAAGCCATTTTTTTGTTCTATCTGTAAGCTGTGAGTTTATCATAGCCCTGGTCAAAGAGTCAGGCCCACTCTTTTGATCAGGTGTTGTGTTATTTCTGTGTGTTGCTTTCGCATTTCTGTTTGGATATTTTAACTGATGTTATGGTATGTTTCTTTAATTTCTAAGAATGATTTTATAATTCTACAATTTATATTTAATTATTGTCACAGTAGTTCTGGTTATTTTAATTGTTGAATCCATGATCAATATCGGATTGTGCCATTGCCCCTGCATATACCTTGTGTGTTACCTAGAAATAATTCACGTACCTGGATTGATAAATTAATGAGGAAAAATGGTTAATAGTTTATTCACACTCGAACACAAACATTACCATTATGGGGAATACCATTCATTGGACTGTCCTTGATGAAGTCTCTTCGACATGCATCATGTCTGTCGCATTCTGGAAAGCCATCTGCTCTCCCCCATTGATTCACTCCCTAAATACCTTAGAATCTTTCAATGGTATAGGTTCTCAGCTGTACATTATTCCCAAGGCGTTACCCATCCTGTTGGAGGGGAAAATGGTAACCATGGAAGTTGAACTAGTGGTAGACGCCAACTTGAACTATAATACCCTCCTTGGACGTAGTTTGACAAACACTATGGTTTGTGTGGTCTCTGACCTCTTTCGCATCCTCCATTTCCCTCATCAAGGGAAGATAGTGAATGTTGATCAGTTGGCTTTCTTTCCCTCTGATTCTTCAGCAGAAAGCATCCCGTATGTTGGGAAGAACACTACTCTTTATGATAACATTGGGTCAGGTTTGTTCAATGACTCGTCTCTTGTGGGAGTTTTTCCACTTAACGCCTCCATCAATATGATATCTTCTGGTCACGATCCATGGATTATTCCCAGTCCTAGCCAGATTAAGATTTTTGGTGATGTTCTTCCTCTTAGCCCGACAGAGAAATGTATTTGGGTTCTTGGGACTCTAATAATCCCTTGAATGAGACTTTCCCCACTGACGAGATTATCGTGGAGGTAATTTCTTTCAAAGAAACTCCATGGGATGATGAACATCATCATTCCTCATTTATCCCAATCCTAGGTGACGTCTCCACCTGTCAAGGATCCCATGATTCACTAGTACCGACTGACCCACTTCAGAATCTGGCTTTGATTCATGAAGTTTTTTATGAAGGGAACATGGGAAATATCACTCTGACCATTCCGATCTCTATCAAACCAGGGATTATCGAGAATGTGCATATTGGTGCATCTTGTTCTCCCAATGAGATCAATAACTATAAGGAAAATTTTTAGGAGTTTCACGATGTCTTCTCATGATCATATGAAGAAATTATCGGCATTGAACCAATATCGTTGTGCATGAAATTCCCACCTATCCGGATTCGAAGCTCGTTCGCCAATGGCTTCAACTTGTGCGCATGAGAAAGGTTGCCGCTATAAAGGGTGAAGTTGAAAAACTTCTTAAAGCTAGTTTTATTTACCCCATACCATTAATAGATTGGGTCTCAAATAATTTTCCTGTCAATAAGAAGCAAGGTACCATTCGGGTTTGCATTTATTACCGTGACATCAATTGAGCTTGTCCTAAGGAAAATTACCCCACTCCTTTTATCAATCAGATCATTGATGAATGTGGCGGGAGTGAAATATTTTCCTTTATGGATGGTTTCTATGGCTATAACTAGATTAACTTTTCTCCATATGATCAACCAAAAACCACTTTTATCTATCCATGGGGGAATTTCACCTATAAGAAGCTCCCTTTCGACCTAAATAATGTCAGCGCAACATTCCAACAAGCTATGTCTTATGCATTTCATGACATCAAGCACATAGTTTAGCCATATCTCGATGACCTTCCTGCTCATTATGCAAAACATCGAGATCACCTGAAACACATTAGAGCTATCTTCCTTCTTTTTCGACACTATAATATCAGGTTGAATCCCCATAAGTTTTTCTTCTACGTCTAATGCAGATGCCTCTTGGGTTTCATGGTGTCTAAAGAAGGCATCCACATTGATCCTCTGAAATTTGAGGCAATCGTCAATTTGCCTCCTCCTTCTTATGTTCATCAACTGTAGAGTTTGCAAGGGAAATCGAATTTCCTTAGCTGTTTCTATTGAACTACGATAAGCTTGCCAAAGGATTTACATGCTTATTGAAAAATATAATCCCATACTTATGGGATGAAATTTCTCAGACCTCTTTCGATGCATTAAATTGAGCCCTCATTACAGCTCCTCTACTGCATCCTCCCAATTATCACTGCAACTACTCTCTGTATTTGGCCACTGTCGATAGCACTATTGGCATGGTGTTGGTTTAGGACGATGACGATGGTCAAGAACATGTAGTGTACTTCTTGAACCATAAACTCTTTGGTACTGAGACTCGTTATGCTCATGTAGAGAAACTTGCATTGGCTATTTTCCATGTTTTTCAACATTTCCATTAGTATATTCTCCTGCGCAAAACCCTGGTGATTTCTGATTACAACCCCATGACTTAAATTCTCACACGTCATTTGATTGGGGAAAAGTACTCAAAACATATTATTATCCTTCAAGATTTCAACGTAGAATTCATTGCTGCTGAGTCAAAGTAATCCCTGGTATTTGCTGAGTTGATCTGTGATCTTCACACCACAGATGATCCAACCCCTCTCGATGAGTCCATCCCCGATGAGACTCTCTTTCCCATTAGTACTCTTGATCCATGGTATGGAGACATAATCGTGTATGTTCAAACCCAAAAATTTTGGCCAGAGCTATCGCACTCTGAGTGAAGAAGGATTTGTTACCAGTCCCAACCATATTGCATCGTTGGGGATACCCTCTATTGCATTAGTATTGAAATTGTCCTCCACCGCTGCTTGACTCTCGAGAAAGCTGAGAAATATCTTAATGATTGCCACTCTGGGGCTTGTGGTGGTCACACTACTACTCAAAATATCCTTCATGCAGGTTATTTCTGGCCATCTATTTTTAAAGACCGCATTATCATGGTACAAATATGCCATGATTTCCTGATTTACTCTCGGAAATAGCGCACCCCACCCTCACCATTGCACCCAATTGTCATCGTCAGACCTTTTGCAAAATGGGGCATTGAATTTATGACCTGTAACCCTCGCTCAACTAGGGGGCATGGCTATATCATCGTTTCTCTTGACTATTTCACTAAATGGGCCGAGACGATGCCTACATATGATAATAAAAGTCCAACTGCGGTAAAATTCTTATTCAATCATGTCATAGCTCAGTTTGGTGTCCCGAAAGCAATTTTCACTGATCATGGCACTGATTTTAGTAATCATATGATGATAGAGCTCTCTGCTCAGTTGGGGTTACATCATGATAACTCCACCCCTTACTATCCACAGGCCAATGACCAGGTTAAGGTTGCCAACAAAGTATTGGTGACTATGCTTCAACGCACCATTGAGAAGCATAAGCGAGATTGGCACCTAATTATTTCTCCGTTCTATGGGCATACCAAACCTTTGCTAAGGCTGCCACTGGATTCACACAATTCCAATTGGTGTATGGTCTAGAGGCCACACTCCCGATCAAGTGTGAGATTCCTTCCATAAAGCTAGCTATTGAATTACTTCTTGGTACTTCACTAGAAGAGAAACATCTGTTGTACCTCGAGTGTCTCAACGAAACCATAATGCTTTCTAATTTAATTCTTGAAGCGTAGAAACGACGAGTTAAGGTTCAATATGACAAATCCATCACCCCTCGCATTTTCTATGAAGGTGACTTGGTCATGATTTATGACCAAACCCATGATAAGTTGGGAGTAGGAAAGCACGAGCCAATGTGGCATGGACCCTATATCATTCAATGTGTTTTGGAGCATGGATATTATGAGCTAGCTGATTATGAGGGAAATCCTTTGGCTGAGCCCTGAAACAGGCTCTATCTGAAAAAATATTATGCTTAGCCATAAGTGTGATACTGTGTACATTAGTGTTTTATTTCATTAGTGTGCTTTTAGTTTATTTTTGGTGTAATTGTTTACCTTGCAGACATGTTTCCTCTACTCACCTTGTGTTCCACTTAGCTTGCAGATGTCTTCAAATCATTACGTTGGTTTTGCTGATGGCGCTTGTTGTAGCACAAAGAACTTGTCTTCTGCAGCATGGGCACTTTTTTCTCCTGAAGGCGAGTTGATTAATTTACAAGGTATTTGTTTGAGTCAGACAACTAACAATATTTCCAAGTTTAGTTCCGTGATCAAACTATTATTGGATGCCATTGATCTTAGGATTATATATTTGGTTGCTAAGTTAGACTCACAACTTGTTGTGCTACAATTGAATGGACATTATTATGTGCACAATCCTAAAATTTTACGTATGTATTTGCATGTTATATTATTGGAAAGACATTTCGATTTTATCACATATCAACATATTTCCATATGTTTAAATAAATTAACATATACATTAGCAAACCATGTATTAGAAGACATTTGTGCAATATGTAAATCAAGAAATCAATATTATGATACATAAGTAGCCATAGAAACATATATATTTATATATGTGTGTGTGTGTGTGTGTGTTTTGCTACAAAAATGGCTCTCTGAGCCTACATCAGTACAAAATGTATAAATAGGTTGTTATCCACCCACATCGTGCTCATGGTAGTAGGTAACTTCTCGAATTACTCGCTACAGTAATTAATGCAGCTGGCCAGGAACTTCGACTATATGTCTCTAGAAGTGCAATGGAATCTCATCGAATGTAGCATACTCTGGAATGCCTCTCATGAGGCTAACTAGGTTTCTCTCTAGCTCAGCTAGTGTGTCTGCTCTGTCCTCATAAGGAGAATCCTCTCATGGATGAGCTACCCTCTGTGCCATTAGTGACATTCCAGGAGGTCTCCGAGGACCCATATCTATAAAAAAATCATAATTTTACGTTTCAGAATACATAAAAAAAAACATTTAAAAAGTAAAAAATGTTAAAAAATAATTTTTACCTATATTGGTCCATTGTGTGCCTGGTGGAATAGGAAGATCTGGATCTCCTCTAAAATCGATGTCGACATATGCGTAGTCCTCAACTACGATAAGTTGACGCCACAACCAACTAAGAAAGGTTGTGGGGAAATGCATCTATTACCCACCTCCCTATTAGGGCATTATGTCGTACCATCTCATCAGCCTCAAATCCCTCAGGGT
The DNA here is from genome assembly GCA_034641835.2 of Pinus albicaulis. Classification (NCBI taxonomy): domain Eukaryota; kingdom Viridiplantae; phylum Streptophyta; class Pinopsida; order Pinales; family Pinaceae; genus Pinus; species Pinus albicaulis. The sequence goes on along the minus strand of CM076583.1, from coordinate 866,949,961 downwards.
TGGATAATGGACATCTAACCATTGATACTGGAACAGGGGTACTCTTTCCAGAAAGAAGGTCACCAAAAGTGACCTGTACCTGAACTATTTTAGTATCCCTGTATTGCACTTGGTTAGTTGGCTCTTCATGTTAGCCAACAACCCCTAACACCTATTGAAAATCGTTGGGGCCAATTATTCCACCGCGTATTGGAACTGAGGTTTTGTTGCCTCATGCAACGCTTTGGCTCCTGCCACTCTCATGATGCAGTGTAGTATGGTACGCAAGGGAAGCACTATGATGGAAGAAATATAAACCTTCCCACTCTCTGTTTTCCATGCCCCAGGACGGTATATATGGATGAGCATGCTAGTGCTCTCACCCCCTTCGTGAGCTCTGAAGATTTTGATCCTCTCCCCTCTCCTGGACAGTCTAGTGATGAAATAGATGTCCATCACATCTAGTTCTAGATTTTGGTCCCCGATGACAAACAACTGTCGGTCCATGTATTAGATACTAATTAAGTATTGGAGAAGATCCATTGAGATCTTAGATAGGATGTTTGGAATAGTTTAAATAATCTGCAATTGTGTAAAGCATTGACGCAATCTTGGCCCTACAAGGCTTGGAAGTCTTGCACCTCCTGGCCTCATTCTTTCCATTCAGCTTGTTAGAGTATGACTTTACAACCCTCCATCGAGATCATTTCTCTTATTGCATTTCATTTTTTAGGTGTCTCATTCCGCTCATTCATCTGCATTCCGTTAGGGGCATGCCATTCACTGACGGAAGGGTTTGGTTTTTTCTTGTTTCCCTCATGTTTGTACCTGCTGGGTTGGTCAAAATTTTTCCAAAATCATCAAAGTTCATTTCAAGTCATTTGCAGTAATAGATGCCATTTTGGTCAAAAAGAGTCATTTAGTTTCTGAGTCTAGGGTTTAGTCTTCTGAGATGTTAAATAATGCCTACAGGCCATGAGGAGGTTTTCCATAAGTTTTCAGTTCAAAATTTTTATTATCAAACATGCTCGAGGACATTTCTTGTTCAAAACACTATTTTGAATAAGAAATTGTCAAAATTTGTTTTTGTAATAATATGTATTTTTCCACCATGAAATTCTTCACCATGCAAACTCTGGTCCTCCTTTTCCAAGGATCAACGCCAACAGCCCTGCAAAAAATCAACCAATTTCATCATTCAAAGCTCCAGAAAGTCAATGAGGAAACGAAAGACAAAAGTTGTATTAAATGAAAAAGTGCCAAAGGTAAAAAAACATTACAAAATGGGTTTTGAAGAAGTAAAAATCAAAACCATCTCTTTCCAAGATATTTCTCAAGGTTATTTATTCATTTACATCAAGAGGCATTCAGAAATCTCATAGAGAAGTCGAATTTGAAAGTTCAAGAGCAAACTGTGTTTTGGGAATGGCTGACTGTGTGTGTTAAGTTGCACGCGGCGCATTGGGATAGGCCGCGACGCATTGGCGTGATGCGGCGCATAGAGCCGGAAAACGCAGTGCAAATTCCTTAGGGCGCGGCGCATCCATTGCGCGCGGCACACAGAGCCCCAAAGGCCAAATCACTTCCGCGCTATGAAATTTCGATTTGTTTCAGCTCAAATTTCACCAAGTAAGTTCATTAAAACCTGTTTAATGAGTTTTAGCTATGGTGCTGTGGTTTAGGAGCGAAGACATCAAAGAATTGAAATGGTGAAATGTAACCCTATATCCCTATAAAAAATTTGCTCTTAGGGTTTGAAAGAGGTGGTTAAAACTTGAAACGTTGGTGCTTAAACTCTCATTCTATTGTCATTTGTGCTCTTGTCATTGTTATCATTGGTATCACTGCTATTATTGTCACACTATCATACCACTGTCCCATATCCCTCATTCCCTTTTGTTCCCATGTGGTAAGCCTCAAACCCTATCATTCACTATCCATTGAAAAGCCCAATTTATGCAACATTCAAGGACTGCCTCTATGTCCTTGATTTCACATATATGTTGCCATTTCATTGACTCTTATTCCTAAACTACCCCCCATCACTATCACCTATTCTACATCACTTATAAATCCCCAAATCCCTAAATTCCCCAAACAGTGACTGTCCTCACACTTATATCTCATTTGACAGTCCTTTTCCCACTGTGATATTTCTTCATAGCACCTTATTATATGTGGCACATATTGGCATTGAAGCATACACCAAAACTCTTGTTTTCACCATACATATATCAGTACATATTTGTCAAACACCTTGTTTTCAGCACCATGTCAGAGACAAATTCATCATATGAGCAAGGATATGAGCAGGATAGTGATTCAACCACAAGGCTAATTGTACCGAGAAGGTCTCATAAGAGTGGTAGACACGTCAGAGAGGAGCCCACTTCTTTGGCTCAATTGCAGGCCTGCCCGCTTGCAATGACTTGCTTTCAGCAACATTCATGTTTTCGGTATTGCGAGATGATATCTCAGATTCAGCACCATTCGGAGTTGGTTCGCTTATTTGTCCTACATTTATGGGATGGTCATGTAAATCTCGCTGGGGTGAACTTCACTTTGACACCAGGGACCATTTCTGATGCAACCGGGATACCGAACATTGGTGAGGAGTGGAATAAGAGACAGCAGCTGGATAGAGCATATTATGAGCCTTACATCAGGCTGGGATATTTGAGGCAGTTGAGCAGGGTATTCCCACTCCGGTTTCTGAAGGAAGAGTATGTGCCATTAATGAAGCTCATCATTAGATATTTCAGCTGCGAGGGTAGATTCTCGCGCCTTCATGCATATCATATCAGACTTTTGATGCATTTCATGAGAGTGCGAAAGATGAATGTTCCATACTTCATGTGCCAAAACATAGAGCAGATGACTACCCTTGTGCAGAAGAAGACTCCGGAGCAGCAGCATAACAAAATTTATCATTATGCGCTCATTAAAATCATTGTAGTACACCAGCTCAGTTTTGGAGGGGCAAATGACATCCAAATTGAAAAATTCCACTTGGGTTGGATATCAAACATCCAGGGATTTCCAACAAGATATCATGAGCACAATTTGGACTTCAGGAAGTGCGACACAATCACCTCTAAAGTGGCGCGACGCATTGATTTTTTGAGCGCGGCGCATAGAGAAATTTTGCCTCATTTTCACTCTTCAGCTCAGAAATTCGCCCAGTTTTGACTAGTTTTACTTTTTCATGTGATGATTGACCTACCATGATGTAATTTGATGAATATGATGTAAATTTGGCATGTTTTTACTTGTTCTATAGGATTCATTCACTAAAAAGTGAAAATTGAGTGAATGGATCAGTTTCCTAGCATATAGAGGCAAGTTGTTTGGCTACCTAGATTTTAGCTCCATGTTTAGAATTGGTTGAAACAACTCCTAGAAGGATGAGCTCGACCCCTAGAGGCATGGGAAGGGGTTAGGATGGTCTATATATTGTATTTTCTGAGACATTTTCAGGGTTGGATACTTGGGAAAAGTTTGGCACCTCATTGTACATTCATTTCAGATTTTGGCAAAGGAAAGACTAGAGTTTTGCAGCACTTGTTGGGATCCTTGTGGCTTCTGAGTTTTGATGATGTTCTTCTCATGTTATTGTAAGTTTCATTAATGTTATATGTATGCCATTTCCCTTCTCTATGCTTCTGAATTAAACAAATGAGTACTTGAGGTAGAATTCATTGATTTGTTGGTGCTCTGCCTTAGAATTTTGTTTAGTTTTACATGTTTTTCGTCAGTTTGAAGAGGATCCTTGCACTCTCTTGCCCTCTTCAGCTCCTCAGCAGTCTTTTCAATCCATTCATTTGATCTCAGACATCAAAGCCGCTGCCTACCTCGCCCCAACTTGAACTCTGCAAGAATTTGGCCTCATCCCCAAGCCCAAAATTGTTTTTCCCTTTTTCCAACAAAAACCCCTAAAAATCAAAATCAAACCCTCCTATTTGTTTATCTAGCCTAATATCAGTTGTTGTTTTAGTCATCTCAAGCCCCTTTGAATATTTTCATTGATATTGACCCGGAGAGAGCCCTCTCTTGTCCTCGTAGGGATAGCTACGAGGCTGAGCGTGGTTTGGTGTTGTCCTTCTCGTACCTTATTTTAGCCTAACGTGGATTTGGGAACTAACAGTAGAAATCTTAGACGAAATCACTTGCAAAACATGTTTGATTGGATTTTTAGGAGTTTTCATTGAGGTATTTTTAGAAACTAACGGTGGAGTTGGGTGATTTTCTCATTTTAAAATATTTCCCGCGGCCAGCACATCTGTCCATGGCACACTTCCCTAACAGGCTAAACGTAACTAGTGCGACCTCGACAGCTCGAAACAGCACAAGTCGCAGGCGATTTTAAAGTTTTAAATTCCTCCCCTAAACTCCCTAATTCTAAAAACCAAATGCCAAATGAATAGAATCAAATTGAGAAGGAGGTTTAGAGCTCTTACCTTGTGTTGATGGATCGATGAATGGTGTCCTATATTGACCATACTGCTGATTTTAAATTGATAGGGAAAATGGACAAAATTATTTTCTCAAAATAGCAAGGTGAAAATGAATTTGTTTTTTGGTCTATTTATAGATTTTTGAAAAAAATTCACTAATAGTTTATTATTTTTCCTTGATGTCCGTGATGTTTGTTATTTATGTGAAGAACAAGACTTTCACACTACTAATTATTTTTTCTGATGCAAAAAAGTTGAATTTTACTCTTTTTTATGCTCGTTAAACATTTATGAAAAAAGAACCCCCCTGGAGTCAACTTTCAACTCTTTTCTAACTCTCAAAAATTGAAAAGATTGTTGAGTACTTTTCATTTCATACTTGTTAAAGTGAATGAACTGATGCGATCTTAGTATATGTTTAATCATTTTTTGGGCTAATATTTACTATTTACGAAAAAGGAATACCTTGATCGAACATGGTCAATAGGTTTTCTCTGACATAGTTTTCTACATTTTTAGATTCGAGATGGCTTACGAAAAGGGACATGTTGGAGTTTTCTTTTTATTTCTTTTCAAAGTCCTTAAACATGAAAAGTTACCGAGTCTCCCTTTCGTTGGACTCGTTAAAAGATCAAATGATGAAAGACTTGTCACCATAATGAAACTGAGTTCCTCCATCCTAAGGCTCATTAAAATTACTAGGATGCATTCATTCAAAGAGTGAACTTACATGCTCAACATATGCTATAAAAAGTAGAGAGGTACTCGTTAGAAATAACGAGGGAGAATTGAAAGTGAGCATCCTATGTGTATTTTTGGCAACTTGTCGCTCTTTAACATGACACTCATCTACAATTCATGTCAGGTTGGGTACATCCTACATTAGTCACTTTTCCTCCATGGGTTTGTGAAATCCGTTTGCCTCTCATATGATTACCAATTTTTTCAACATGACCTTTGATCCTATTTGAGTCAAATCCTGCCACACTTTAGAGTTGTGTCACTAATATTTTCAAGATAAATCCTTTTTGTCAAACATCCTTTGCATTTCTGACCTCCTCTATTACAATCTCGAATCACTCCTATCATCTTAAGATATATGTTGTTTCATGTCGATGATGTGGGAATCATCATGGCCCTCCTTCGATGAATCACTTCTTGTCGACTTTAGCTCATTACCGAGGAAGGTGATTTAGAAACTTTTGTTCAGTACCTTGGAGCTTGCATGCCTCAATGGAAATTTCTTCGTGTTTGATCGAATGATCCTGCAAGTGTTCAACTTCAACACATTTATTCAAACTTGTAGATTGTGTTATTTTACCTTGAGGTCCATCTTCATTATTGGTGGTCTCTCTCGTGGTTGTTAACAATTTTCATCATTGACTGGTAATCAGGTGGTTTCTACCATTTTCAACATCGACACATTTATTCGCATGGCTAGATCCGTACATTGGGTTGATTGAGATTGCAGTGAATACCCTGGGTGACATATGTTTTTTGATCAAGGCTGCGAGGATTTATTGAGTATTCATGATTGTATACATGATCATATCTATACATATGGTTGCGTCCATACCATGGATCCAATTCTATGATCTCTTTTAGATGGATGGCTGCAACCATACCATGGGTTCATGTGTTATATGATGCCTAGTGAAACATCATGTGGTTAGGAATATTTAGACCAAAGATGTCATATATTGTAAAATTTTTTATTTGGCAGGTTTTCCGAAGGTGGTCTACATTCCTTGCCTTAGTTCATAAAGCATTTCATCCATCACTCCCTGTTTTTCCTTCATGCTTTAGGGGGCATCTGTTACACAGTAATTTGTCACCATGCTCATTTTCCTGTCCCTGATCTTGAAATGCCCCGTGATAGATCCTATGCACTTTTTCCATCATCAAGAAATATTCTAACATACCCCCTTGAAGATCCAAATAAGACTTCCTTGAAAGATTACTAATGAAACTTGGTCAAATTCCTAGTTTCGTGGGTCATCACCCTTCCTGGTTCCATGACCGTGTTGATGCCCTTTTCATCATTCTGGCCCAGTGCTGTCAGTGCCCTAATTTCATGGAAAACCGCGTTGATCCCCTTTTTGGCAGTGCTTCCTCAAATGGAGGATAATATTCAACCTCTCAAAGTTCGAAGGCGGTGAGTTGGTTGTTGAACATAGATGCTAAGATCGAGCTCTCTCATTTTATAGCCTTGATCTCATCCCTAGGGGATCATCCCTTAGAAATTGGGCCTTCTTCCTCCTTTCATCAGCTCCAAACCTCCTCTACCTTTGATATGATTTCACATCCCTCATTCCCCCAAGTTTAGAGCTTGTTTGTTCATTGTCAAACTCATCTGAACTTTCATCCCTTTGCATTCTAGCATCATGATTAAGCCTAAGTGCACAAGAGAAGGAATGCTTTTGAGTTAGGTGAATGAATCATATTTTCACCTAAGGGAACCTCCAACATCAAGGCTTGGTTGTAAGCTCTCCTTTTGTAATTTATCAATACTAAAATCTGATTTTTTCTTCTTATATTTGTCTACATGATTATGCAAATATCCTGGTACTCCTTCATCTGCTAGATAACTAGTGTTTACATTTATTATGTATTGTATCACGTTTTTTTTTGTCTCTTGATAATCTGCAGGTATTCGCATGCCATCAGCAGAAAGAAGCGGGCCTACAAGGGTCATGGATCGAGGTCACCATCAACGGATCCAAGGATAATGATTGGAAAAAGGTATGTATGTCTCTTTCCTCATTTCATTGTAAGCATTAGTTAAGAAAGCTTATGTTAGAAATAATCTAGTGTTGCTAGACCCACTCTAGGGCTAGAGAGATCGCCTCTATCCGCAGAGGGGATTTATCTTGACAACACTTCAAGTTTCCTATCTGGTACGAAACTAGCACCCACCTCCTCACCTCATTGAAGGAGTCAACTGCTACTCACATTTCAGATCACATTCACGAATGGTGTTGCCATTTTCGCCTCATAAAATTCGATATCCACAATCAACTGTTGAATGAATGGTTTACGAAATCATTCGTTCCCAGGATTGATAAATATCTTTCCATGGGTGGATGTATCACAAAAGGGGGAGTCATTTCCAAAAACTATTACCTCGATTTAGTTTATTCCCAATATAGAACTCTATATGAGCTCTTTCCTAATGCGCCCCGACCTTCAACTGATCTGGCATCATCTCAATCTCCTACTATGCCTCTGGTTGATGGCATTATCGGGGCAGTGGCTCATGCTGATAGTATTGGGCCCAAAGCTTCTTCGAAGTCTAAGTCTAGTACTGCCACTACACCCTCAACTCCTTCCAATAACCAGAAGAATCCTAGTAAAAACTCCAAGATAAATACTATCCAATCTACCACAGCAGATAAATCCTCGAAAGGTAGGAAAAATAGTAAAGGAAAATCAAAATCCGACAACCCTAAAAATGATTCACAAAATTCATCTGCTGATGATTCTTCTACATGCAAGCCTAAATATCCTTTTCTAATATGTGATGATGATCATTACACCAAGGATTGTCCTCGGTGTGCTGAATTTTCCCATCTTCTAAAATGTGCCCCCGAGACTCTGGTTGTCTTAAAAGAACCTTTCCCTTCTCAGCAAATGCAAATGGTAGATCAGCCCCAATCGAATGGAAACTATCAATTTTTCATGGTTGGTACAGAACCTATATCTATTACCACCAAATCAAAAGATTACTTGAATCCATTCAAGGCTCTTATGGAATCAGAAGTCACATATCACCCTTCCTCTTCCATGCCTCTTACTTCTACTTCTCTCGGGATTGAGAGAGCTAGTAGTGAATCAATCGTCCGACCACCCCCAAAAGGTGTTCATCGGAAATTGTCCTATAATCCAAATGTGAGAGCTACGAAGCACTACAGTATTGTATAGTATTTAGCTCAAACTCCTTCAGCGATGTTGGCTTTGGAGGTCCTTTAGTCATTTCCATCACAACGGAAGGCACTACTTTCCGCTATTAGAGGGATTGATCCCGTAGATTCCAAACTTATTACTTTCAATCTTGAGAACTTCGTTCCTCGACTCCCATCTCAGGTGGATTTTTTTATTCAGGTTACCATGATGTGGAAAACCATTCATATGAATATTTTTGATGAGGACTCTTCGACCTGCATCATGTCTATCGCTTGTTGGAAAGCCATCGACTCTCCTCCATTGTGCTAGTCTTCAAATACCTTGGAATATTTCGACGGTAAAAGTTCTCGACTGTATGATATTCTCAAATCCTTACCTATGTCGTTGGAGGGAAAAATGGTAAATTTATAAGTTGAGGTGGTAGATGCCAACTTGAATTATAATCTCCTTATTAGACGTAGTTTTACTCATGCCATAGTTTATGTCGACTCCACCCTTTTTCATGTCCTTTGTTTCCCTCATCAAGGAAAAATCGTTACTTTCAATCAATTATCTTTATTTTCCTCTGATTCTTCAATAGGAAAAATTCCATATGTTGGTAATACTACTACCCCCTATGAGAACATCGGGCCGAGTCTATTCAAAGACTCGTCCCTTATGGGAATTTTTCCACTCTTGCCTCCGAATGTTGCCATTGTTAGTATGATATCATCTTGTCACGATCGATGGATTTTTCCCAATCTAGACCAGCTTGAAAGTTTTGGTGGCATTATGACTTTGAGCCTTAATGAAAAAATGTATAAGAGTATTCTCATGGCTTCCGAGACTGCATCCGAAACCAATGACTAATTGGTTTCTTCTCTAGACACTTATTCGCGGTCTCCCTGGTTTGGTTCTTAGGAATATGATAATCCCTTGAATGAGAATTTCCCCACCGACAAAAGAATCATGGAGGTAATGTCTCTCTAATAAACCCCATGGGATGATGGACATCATCATTCCTCGTTTCTCCCAACCCTAGGTGACATCTCTTCTTGTCTGGAATCCCATGCTTCGTCTGTATCGATTAGCCCATTTCGGAATCCTATCTTGATTCATGAAGTGTTCTCTGAAAGGAACATGGGAAATATTACTCCAATCATTCTAATCGAAATCTCTGTCAAAATAGGGATTGTCAAGAATATTCACATTAGTTCATATTTTTCTTCAGACGCGGCCAAGATCTACACCGAAATTTTATAAGAATTCCACAATGTCTTCACATGGTCATATAAAGAGATGCCTGACATTTATCCGAGTATTGTCATGCACGAAATCCCTACCTATCCGGACTCGAAGCCCATTCGCCAATGACTTCATCCTATGCACCCAAGAAAGGCTGCTTCCATAAAGGGTGAAGTTGAAAAACTTCTCAAAGTTGGTTTTTTTAATCCCATACCATTAATAGATTGGGTCTCCAATATTGCTCCCGGTACTAAGAAACAAGGGACCATTCGGGTTTGCGTTGATTACCGTTATATCAATTGAGTGTGTCCTAAGAATAATTACACCACTAATTTTATCGAAAAAAATCATTAATGAGTGTGCTGGGAGTGAGATTTTTCCCTTTATGGATTGTTTTCCTGGCTATAACCAAATTAACATTGCTCCAGCTGATCAACACAAAATTGCTTTTATCTGTTTGTGGGGGAAATTTTCATATAAAAAGCTCTCTTTTGGCTTGAAGAATGTTGAGGCAACCTTCCAGGAGCTATTTCGTATCATTTTCATGAAATCATTGATCCAGATTTATGTAGGAACGTAATAATATACAAAAATAAACATAAACACAAATATGAAGTGGAAATAAAACTTTGTTTCATTATTGTTAAATAACATAAATATGCTTACAGACATAATGGAAATAAACTAGCTAAGGCGTTGGTAGCTTACCTATGAGAATATATGTGGCAGCTACATGCATCTAAAATATGTTACAATGAGGTACGAAGGCCTATTTATTATTGAGAAATAGTGGAAAACCATAAACATCTGAAAACCTAACCGTAGGAGATGAAGCGCTAAAATTGTGGGCCCCGTTTGGGTAAATTGGTACATCAATCTTCCTGGGGACGTAACTTTGGTATACGATCTCCATTTGACTCACTCAATTCCTCATTAGAAATATCTATCCAAGGACTACAAATTTTGATGTGAAAAACATCAAAGGAAATTCCATGTTGCACCCGGTTTTCCTAGGGCCTCAGAACGGCTCCAGAAGTTCAGGACCTGAAAAATTGCTAAAAATAGTAAGTTGTGCTGAAACTGAAAAATAGAAATAACCGATGGTGGGGGTTCAAATAGAATATTTGGATTCCCACCAATATCCACCTAGATCATTAGGGCCTCAAAATGGCTTCGTAAATTCAGGACCCAAAAAACTGCTAAAATTAGTAATTTGCGCTGAAACTGAAAAACTGAAAGAAACGGTGGTGGGGGTCCAAATGGAATAGGTGGGTGGCCACCAATATCCAACTGGATCATTCCTCCCACCTTAGGAGGCAATGGTCCCCATTGCATTGAGTTCCTCCATGAGATGAGGAAAATTCTATTGAACTTGGTATTGGATTTGTTGAAGATGTCATGGACCTACTGGCGGACGTGCTGGATGTGTTCAATAAATTTGGTTGCTTTATCAACCTTGGATAGTATATGTGTGGATTATGTCTATGTGGCTGCATGAGTTATGGAAACATCAGGCGGAAGTATGATTGGGTCGGATCAATGGAGTGCTTGACTTGACAGTGTAGAGTAACCTCTGTGGGTGAGGAGAAAATGTCCTCGTATTCCTCCACGACTTTTTCCATCTACTGATGTCGTATAGGGGAGCCCTGTTTCGAGGTTATGGCCACAATATTCTTCTTATCTTGTGGGTGAATTGTAATGCAAATAAATTTCCTGGTTTGGGAAACAATCTTACTGCATTGTTTTGATGTAGTCAAAGAGATGGCAGGAGGCGATACCACCTCCAGTATTCGGTACAATTTATTTCCCAAAGTAATAACAATAGAATGAGGCCTAGAATCATACACAACATGTCGCTTCCACAACTATGGCTGGCCCAATAATAGATTAGGAAAATCAAGAGGAGCAAAATCACACATTACCTAATATGTGAATGGCTTGATGATGTATAGAAGGCAGCACTGCTGGCGGACTTGGAGATCCCTTCCTTGGTGAGGCCACCCGATGGTATACGATTGTAGGTGTGTTATGGTCGGTAGAAAAATCTGCTTCATGACCTCTTCTGAAATGAGGTTCTTTTCATTTCCGCTATCGACAAGGAATTGTTGTGGAAAACCCTTCACCCACATATGTGAGGAGGCACTCCCCCTCTTCTCGATCCTCAAGATCCTCCCTTTGGAGCTTGGTGGTGGAAAAAATGGCATTGGGATCCGCATCAATGATCTGCTTCCCTTTGTCATCTCCCTTTTTTGGTTCTGACGTAGGATCAAAACATGCATCTGATTCACATGCCTTCAATTTAGCCACAAGTGATTTTTTAGCCCAACACTCATTTGTGTTGTGAGTGGGGTTGTTATGAAATTCACACCACTTCCCCATTTCCTTATTTGGATTTTTTTTTTGTTCTAAGTCACCCTGCTTGGTATTTTCCCCTTTTTCTGCAGTTCGGGGGTGCCTTTCCCTGGCTTCGGATTCGCGGATCAAAGGTATCACTTCTTCTGCTTAAATTTCTGCTCGATCTTGGTGACATAGCGATATGTCGTGCCAAGCGAGGTAATGTTGAGGAAATCCATTTCCTCCTTAATGTATCGGTGCAAACAAATTCAGTACTTGAGCACCAAAAGTCTCTTTGAATCTTTAATACCCAAATTTGTGCGTAGGGTATGGAACAAATTCATTAGTTCATGCACATCTTGATACCTTTGTTGCCATAGCATGGTTCATTGGATGTACTTGTCCTCATAGCTCTCCACTGGGTAATATTGTTCCTTGATGCCATCTCAGAATGAATTCTAGGTGGATGCGGCCAAGAACGGAGAGGTTTCCCTCTCGTCCTTATGCTCACAGTAGGTTTCCCACCAGTCTTTGACATGGGGGGAAGCTTTGAGGAGTGCAAAACTAATATTTTCTCGGTTGCAGAAATCATGGACCGATAAATACCCTTCCAAAAAATTCAATTATCTATCTATGGTGTCTGCATCTATTTGGCTTTCAAATATAGGAATATTGAAGTTGACCTATATATTGAAAGGAGAGGTGCATCCAAAGTGATTGTTGGATGTAGATGCGCTGTCAATGGGCAGTTTTTGAAGGATCTGGGCAAAGCGATCCATCATCGCGTTCCTTTGTTTCTCGAGGTTCTCCTTGAGCAATAATTTGATAGGATATCGTGCTCCCTCATCTTTCTTTTCTTCTGCCATGGGAGGTATTCAGGGTTTGTGAGCCTGACCTTGCAAGGGTTCAACCAGATCGAGCCCTAACTCCTTATACCCTGACCTCGTTGGGGACATGCAAAGAAAAACAGAGAAAGAGCAGACTGCTCTGATACCACTTATCCGGATTTATGTAGGAATGTAATAATATACAGAAATAAACATAAACACATATCCAGCGGAAATAAATATTCATTTCATTAATATCAAATAACATAAATATTCTTACAGACATAATGGAAATAAACTAGCTAGGGTGCTGGTAGCTTATCTATGAGAAGAGATGTGTTAGCTACATGCCTCTGAAATGTGTTAAAATGAGGCTCAAAGGCCTATTTATTGTTGAGAAACAATGGAAAACCATAAACATCCAAAAACCTAACCCTAGGAGATGAAGTGCCAAAACAGTGGACCCCGTTTGGGTAAATTGGTACATCAATCTTCCTAGGGACATAACTTTGGCATACGATCTTTGTTTGACACACTCAATACCTCATTAGAAATATCTATCTGAGGAATATAACTTTTGATGTGATAAACATCAAAATAACTTCCATGTTTCTCTCGAGTTTTCCAAAAAACGTTATTTAGGGCCTCAAAACAGTTCTGGAAGTTCAGGACCTCAAAAACTGCTAAAAATAGTAAGTTGAGCTGAAACTGAAAAATGGAAAGAACTAATGGAGGGGGTTCAAATGGAATAGGTTGGTGGCCACCAATATCCACCTCGATCATTAAGGCCTCAAAATGGCTCCGAAAGTTAAGGACCCAAAAAACTGCTAAAAATAGTAAGTTGTGCTGAAACTGAAAAACAAAAGAACTGATGGTGGGGGTCCAAATGGAATAGGTGGGTGGCCACCAATATACACCTAGATCAATCAAGCACATATTTCAGTCATATCTTGACAACCTTCCTACTCATTCCACAAAACGTCAAGATCACCCGAAAACCTCAAAGCCATGTTTCTTCGTTGTCAACATTATAATATCAATTTGAATCCTCATAAGTGTGTCTTCTGTGTCAAATTTGGTCAAATATTGGGTTTTGTGGTGTGAAAAGAAGGCATATGCATTGATCCTCTTAAATTCAAGGCAATCATCAATTTTCCTCCTCCCTCTTATTGTCATCAATTGAAAAGCTTGCAGGGGAAAGTCGATTTCCTTCGTCGCTTCATATTGAAATATACTGAGCTTGCCAAAGGCTTTAAACCTTTATTGACAAAGGGAATCTAATTAATGTGGGATGAAATTTCCCAAATCTCTTTCGATTCTTTGAAACGATCCCTCATCAATGCTCCTCTACTGCATCCTCCCAATTACCACTGTGATTATTGCTTATATTTGGCCATCACAGACAACACTATCAATTTGTTTCCAGTTCAGGATGATGAAAATGGTAGAGAGAAGGTAGTGTACTACTTGAGCCGCAATAAATTTGATGCTAATACCTGTTATGCTCATGTAGAGAAACTCGCCCTCACTATTTTCCGCGTTGTTTAGGGTTTTCGTCGTTACATTCTCCTACACAAAATTTTGGTGATTTCTGATTGCAACCCCATGAATTACATTCTCACGCATCAGTTTCTTGGGGGAAGGTACTCAAAATGGATTTTCATCCTTCAAGAGTTTGACTTAGAATTCATTCATGCTAATTCTAAGATATCCCTAGTCTTTTTTTAGTTGATTTTTGATCTTCCTACCTCAATTGATCCCACTCCTCTTGATGAGTCGATTCCAGATCAATCCCTCTTTCTCATCAGTACTCTTGATCCATGATGTGGAGACATCATCATTTACCTCCAACATTAAAATTTTCGGGCAGAGCTATCGCACTCTGAGCGATGACGGATTTGCTACTAGTACCAACCTTCTCATATCATTGGAGACACTCTATATCACACTGGTGTTGACTCTGTCCTTTGTCGATGTTTGAATATTGAGTAAGCTGAGAAGGTTCTCAATGACTACCACTCTGGGGCCTGTGGTGGTCACATGTTCAGTTATGATACCACCCAAAAAATCCTTCGTGTAGGGCATTTTGGTTGTCTATCTTTAAATACTGCATTGTTACGGTACAAAAATTCCATTACTGCCAAATCTACTCTTGGAAATAGCATGCCCCACCCTCACCCTTGCACCCAGTTGTGACCGTCAGACCATTTTTGAAATGGGTCATATATTTCATGACCTATAACCCTCACTCGGTCAGGGGGTATGGTTATATTATCATTGTCATCGATTATTTCACTAAATGGGTCGAACTAATGCCTACATATGATAATGAATGTCTAGTTGTGGCACAATTCCTGCTCAATCATGTCATAGCTTAGTTTAGTGTCCCGAAAGTGATTTTCACTGATCATGGCTCTCATTTTCAAAATAATATGATGACAGAGCTTGCTGCTCAGTTGGGGTTATATCACGATATCTCCACTCCTTATTATCCACAGGCCAATGCCCAGGTTGAAGCTGTCAACAAATTTTTGGTGACCATGCTTCAACGAACCATTGGGAAGCACAAATGAGATTGGAATCTCATGCTTTTCTTAGCTCTATCAGATTACCAAAATTTCACTAAGAATGCCACTAGATTCTCACCATTCCAATTGGTGTATGGTCTAGAGGCCACAATCTCGATCGAGTGTGAAATTCCTTCTCTGAAGCTAGCCGAAGAACTACTTCCTGGTACTTCACCAAAAGAGGAACTTGCTAATTTATTCATTGAAGCACAAAAAACATGAGTTAAAGCTAAATATGAAAAATTCGTCAACCCTCACGTTTTCTCTGAAGGTGACTTGGTCCTACATTACGACCAAGCCCATCATAAATTAGGAGTCGAAAAACTCGAGCCAATGTGGCACGTGTCCTATATCATTCAAACAGTATTGGAAAGAGGAGCCTATGAGCTAGCAAGTTACGAAGGCTACCAATTGGCTGAGCCCTAGAATGGGCTCTATATGAAGAAGCATTATTCTTGATCATGAGTGTGATGCTTTGTACATTAGTGTTTTATTAATTAGTGTGTTTTGATTGGATTTTTGGTGTGATTGTGTTCTTTTCAAGAACATGTTTCCTCTACTCACCTTGTGTTCCACTTAGTTTGCAGATGTCATTGAATCATGACATCTGTTTTGTTGATGGCGCTTGCCGTAGTACACGAAACCTGTCTTCCGCAGCATGGGCACTCTTTTCTCCTGATGGAGAGTTGATTAATTTACGAGGTATTTGTTTGGGTCGAACAACAAAAAATATTTCCGAATATAGTGTGGTTATAAATCTATTATCAGATTTTATTGATCTCAGAATTATATATTTGGGTGTTAAATTAGACTCACAACCCATTGTGTTACAGTTAAATGGCCATTATTCTGTGTGAAATCCTCAATTTTTGCGTATATATTTGTGTGTTCGCTTATTGGAAAGGAATTTTGATTTTATTACATATCACCATATTCCAAGACGTTTAAACACATTAACAAATATATTATCAAATTATGTGTTAGATAGACATCTGTGCAACATTTAAAAAACCAACATATCATTATGATACACAAGTAACCGTAGAAACATGAATATGTGTGTGTGTGTGTGTGTGTATCGGGTTTGTCAAGTGTGTTACATCAAAATCTCAAAAAATATGTGTTATGTGACAAAAATGGCTCTTTGATCCCACATCAATAAAAAAATATAAAACAGGGTTGCTATCTGCCCGCATGGTGCTCATGATAGTAGGTGATCGCTCAGATCACTTGCCAGAGTAAACAACGCAAACGGTCTACAACCCAGGATGTATGCCACTGAAAGAATAGAGGAATATCATCGAAGGTATCATACTCTAGAATGCCTGTCGTAAGGCCTACCAAGTTCTGCTCTAATTCGACTAATGGGTCTTCTCCCTCCTCGTAAGGGAAATTCTCTACCTGGCGGGCTACCCTCCTCGCGAGTGGTGACATGCCTGGCGGTATTTGAGGACCCATATCTATAAATACATCATAATTTTAAGTCTTAGAATACACGACAAAAAAATTCAAAAAGTTAAAAAAAAAATCAAAACAATTTTTACTTGCATCAGTCCACTGCGTGCCTAGTGGAATGGGTAGATCTGGGTATCCCCTGAAATCGATGCCTGCATATGCATAGTCCTCAGCCATGATGAGTTGACGACACATCTAGCTGAAAAACGCTATAGGGAAAATATATCTGTTGGCCCCTGCCATGACGGAGCATGATCTCATAGCACCTCATCAGTCTTGGGTCCCTCAAGGATAGATCATGGATCTCCAACCACTGATATTGGAACAGAGGTAATCTCTCCAAGAAAAAGATCAGCAAAATGGACCCATACCCAAATTGTTTCAGTCGACTTGTTTTGCACTTGGTAAATTAGCTCTTCATGTTGTCCAATAACCCCTCGCACCAGTTGAACATAGTAGGGGCCAGAAAATCCATCACGTACTGGAATTGGGATTTCGCTGCCTCATGCAACACCTGGGCTCCCACCACTTGAGTCATGCAATGAAGGATTGTATGCAAGGGAAGAAATATGATAGAGGATATCTCTATCTTCCCGCTCCCAGTATTTTGAGCCCAAGGACAGTGTCTCTGGATGAGCATACTGGTACTCTCACCCCCTATGCAAGCTCTAGAGAGTTGGATTCTCTCCCTTCTCCTGGATAATCCTGTGATGAAACAGATTTCCATGACATATATTTCTAGTTCTTGGTCCCCAATGGTTAATATATGACAATCTACATCCCATAATCCAATCAAATAGTGAAGCAGCTCCACATAAGCTCTCAGCCCTGATGTCTGAAAGAACTTCAGAAACCTGAAATTGCGTAAATCATTTATGCAATTGTGGTCTTGAATTGCTTGATGGTATTCCACCTCGTGTCCTCGTTATTTCCATTCGATGACCATCTCTGTTGAAATCACCTGTAAAACATATTCAACAGACATTTTAAGATATTTCATCAAATCAGTTTTTAAAATCTTCCATTGTGTTATCACTCGGATTGAACCTCAGGCTGAGTGAGGCAATCCCAAGGTAGCCTCAAACCAAACTTTGGACTTGGTATCTAGCCCTACCAAGTTAGAGAGGGATCTCTCAATAGAATCATAGCCAACAGGGCTAGATGAAAAATATTTTACGCTAGCTAAGGAACACAAGGGGTTTTGATTTTAGGGTTGGGCTCACTAAATAGGATTTAGGTGAAGGGGATAGATCAGGGCCAAGGGGATGAAATTTTAGTCTATTTGATGGGGCAAGGTAGGTAAAAGATTTAACATTTAAAGAGGATTAAATGCAATGAAAATACTGATGAGGAGCTAGGGAAAGCATCTAAAATGTATTTTCCCTTGCTCCTCACTAGTATTTTCATCGCATTTAATCCTCTTTAAATGTTAAATATTTTACCTACCTTGCCCCATCAAACAGACTGCAATTTCATCCCCTTGGCCCTGATCTATCCCCTTGACCTAAATCATGTTCAGTGAGCCCAACCCTAAAATCAAAATCAAAACCCCTTGTATTCCTTAGCTAGCCTAAAATATTTTTCATGCAGCCCTTTTGGCTATGATTATATTCAGAGATCCCTCTCTCACTTGGTAGGGCTAGATACCAAGTCAAAAGTTTGGTTTGAGGTTACCTCGGTATTGCCTCTCTCAACTTGAGGTTCAATCCGAGTGATAACATTTTGGCGACTCCATTGGGGAAATAAAAGAGTAAGATTAGATCAACCCCAGAAATAAGCTTTCATTGAAATTTTTAAACTTGTGGATGTTATGTTTTAGAGTTTATTCAAAGGTTGAATTGAAAAAAATTGTAAAGTGCATATTTGTTTTTGAAATTGGACATACTGGCTTCCCAAAGATACACTAGATCCAATCCTGATCTGAATCCTCCCACCATTTTTAGTGATCTTCAGAACATTGGAAGAAAAGGTAAAGTTGTTGTTGAGACTTCTAGTTCAGTTGAAAATCAATCAGAAATAAGTTCCATTCCTAGAGCTCATTCATTTCCTGAAAGGTTAGAAAACCTGCAAGATATTGAATTTGATATAAATTTTGGGAAAAGTTTATTCCAGATCAAATATTTGAGTTGGATTGACGAGACAGTTGTTGATTCCTCCATTTACTTCCACAGTCCTGTTGAAGAGCATTTTTCACACTCTCAATTACGGTTTCAATCAAGGTCTCAATCAACAACATAATTTTTACAATCTCTTAAATATTTTCAAAACTACTCTTCGTAGGTAAGTACTTGGCTGGCAAGCAGAAATCAGATCTCATATTCTTCTTCCATTACTTCATCTATTGTTACTCAGAATATCCCTCTTCCACTTCCTTCTTCCTCATCCACTGTTCACACTACTCAGTCAAGGATAAGTCTTCCTTTGATCACATCAGGCATCCAAATCCCTGTTATTAATCTTGTTGTTAATTCTCCACCTCCACCTCCAGTCATGGCTGCAATATATGCCCCCCTTGTTCTCCCTCAAAATCTGGGTCAAATGCTCGTAGATTACCAAACCAAAATCCATTTTTTTTATGATACTCAGCCTATAACAGCCATAAAGCATGTAGATAAGATGAATGAATTTTTTTATCTGCATGAAGTTGATATAGAGGATGTGAAGATGAGGTTGTTTGCACAAAGTTTGGGAGGGGAAGTAAGAAAATGTTTCATAGATCTACCGCCAGCCACTCTTGATACCTTAGAAGTTTTGCATCGTTAGTTTGTAGAAAGGTGGGAAGTAAAGAAGAATCCCCTTTAAATCCTATCCGAATATGAAAACATCAAAAGGAATTTAGGTGAGCTTGTTCAAGGTTATTACGTAAGATTTAATGCAGTGTACAATTCTCTTCTTTCACTTATGAAACCACCGGAGGGTATGGTTTTGGTCAAATTTCCAGATGGATTTGATGCCGATATGGCATATCAGTTGCGTGAATGTGATCCTACAACTTTAGCAGACATGTAGAAAAATGTTGTAAGTGTGGAATCGAATTTTTTGGCCTAAAGAGCAAGGATGAGATTAGAAAAGAGGGTGAATATCAAAGAGGAGACATATAATTCCGATGCAAAAATGGATTCATTACTCCGAAGTATGGATAATATGGTTGACCGATTGTCTATTTCAGAGAGACCTGAACCACAAATCTGGACTCCAAATTTCAGAGGGAAATAGTAGCAGCTGAGAATCAAGAAAAGAGAGCAGAAAGCACCTGACCAAATAGTATAACAACAAAAATATATTAGGACCCCATTGTAGCATAATTATGTCCAAGGAGAGGAAGAGGAAGATGACGAATATCTGGTGATTGAAACTAATCATTTATTTACAGCAGATGGATTACCCATGTTCTTGATTGAAGATGAGGAGTATACTGAAAATATGTATTCTCCAATAGATGAAGACTATATCTTGGCAAATGATGATGATTTGGAGACTGAATCAGATGATTACCAGCGTGGATATATGAATGCTTTGAGTGCACAATAGAAACAATATTATCTCAGGAGAATATATGTACCTGCCAATCCCATTCAAAAAAAGAAAGAGGTCCATTCAAAGAATGATCTTCCGAAAAAGGGTAAAGAGAATGCAGATCAGAATCATAGCAACATCAATCAGCCATCAACAAGCTCAACTACTAAAGAGAAAGATACTCAGAAGAAGGAAATTGTGACAAGGGATCTAAATCTTAGAAGAGATACTGATGTCAAAGAGGTAGATAAAGTCACAAACTTTAATTTAGAAAATGAAATAACTAGTTTGAAAGTGTCCATTCCTTTGAAAAAGTTAGTAAATAATAATAATTACAGAGATCAGGTGCCTAAAATGTTGCTAGTTGATCCTTTGTCCAATATGGTTAATGTTGAAGATGACCACCCCGAGCTCATTTTCAGTCTAGCTATAGATGGTAAATTAGGAGAGAGTGAAGTTCCTCCTTTTTATTTAAGCCTCAGACTGCATGAGTACACACTTCACAATATTATGCTTGATTCTAGTGCTTCTCATAATTTTATGCCTAAGGCTATTATGGAAAAGTTGAGAATGGAAATCACCCGACCTTATCATGATTTGTATTCATCTGATTCTGGTAGAGTTCATTGTATTGGTCTCGTTAAAGATTTAGTGGTTTCTTTAGATCAAATACCAGCTAAGAATATTTTTATGGATGTGGTGGTGGCTGATATACCACCTCTGTTCGGTATGCTACTATCTAGACCATGGGGAGCCAAAATCAAAGGTACTTTCCAAACTCAAAGGTACTTTACAACTTGACTTCTCTTATGCTACTATTCCTGTTTTTGGGCAATTGATGAAATTGTACCGGGAAAATAAAATGAAGTATATGATAACTAGTAAGGAGAAGCCTATCAATCATCTGATACAGGTTTTACAGACATATTTGGAATATTTTATTTTTTATAATTATGGTGATTTGAATGATGTAAATAATCAGCTAGTAATAGCAGAAGATGTTCCAAAAGTTTCAAAAAAAATTTAGAGCAGTTCTAGATAAGGAAAAAGAAGTGGTGACTTTAGAAGTGATGACCTATGAAGTGGGGATTTCTTCCGAGCAGCCTTCTGAAGAACATAAAATCAGTACGGAACAACAAAATGAGGTGATTTTCCCAAGTAAAATAGAACCAAAAGTTGAGTTTCAACATCTAGAAGATGAAGAGGGCTTATGGAGCATGGATTTCGATGGTGCTTTGGGTAAGGAAGGTGCAGGTATTGGTATTTGGATTCGAAGTCCAATTTTTAAGTCAGGTGGAATTCCAAGTAGTGTTAGAGAATGCTCTTATAAATTGGCTTTTGACTATTCTAATAATGAAGCGGAGTATGAAGCATTGATTACAGGTCTTAAAATTTTGAAGAAACTTGGTACAAAAAGAATTTCTATTTATAGTGATTCTGAGCTTGTCATAAAGCAGGTGAAAGGAGAGTATCAAGAAAATCATCCGCATATGAGAGCTTATAGAAATCCATTCTTGGATGTCTTAAAAATGTTTCTTGAGTATACATTAACAGCATTGCCAAGAACTCAAGACATCATTGTAGATTCTCTTGCTACAGTGGCAAGTAATCTTAAAATTCCAATGAATTCCAGTAATAAATTTGAAATTCATGTCAAAATTCATGTCAAACATAGACCTAATGTTCCAGATAATTTAAGGTACTGGCAAGTTTTTTGAGATGAAAAAGAAATAAATAGCTTTTTTCATAATGAAGGAAAGTTCAAAGATGCTTTTATTGATGATGTTTGTGATATTGATGATCAAGACGTAGAATCTCGTTAGATGAATGTTTTGTAGGTGAATGATAATGTTATTCCTAGAGTTCTGATAAATTTAGAAGATATGTTCGATTAGGATGATGTGGCCAGGAAACCAACATTGACTCCTACAGAAAAGGGTGTGGAAGATGTGAACATTGGAACAACAGACAAGCCCAAAATGGTTAAATTTTCCAAGACATTTTCTCCCGAGGAAAAAGATAAGTACATTAAATTGTTGTCTGAATTTTTTGATATTTTTGCATGGGATTATGTGTATTTGAAGGTTTATGATAAGAATATTATCCAGCATAATATTCCCATCAAACAGGATCAAAAACCCTTCAGGCAGAAGTTGAGAAAGATAAACCCAATATTGTTTCCATCCATCGAGAAAGAGGTAAACCGATTGTACAAATCAAGTATCATTGTGCCCATTAGGTTTTCTGATTGGATTTAAAATTTGGTACCGGTAAGAAAAAAGATTGGAGAGATAAGGCTATGCATATATTTTTAGAATTTGAATAAAGTATCTTTAAAGGATAATTATCCCCTTCCTAAGATGGACCATGTCCTGCAAAGGGTAGTTGGAGCATCACGAATGTCACTACTTGACGGTTATTCAGGTTATAATCAGATTTCGGTACATGAAGAAGACCAAGGTAAGACTGCTTTCAAAACACCTTGGGGAACCTTTCAGTATGTTAAAATTCCATTCGGACTCAAGAATGCAGGGGCTAATTTTCAGTGGGTGATGGATATATTCTGTGCTAATGAGAAGGATGTTTTCTTAGTAGTATATCTAGATGATTTGATAGTGTTTTCTGGTTTTCATGATCAGCATTTGTATCATTTGAGATTTTTTTTTCAGAAATGCAAGGAATTCAAGATTTCTTTAAATCCAAAGAAGAGTCTTTTTGCCTTGGAGGAATGAAAACTGCTTGGTCACATAATTTCCAAAGATGGCATTCGCATTGATCCTTCTAGAGTAGAAGCCATTCAGAAGATATATTTTCTGTGGAACAAAAAAGAGATACATGCTTTCAATGGTAAGATGAACTTCTTATGTAGATTTGTTCCTAATTTAGCTGAGCATTTGAGAGAAATGAATAATATGTTGAAGAAGGAAAATAGTGTAAAATGGACCACCGATGCTATGAAGTCTTTCAACCTGGTAAATATTACTTTAAACACATCCCCTGTTTTGGTTAGTGCAGATTATACTAGTGATTTCATAATATTTTCATTTGCATCTGAGTATACTTTGGCTGTAGTTTTGATGAAAAAGAGAGATTAGATTGAACAACCTATTGCTTTCTTTATTCAAGCCATTTGAGATGTTTCTCTTCACTATAAAATTATTGAGAAACAAGTGTTAGCCCTAATCAAAGCTTTGAAATATTTCCAGATCTATATTCTTCATTCACATACTATAGCCTATGTTCCAAATGCAGTGGTAAAAGAGAATATCACACAAAATGATCCTGAAGGTCGGAGAGGTAGGTGGATAGCAGCTATGCTAGAGTATGATCTTGAGATTAGGCCTACCAAACTGATCAAGGGACAAGGGTTAGCCAAGCTAATGGTTGAATCCAACTTGCATGCTCTAGACATAAACCTTATTACAGCAATGTCAGAGGATGATGAAGATGGCACTCTAATACAGGTACCATAAATGTTTCTCACTTCACCATGGTATTCTGATATAGTATATGTACCTCAGCACTTATTTCCTCCTCCTGGAGTGTCAAAAAATCAATGTAGGTCTTTGAAATTGAAATCTGCAAAATACTGCATTCTAGGAAGTGCCCTTTATTGGAAAGATCCAGGAGGTGTTCTTTTCAATTTTCTGGTTGAAGATGAAGCTAAGCAGGTAATGGATGAATTGCATAGGGGAGACTATGGAGGCCATTTGTTTTGGAAAAAAATAGCTAACAAAGTGTTGAGAGTAGGGTATTATTGGCCAAATTTATTTTCTAATTTATGAAAAATAGTCACAAAATTTCATGAATGTTAGGTTTTTCAAGGAAAAAGGAAACTCCTTCCTCTTCCACTGAAGCTTATTGTAGTAAATGCTACTTTTTGATAGTAGGGACTTTATTTTATTGGGGAAATTCATCCCACATCATCGGCACAACACAGATGGATTCTAACAGCCACCGACTACTTCACTAAGTGGATCGAGGCTATTCCTATAAGTCAAAATATGGACATGGTAATCATTCAATTTTTAGAATCCAATATTTTGTCTCATTTTGGTTGTCCTCAAAAGATTATTATAGATAATGTTGTAGCATTTAATTCAAATAAGATGGTTGAGTTTTGTCACAAGTATAATATCATATTGGGCCATTCCATCGCATATTATCCACAAGGCAATGGATTAGTTGAGTCCTCTAATAAATCTTTGGTAAATATCATTAAGAAAATGTTAGAGGAGAATAAGAAAAATTGGCACAGGAAGCTTACCAATGCTTTATGGGAAGACCGAGTGAGAACAAAGAAGTCTATAGGTATGTCACCTTTTGAACTAGTTTATGGTACAGATATAGTGTTTCCTACATCACTTGCAATCTCGATTATGAGATTATTGCAGGAGGAAGATAATGAGGAAGATGATATGCAACGTCAATCAATCAAATGATTCACCTTCAAAAAACAAGAGAGTAAGTTTCTCAGACTACTTCTAAGCTTCAGGAGAGAATTAAGAAGATTTATGATCGCAAAACCAAAGAAGATAAATTTCATTTGGAGGATGTAGTGTTGAGATGTGATGCAATAAATGAAGATAAAAGTAAGCACGATAAGTTCGAAAATATTTGGAAGCGACCCTATAAGATATTGGCTTATCGAGGACATAATTCCTATTTGCTACAGGAGATGAATGGAGAGGAATGTTCAGGAGGACCAGTTAATGGTAGGCTCCTGAAACATTATTATTTCTGATGCAACTTCTGAGAGAATGCTTCACTGTCATTGTAAATATCAGTTTGTATTTTCTACAAGGTTTGAGGCAGAAGGTCAACTAAGCTTGGGGCCCAAAGTGAAGGCTATAAATCTTGTTGATTTTCTGTTGTTTTCAAATTTTTGAGTCAGCCTTGTTAGTGTCAGAGTTAGTTTTGAGTCAGTTATGGTTTTTGAGTCAATTTAATAAATCTGCAGTTTTTTGGATAGTTTGACCATATTTACCCAATGGTTAGGCACTTGGTCTACATTGTTCTTGATACCTCCAAGGAACTGCCATCCCCAATAAGGCCAATTTTAGTGTCATTCTCTACATACTTCCACCAAGGATCAAAACACATTTGCATGTGCATCTTAGGTGTCTCATACTGAATAAAATTTTCGTCATTCCATTAGGTCATGACTTAAAAATTGTTCTACTGGTGGTTGTCCTTGTCAATAAACTCCACTCTCTCCAAGATTCATATTTCTAACTCGTTCCCATGTCCCCTTGAGCATAATAGCACTTATGGAAATGCTCTTTTCACTTGAAAGTTTTTAAGTCAAAATCTCATTCAAAGTCAGGTCAAAAAGCAGTCCCATTAGGTCATTAGGGTTTTTCATTTTTCAAAGTCATTACTTCATCCTGGTGAGGTCAGCACGTATATGAGAGGGATTGATTATGATCATCATGATGTAATCATTATGTTTTAAGGATTGTATTTTCAGTTTCAGGACTTTTTATCAAAATGTCATTTTGATAAAAGTCACCTATGTAATTTATTTAAATTTCTCCAATTGTAATTTTATGTTATAATATGTAATAAATGTAATCCCAAGCTATCAAAGCCATTATGTCAAGCCTCAGTGAGAAAATGAAAAAGCCAACTCCATGACTTCAGTAACCTGCAGTGTAAAAAGTGTCAAAGAGTATCAGTGATAAAAGATAAAAGGCATCAAACATTAGAAAGTGGGTTTTTCAAGTTAAATTAAATTAACATGCCTATAAAGCCTATAAAAAATTTCAAAAGAGCCATGTTTTCCTTTGTAATTATCAGAAGTATTCAGCAAGAGAAAATTTTTTGAGTTTTTGGGAGCAATTGTGCTAAATTTCTGTGCAGTCCCATTAGGTCATTAGGGTTTTGCATTTTTCGAGGTCATTACTTCATTCTGATGAGGTCAACACATATATGAGAGGGATTTATTATGATCATCATGATGTATTCATTATGTTTTAAGGATTTTATTTTCAGTTTCAGGACTTTTTATCAAAATTTAATTTTGATAAAAGTCACCTATGTAATTTATTTAAATTTCTCCAATTGTAATTTTATGTTATTATATGTAATAAATTTAATCCCAAGCTATCAAAGCCATTATTTCAAGCCTCAGTGAGAAAATTAAAAATCCAACTCCATGACTTCAGGAACCTGCAGTGTAAAAAGTGTCAAAGAGTATCAGTGATAAAAGGAAAAAGACATCAAACATTAGAAAGTGGGTTTTTCAAGTTAAATTAAATTAACATGCCTATAAAGCATATCAAACATTTCAAAAGTGCCATGGTTTCCTTTGTAATTATCAGAAGTATTCAGCAAGAGAATAGTTTTTGAGATTTTGGGAGCAACTGTGCTAAGTTTCTCGGAGCTACGCGTTCAGAAGACTGGCACTATGCGTTTGAACTGGCGTTGTGTGCCTGTACAATGGCACTGCGCCCTTGCCAGGAGGAGCTAGTATTATTTGTGAAGGTGCTGCATGCTCAGACAGAGGCATTGTGTGTTTGGAAAAGCATTGCACCCTCACACAGTGGTGTTGTGCGCCTAGACAGTGAACTTTTCTGAGTGTTCAAGCCATTCAAACAAGTTCAAACTACTTAAAATTTATCTCATAATCCTCCAAGCACTTCTAAGTAGTAAGTACATATCATAATCCTTGTTTCTAAGATATTTGGTCACTCTTGAATGAATTGAAGTGGAACCCTAAATGAAACCCTAATTTCAGTTTGTGATCACTATCTATACACTTGTTTCATCCTCCTAAATATAACATCAGTCATAGACAGGGTAATTTCATTGATTTAAGGTTTTCATTGATTTAGTTTTCCCCTTCACTCATTCCCTTCACCTTTCAAGCTAGCCATCTCATCTCATTGCACTTGTACCCTAGGGTTTCATAAGTTAGAGTTCAGAGATGTCAGAAGACTAAGACACTGGCATTGTTGGGGCACAAATTCCAAGAAAAAATGACCATAAGGGAGGGAAAATAAATAGGTTTGAACCCATCACTACAAGAGAACTTATGTCCTCTCCTCTCACTGTGTCTTGCTTCAAACATGTGGGTTGTTTTCCGTTTTGTGAGAGAGTGCAGCAAATCCAAAATCACTCGGAGTTAATAAGACTGTTCATCACTAATCTACATGACAAATAGGTCACTCTTGATGGGGTTACCTTTGATATGTCCACCAATTCCATTGCAGCTGCTACAGGGATCCCTAGTGTGGGAGAGAGGTGGTTTAAACAAGAAAACTTGGATATGAGTTATTATGAACCATACCTTAAACCTAGGTATAAGGATGACAAGAAATCAATTTTCCCTTTCTCTCATCTCCTTGACCGGTATGTTCCCATGATGATGTTCTCTCATCTCCTTGACCGGTGAGGGGATGTTTTCTCGACTCTACTCATACCATATCCTTCTCCTCATGCATTTCACTAGAATTAGAATGCTACACTTACCTTATTATATTTTCCTCAGCATTGACAATATGGCTTACATTGTGCAAAAGAGGGATTACAATCAGAAAATGCAGAGTCTATTTCATCATTCACTCATCAAAATGGTGGTCATTCATCAGCTTCAACAAAAAAACATTTCATGGGATGCATTCATTAGAAATGAGGTTTTCACTACCCCACCTAGCCTTCATGTGTAGGATATTCCTTCATCATCTCATCCTCCCATATCCACTTCTCCATCACATCCCGCTATTCATACACCACCACCCACTCACATCCATTCACCTCATGTTGATCCTACCTCATCACCTTTCTATAACCCTTCACCATCACATCATGATACCGGAGCATCAAGCAGTGAAAGGGACATTGAGGCAGTTTACACTAAGATGAGTCATATTGAGCCATTTCCTATGACATATCAGAGAGGCCATAGGCATGTGTTTTATTTACATGGTGTGAAAGGGGCCATGCCTTCTTCATCAACAAAACAGGTAGACAAGGGCAAGGAAAAGGTTATAGAGCCTATCATTGTTGAGTAGGAGGAAAAACATGAAACTGAGAAGGAGTTTCAGTTGATTGAAATTGATGAGGTGGAGGAGGATAGAGCCATTAGTGCAGTGATAAGAGGCAATGAGGCCAATATTAGCCTAGATTCAAGCTAATATTGATAGAGCATAGTATGTGATTGACTTTCTTGAGCTAGAAAATCAGCAGCTGAAGACTAAGAAAAATGTCAGTGAGATCAAGAAAATCAGAGCTCGGAGAGAGGAGGAAAATCCAAAGCCTTTCCGAAGAAAAACTCAAGCAGATTTTATGATAGTGATGATGAGGAAGATCAACTTCTGAGATAGATACTGAGGACAACTGGGCTAAAGAAGGATTTAGCTTAGGAAAGGCAGAAAGAGGCTGAATTGGCAGAGCAGCTTACTCCAATTGAGATGCTTTCCATAGAGACTAGAAGAGACAGAGAGTATTGGCTTGAGAGAGCCAATTTTCATCTGGAGGGCTTGCTAGAGAAGGAAAATAAATACATTGACATTCATAGGAATATGGCGAAACATTATGCCATGATAAACAGGATTGCAAGGGCCAAGCTCAAACGAGCCCATGAAAATATTTGGGATTTGACCGAGGAAAAAGAGAAGGAGAAGTTGAGAATCCTTGCTGAGGTGTCTCTCCATGCTTCTAACTCATAAATCAACAAGAAAATTCACAATTTTTGCACATGTGGCACAATTTTTGATTTTTTCACAGTTTAGCACATAGATAATTTGTTAAATGCACAGCGCCACTGGCGTTGTGCTCTTTTTTGGGACATCAAAATGGAAAATGGTCAGCATATTCATGTTCATAATGATGAATACATAAACCTCAAAAATTTTCAGGATATTTGGAGTAGAACTGGTCACTCAAAGAGGAAAAAAACCACCAAAAAATCATGTTTCTGCCCACTTTTTGACCTTAGCGCTGTGTGTTTACCGGTCTTGGGAGAACAGGTTTTTGATAGGGCAGATGGACACCATTTTGGAAAGTGAAAGCATATATGGAAACTAGATTCGGATACCTTTCTAATGAGCTATCATGGAGCTGATTTTGACAACGGAAAGGCCTCCAAATGTGGCTTACAAAACAGGTCAATTTTTCTGTCATGGCACTACGCATTTACCAAGAAATTTACATTTTCACCAGTTTGAGTAAATTTTGAAGTTTCACCTCTGTTTCACTTTTTACTTGGGAAAATGGAAAATTTACCAATGTAAATTTCATATTTTACTTTTACCTAAGGTATAAAAATTAGGTAAATCATTAGTTGAAGTCAAATGTATCTGTTCTTAAAGATAGGAATGAGTCACTTTCCTCATCCTAGACTTTAGCTTTCAGTTCAGCTTTTGATGTAACAACTCCCTCACCTCATGGATTCGACCCCTGAGGATGAGAGGAAGTGGTTTTGAGGTATATAAGGTGTATTTTTTCAGTCTTTGTAATGGTTGGTATCAGTTGAAGATATTGTATTGATCAAGTATCATTTTGGCTTGGACATTAATGGAAAATTGCAGCTATTTTCTTGGGATCCCTATGGTATGAGTTTTAAACATAGTTTCCTCTCTATTATTGATTTTTTAGAATTTATTTTTAATTCATAAACCATTTTTCATCTATAATATATTTAATTTCAAGTTTGAAAGACAAAATTCATATTTATTTATGCTCTGTTTTGGGAAATTTAGTCTAATGTGTTCATTTTCTTCAGTTTAGGGAAAATACATTTCATATGCTTTCCCTAGCTCCTCACTAGTATTTTAATTGCATTTAATCCTATTTAAATGTTAAATATTTTACCTACCTTTCCCCATCAAACAGACTGCAATTTCATCCCCTTGGCCCTGATTTATCCCCTTGACCTAAATCCTGTTCAGTGAGCCCAACCCTAAAATCAAAATAAAAACCCCTTGTGTTCCTTAGCTAGCCTAAAATATTTTTCATCCACCCCTCTTGGCTGTGATTCTATTGAGAGATCCCTCTCTGACTTCGTAGGGCTAGATACCAAGTCCAAAGTTTGGTTTGAGGTTACCTCGGGATTTCCTCTCTCAGCTTGAGGCTCAATCCAAGTGATAACACATTGTAAATGGGCATATTTCTTATTTCAAAATCTTCCCCTTGGGCAGGGCGACTATCTAAATTAATTCGGTGATGGTGGTGTGCTGCCCTAACAAGCTAAGTGAAATTAACGTGGGTCTGATAGCTCGAACCCGCGCTGGCCGTGGGAGATTTTGAGGTTTGAAATACTCCCCCATCTCTTTATTTTAGAATCTAAACACTAAAATAATGGAATTAAAATCAATAGGAGGATTTGAGCTCTTACGTGGTGCTGACGAATTACTGGATGGTGTCCTGGATCGACCACACCACTGATCTAAATTTCAGAGGGAAAATGGGTAAAATGGACTTCTCCAGTTTAATCAAAATATAAGGTGAAAATGAATTTAATTTTTGTCCGTTTATAGATTTTTGAAATATTTTTGCCATTATTTTATTATTTTTCCTTGATATCAGTGATGTTTGTCGTTTTTGTGCAGTAACAGGGACCTTACACTATTGGTGATTATTTATGATGCAAATGAGTTTTATTTTATCTCTTTTTCGGACTCAGTAAACATAAATGAAAAAGGAACCCCTCCTGGAGTCAACTTTCAGCTCTTTTCTGACTCTCGATAAATGAAAATGTTATCGAGTACTTGTCATTTGAAACTTGTTAAAGTAAATGAATTATGCAATCTCAATATACGTTTACCCCTTTTTCGAGCTAAGATTTACTATTTACAAAAAATGAATACCTTAATCGAACATGGTCAAGAGGTTCTCTTGGATATTGTTTTCTACCTTTTCAGATTAGAAATACGATTTATGAAAAGGGACATGATGGATTTTTCTTTTTGTTTCTTTTCAAACTCCTTAAACATGAAAATTATTGAGTTTCCCTTTCGTTAGACTCGTTAAGGATTAGATGGCGAAAGACTTGTCACCATGACGAGAGCGAGTTCCTCCTTCCTAGGGCTCGTTAAAATTAAGAGGATGGATTCATTCAAAGAATGAAATTACATGCTCAACATATGTTACCCTCTTCACACTAACTATAAAAAATAAAGAGGTACTCGTTAGCAATAACAAGGGAAAACTGAAAGTGAACATCCTATGTGTATTTTGGGTAGCATGTCGCTCTTGAACATGACACTCATATGTAGCTCGTGTCAGGTTGGGGATATCCTTCATTCGTCATTTTGCCTCTGCAGTTTTTGGAAATCCATTTTCCTTTTATTCGATCACCATTTTTTGTCATCATGACCTCTAATCCCATTTGAGTCAAATGTTGCTAGATTCTGGAGTCGTGTCACCAATACGTTTAAGAGAAGTCATTTTTGTCAAACATCCTTTGCTTATCTGACCTCCTCTGTTACAATCTTGAATCACTCCTATTATCTTGAGATATTTTTTTTTTGTGTCGATGATGTGGGAATCATTATGGCCCTCCTTCGACGAATCACTTCCTGTCAACTTCAGCTCATTATATGAGAAGGTGATTTAGAATATTTTCAGTACCTTGGAGATTGCATGCCTCAATGGAAATTTCTTCATGTTCGATGATAGGTTCACATCATTGGCCTTCAATTGAATGATTCCAAAAGTGTTCGACTCCAACGCATTCATTCACACTTGTATATTGTGTTGTTGTACCTTGAGGTCCATCTTCATTATTGGTGGTTCTTCTCGTGCCTGTTAATGGTTTTCATCATTGACCGATAATCAGGGGGTTTCTACCATTTTCAACTTCAGCACATCTATTCGCATGGCTAGATTTGTACATTCGGTTGATTGAGATTGCGGTGAAGACCCTGGATCACATTTGATTTGGTTCCAAGGTGAGGGGAGTTATTGATTATTCATGATTTCATACAATATCCTATCTATATGGATGGTTGCATCCATACCACAGATCCATTTCTATGATATTTTTAGATGGATGGCTACAACCATGCCATGGGTTCATGTGTTATTTGATGCCTGGTGTAGATTTATGTGGTTAGGAATATTCATACCAGATATTTCATATATTGTAATATGTTTTATTTGGTAGGTTTCCTGGCAATGATCTGAGTTCTTTGTCTTTGTTTATAAAATAATTTTATCCATCACTCCCAATTTTGCCTTCATGCTTCAGGGGGAATCTGTTACACATTAATTTTTCACCATGCTCACTTCTCGTCCCTGATCTTGAAGCACCCCATGATAGACCCTATGCAATGTTTCCATATGAAGAAATAAGTAAAGACATCCCCTAAAGACTCAAAGAAAACTGCCTTGGAATATTATTGAAGGAACTTCGTCAAAACCCTAGTTTTTTGGGTTAGCGTGTTTCGTAGTTTCATGCTCGCGCTGATGTCGGATTGATATTTCTGGCTTAGCGCTAACAACTCCCTTATTTATTTGAAAACCACATTGATCTCTTTCTGGCAGTGTTTCCTCAAATGGAGGAGAAGCTTTGACCTCTAGAAGTTCCAGGGTGGTGAGTTGGTTGTTAAACGGTGGTGACAAAGTCAAGATCTCTGATTTTAGAGATTTGATCTCATCCGTGGGTGTTTGTCCATTAGAAAGTGGACCTTCCTTCTCCTTTCATGGTCTCCCAACCTCTTCTCCCTTTCTATAAATTGGTCCCCATCCTTCCACTATTGGTTGGTCATTGTTGGGCTAGTCTAAACTCTTGTTCCCTTTACATTATTGCACTATGATAACACCTAAGTTTCCCAGGAGAAGGAATTCCTTAGAGCTTTGGTGAAGGGCTCGAATTTTCACCAAAAGGAGGCCTCCAACATCAAGGCGTGGGTTGTAAGCTCTTCCTTTCATATTTATCAATAAAACATATGATGTTTTATTTCTATATTTATCTAATATTTTATGAAAATATTCTAGTACTCCTTAATCTACTAGATAGATAATGTTTAATGATTATTATGTATTGGATTATTTTTGTTGTTGCCTCTTGATCATCCACAGGTATCTGTGTGCCACCAATAGCAAGGAGCAAGCCTAAAATTATCATGGATCAAGGTCACCATCAATGGGTTCGAACATAGTATCAGGAAAAAGGTACCTCTATCTCTTTTCTTGTCGCATTTTGAATATTAGCTAATAAATATTTTCACTATAAAGTATATCAAGTTTCTAGACCCACTCTAGGGCTGGAGAGATCACCTTTGTCCGCAGAGGGGATTTATCTTGACAATAATTTACAAGGTAAAGCATGCAAAAAATGGAAGTATCGACAAGAAAAAAGCAAGATTTGTGGCCAAGGGGTACTCTCGAGTAGAAGGGATAGACTGTGAAGAGACCTTTTCTCCTATATCAAGGTACTCTTCTATCAGATCAATTCTTTCTCTAGCTCCATAGATGCGGTGGAACATCCATTAGATGGATATGAAGACAACATTCCTCAATGGAGTTATTGAGGAGAAGGTATAAATTGAAAAACCTGAAGCTTTTGAGACATTCGAAATAGATTCACATGTGTTCCAACTCAAGCGAGAATTGTATGGGTTGAAGCAATCACCCCGTGCTCAGTACACCAGGATTGATAGCTACCTCACCGGTTTGGGCTTCACAAAAAGCGAAGCAGATGCAAACCTTTACCACATTTTGGTAGAAGGTAAATTGGTTATTATAGTCTTATATGTTGATGACTTGATTTTGGCCAGTGATGAACAACTTATCAAGTATTTTAAGGAGGATATTGCAAGAGAGTTTGAAATGAAGGATGTGGGTTTGATGCACTATTTCCCTGATTTCAAAGTAAGTCAAGGAGAAGGGGATTTTTTTGTCTCTCAGGGCAAGTATGCCAACAAGATAATTTAGAATTTCCAAATGGATAGATGTAAACCCATGGATACTTCTCTAGCAACCAACTGGAGGAAAAAGGGAGCCACTTCTGGTGAGGAAGTGGTTGCTACTTTGTACAGGTAGTTAGTGGGTTCACTCATGTATCTGGTGAACACACGAACATACATGTGTTATGAATTCAACCAGTTGAGCCAAGCCATGCTTCGATCGATAAAACTATTTTGAGGGTTGCTAAACATGTACTATGGTACCTGAGAGGCACCACTTAGTTTTGACTTTGGTACAGATGGAAAAAGGGAGTGAAGCTACAAGGCTTAACAGATGAATATTGTGCGGGAACTCGATCAGAACATAAGAGAACATCAGGAGGAATTTTCAATGATTGGTCAACAAAATTGTATTGGTACAGTAAGACACAAAGATCTGCAGCACTCAGCTCCGCAGAAGCAAATTACATGGCTGCCAATCAAGCAGCATGTGAGGCTATCTGGATGAGAAAGATTCTTGTTGGGTTATTTACTTGGATGATGGATCCTACTATGATTTACTGTGACAATCAGATTTGTATAAAACTCTTTCAGAATCTATTTTTTCACGATCTATCCAAGCACATAGATATCTAGTACCATCATCTACAATATTGTGTGTAGAGGTGGATCATGTTGTTGCAGTATATTCCGATAGAGGAACATGATGCAGACATTCTAACAAAATATTTGTCAAGGGGTAAATTCTAGTTCCATAGAAGTATGATTGGGGTATATCATAATCCATTTATTGTTGAGAGGGAGTGTTGAAAATGTAGAAAGAAAATATATTTTTGACTTTTCCTTGGTAAAACTAGATTGATAATTCAAAATTCAATTTCAACAGAATACTTGGGGGTAGTTAACTAAGGTTACATGGCTTTTATCACTTAGTTAACTCAGTAAATTGAATTTGGATACACTTGAGTTCAATTCTACATGATTGATTACTAATTTGTAGCAATATAATTAAGTTAAGTTGATTTATTGTCAGCTAAACTAGTTCCAACTATTGGAGAAACTAGCGACGGATCAAGTTGTGTAGTGTAAGTTTAGTCACACTGAGTGGTCATCCAATTAACTGATAAACTAACCCAAAATAGCTGATGCATGCAGATAATTCGAGTTACCTAATTGAGATTGGAGCTCAAGGGTAGTGTACTATCAGTTGTAAACTGGTCCAATTTGTACAAGTGATGCATGCAATCAGAGAATTAACCTATGGTAATTGCGCAATTACTTGGTGAGAAATTCCTAAAAAATATGGGCAATTTACCACTGGAACAATGCAAGGAAATAGGAGCTTGGAGACTCAAAAATTTGGCTACGTATTGGCCAAGTTTAGTCAATCAGGTTGAGCTCAAGGTTGAACAAAGAATAAATTATTCATTTAGATTCTTTAATTAATGTAATACCTATAATAAGGGTTTTTGAGAAGTTTCTTTCCCCTAGATAAATATTTTTGTATATGTGTTGAATATTCATGCATGTTAATGATTTCCATTCTTGGTCATGAATTTTCTTTTGCAGATCAAAAGAGTAGATTCTAGTCTTGTGATTTAGTAAATTTCATCAGCAGTTTAGGATCCACACATTAATTTCTACACTTACAATAAATTTATGGAACTCGGAGGTTGTGCAGAAAACTGCGGCGGAAAGGAAGAAAATTCGACCTATGAATGAGTTTGAGGATTCTTCAGGGAATTCAAACATGTATTCAATCACAATTAAGGGACCAAAGCAACAAAGGAGGAGGAACCACTAAGGATACTTGCAGGAAGAAAATAAATACAGGGATATCAATTTAGTTGGAAAGAGTGGTAGGAGGAAGATCTCTCCTATGTGAGGAACAATGACTTCTTGATTCCCTATATATCTAGAGGGTAGAAATGGTATTTATCTAGATTCCCATGATGGTTGGGGTGGAGGGTTATTCCTTGGATTCCTAAAAGGAATATCTCTAGATTCTTTCTTTTTCTTTGGTTTATAGTGGATTATAGATTTCCCAAGGTAGGTGGAACCACTATATTTTTTATTAAGGGCAAAGACTTGCGCTTTGGGCTCCCTTAATATTCTTGGCTGGAGGTAGCAAGCTTCTAGATCCCCTCAGTGTATTGGTTGGCTACCATTGAACAACTACAGAGTGGAGGAAACTTGCCTATGGATTATTTGTACTTTGGTTAACTATTGAGTGGTTGGTGGATGGAGGAAGGAGGACCTATGGAGTCCCTGTTTTAGCTAGAAATTGGCAATATTAATCTTTTGATAAAATCCCCTTAGTCTCTGGAATCCGTCTCAATGGTGAAAACTGAAAGTGAGCCTTGGCCGTAGATGTCTAGGATTGGAGTGGAGAGTTATAGTCCTGACTCAATTTCCCTGAAGGTTTACAAGATAAGTGCTCTTTGTATTTACTTAAATGGTGACGAATGTATGTTGCATTTCTGATTTGAAATGGTGTTGTTGAGAAAATGCATGATTATTTTTATGAGTCTTATAAAGAATAACATAACGTGCAATGTTGAGGGTATTTGAATGGTCTGCAAGACTCTGAACCAAATAATAACAACACTTAACATAAACAATTTTTTTATTACAATATAATGGCTACATGGAGGGCAACATGTGTTGATAGGGTCTACATGTAGTGTGTTGAAGGTGTTGGTTACCATCCCTTGTTGTTTCCATATTTCATTATATAATGGTGGGGTAATTCCCCTTACTCAACTTCATAATATGTCATCTTACATAAGGGGCTTCTTAAGCCTGATGTGAATTCCCTGGTGTTGGGATACATTACTCATTTGACCTAGATTTGGTCCAAAGGAATTGTTTTCATTTTGACTAAAGCACGACTTTGTAAGAGGGATTGACTCGATCTTGTACACTTGTATATTTTTCATATGCATATCTTCTCTATCTGCAGAGATACGAACCCTTTTCTTTTGGAGTTACATTGTGAGTAGCATCTCATTTTTTAGAGGTTGTGACTACTTATTGCTTGAATGGATGACACTAGCCATGGAGTTTATAGGTGATAGTATCTCATCCAGGAAGAATGATTGTGTGTCACTGGTAAGAGAAAAATTCTCTTGAGACCATAAATAAGTGTAGTAGTATTACTTGTAGGTTTTCTATAAAGCATAGGGTGCACCTTGGCATGTGGCAGGAGAGCTAGAGGCCCTTCAGGAGTCAACAAGTTCTTAGCCGAGGGTGGCCAAAATATTACCAATGTAGACATGCCTAAAATTCCATGTCCCTAAGGGAGGAATACTTAAGGTCTGTGAACTTATCCATTATATGCATATATGTAATGCTCATGCCTATATTCGAACCATAAAAAGGATTTCCCTATCCCTCTGAGGAATGCCAATATTTTTGTGGCCCTTTTAGTGTCTTGTGAATCCCGTGGACTTGGAAAGAGTAGCTATGTTGTAAGCTAAGGAGGGACATCACCGGTGAGGTCTTTAGTAAGCCATAGTGGCCATGGCGAAACACTGGCGCAGATCCAGAAAGTTTCAGAACCAC
Source organism: Pinus albicaulis (assembly GCA_034641835.2). Lineage (NCBI taxonomy): Eukaryota > Viridiplantae > Streptophyta > Pinopsida > Pinales > Pinaceae > Pinus > Pinus albicaulis. The sequence goes on along the minus strand of CM076583.1, from coordinate 866,912,285 downwards.
TACAACCAAGCCATAAGTGAAACCATGCTTTAATATTGAAGTTTTGCAAATAGAAAGTGTTATGAGGAAGCTACACGGGGACTTAAACTTATAGTTTAATTGAATAAATTTAAGTGATTGGTCTTATGAAATACCTATCCATGGAAGCGCTGGATCAGACACCCAAATTTTTCCTTATTACAATTACGCGAATGGAGGGGTGAATTGGCCCAAAGGAAACATCCAGAGGTTTATTTTAGCAAGGAAAAGGAACAGAAGGGTTGACAAGGCACCAAACCAGCTAGGCTCATGACGCAGAGGTGGCGAGTGTTCTAATTGGCCGGAATGGAGTCCACAATACAACTCATCCCAACATAATATTTCTTTTAGATATCCTAAGGGAGCTTAATATGAAGAAGAATGATGTGGGTCTAGGATAGGGTTGCGTCCATGTAACCTTGGCTGCACTAGAACCAATGTAGGGCGGGCCATGTGACAACTCAACCCATAGGGATCTTCTCAGAAGTGGATTTTGAAATAGAATAAGGAATGGTCGAGATGATTCGGCACAGGGTGTTGTGGCATTGCAACATGGAGAACCAGCCAAAAGAAAGGGTGTGAAAAGTTAATGCCCACCAACCCACATGCCCCGAAGGTCCCTTCCCAAATGGTTAAAAAGGAGAAGTTGAGAAGAGTCACCAAGAGGGCAGGGATCTAGGTGACATGTCCCAGGGGTCCCACCCTGGAGGTGCACAAGGGAATAATGGAGGAGAGTGCTAGGATGATAATTTCAGGATGACACTAGGGAAGAGGATGGAGGTACATGCCCCACCGCATCATAAGCATACATCGGCAACCTCACTAGCCGTTGTGGGGAAAACTAGAAATTTCCTTGTGACACCTCTCTACAGTGGTTTTAGAGAACATGGGGAATTGATGGTGCATTCAATATTGGTCATCGGAGGTTTAGAGGTATTGTGATATGTTAGATGAGGGCCATGGAACCATAGGTTGGAAATATGGTTGTAATGATATTCTTGCCTATTAACGATCGAGCACATCGAATCGACACAATCCAATCACAATTCATTGATTCCCCGCTCGTTATTATCATTGTATTTAATTGGAGACAGTGGGGGGCTTCCAAGGCATAGCGACAGAGTGTGGTTTATATATATATATATATATATATAGGAAAAAAAGAAGAAGAGAAATTTATCCTATTTTTCTAACAAAAACAAAGAAATTGGATTAGTAGTAGCCATCCCACTAGGTGAGGTGGTGGGCTGTGTTACATGTGGTATCAGAGCATCCAAGTTCAAAACTCAAACTGGATGGGATATATTATGAGAAAGTGAGGGCAGAAATATCCTTAGGATAATTTCACATTGATTTTTAGAAATTTACAAAATAATTTTTTAGGTGATAAAAAACAATTTAAACAACTTAATTGTACGCTTCATTGATGTATTGACTTTGTGATTTGCTTAAATATAAAAAAGATAAATAAATGACATATTTAATTGTCATAGATATATTAATCATTGTGATTAACAGTTAAAACATTATTGAATTATGCAAGCTTGTACATTTCATTTAATGATTTGCTGATAAACATGTGCTAATGTGGATTTTTTTGTTGCAGACAGTTTGATACAACAACTATGTAAGATCAGTATCATGGACATACTAACATGGTTGTTTTGTCATAACAAAGATATCCATGGAGGCTCCATGAATGTAATATTAATGGTCATAATTTTGTTTATTTATTTATCACATGAAGTATCTAATGTTGAGATTCAACAAGATGATGAGCTTAGTGAAAAGAGTCGCCTTCACTAAGTGGGCACCGCAGGCTATTTTTTGGCGGAAAGTCTATTTTTAGACTATGTATATTTTTAGACATGTCGATCATATTCTATGAGTTGCATGATGCTATTTGTGGATGGTTGGTCAAGTTGGAAAAATAGATGGACTTCTATTTTTAGACATTTTGGGCAAAGTCTATTTTTAGACTACCAGTCTAAAAATAGAAATGTCGGATATTATTAGCTCTTAATAATATTTGGACTCTAAACATTATCTTATTCTTTTGGAGCATTGAAATTCAGTTAACAGATTGTTCAGATCAGCTAGCTGAAGGAATTACACAATTCCTAGAGATACTGGTGGTTCATGCATGGAGGACTTCAGTTAGAACTCAAGTGGCAGAGTTTGGTGGAGTTGGTTTCTAGTTTAACTACACTTGTGGAGTTAAACTCAGTTGAACTTATTGTGTCTATTTCTAACTGATTGATACTTTCAATGGAGTTGAGTGAATTAATTAGTTAAATTAATTCACTAAATAATAACTCATTATTTAACTAGACAGAGACAACAGTTAACTACAGTGCAGAACATATCAGTGGAGACTCAGTGGATAGATTGGTGAAAGAGAAAGTGTGACTATCAGTTGTGACTATAGTGTTGCATTGTATGCACCACACATTCATTGGAGATAGCAATTAGAATTGCATGAGAAAGGCTGGAGTAATGCAAACTCATCCAGAGCCATTCTTCAGTAGGGATTGCGCAGTAGAGGCAGGCTATCAGGAGGGCAAAAATCAGTGCAGATTTTTGCTGATTGTTCTTGATTAGTGTGTAGCGATTGTATTGTAATGAGAGCTTGATATGATCAGATTTGTATGAGGATTGTTACATGATATCTATGACATATATTATATACAGATATTTGTGGTTTTCAACTTCAGGATTTCCCATTAAACAACTGTGTTAATGTGTGTGAATTTTTATTGTTTCATGTGTGCATTGCAATCTTGATTTAATTTCCGCAAATGATCAATGGTGGAATAGATTCTGTATTTTGCATGAAGTTAAAATAGTGTGAGATTAGGATAATATTGGACATATAACACATAAGTTATATAATTTCTACATGGTATCAGAGCAGTGTTGATCATTGGAGGAGATTGCAATTATTCAAGCGGTTGAGTTTTGTGCTGGTGGAATTCGAATTTGCTGCAGTGTTTTCTCGGTGCCGAAGTTGAGCATTCATTGAAATGTATTTCAACGGATTTCAATTAGAGTATGCCCTTTAGGGCAGATCAAATTACATAGCATGGAAGGACAGGCGGTGCTGGATGATAATGGGTTGAAGGAGTTCATAGATGTTGATATTCCGAAGCCTCCTTCTAGCGATGCAACCGCACTTGCATGGCAAAAGAAGGTAGAAAAGTGTCGAAGGATTCTATTGGAAGGTGTGAAGGAACACATTGTGTCCAACCTTCATGGGAAAGCCACTCCATCCTTAATGTGGAAGGCTTTGACAGACTTGTTCCAAAGAAGAAGTGACCACAGGAAGTTTGCGCTTAAAGACAAGCTCAGAAAAATAAAAATGGAGAAAGGCGACAATATTCCCAAATACCTCACGAAGTTTGTCCACTGCAACGATGAGCTGGGAAGTGTGGGGGTTACTGTTGATGAAGAATACTTGGTGAGCTTGGCTCTCCTTGGGCTTCCAAAGATTTGGCATAGCTACGAAGACTCTGTCAATGGACGGGAGAAACTGCCAGGATGGGAGTGACTTTGGTCGGATCTTGTGCAGGAGAAGATAAGGCGAGGTACCAGGGATGGATCTTCATCGAAGAATGAAGATGAAGAAAATTGCGCTTTGGCTGCCAAATCTCGAAAAGGAAAAGGGAAGAAATCTTCCAAATCTGAAGCTAAAGGCAAGAAGAAGGATTTTTCCAAGGTGAAGTGTTTTTGCTGTCACCAGCACGGGCATTTCACCACTAATTTCCCACAGAAGAAGAAGAATAAGAGCGCTGCTGGTTCTGCAGCAAGAGAGGCCTTAGCCTCATATTTTGAGCTTGAATTTTCTTTGATCGCATGCTTGGTTTCAAGTGTGATGGGATCGGTCTGGTTTCTTGACAGTGGTGCATCTTTCCATATGACCAGAGACAGATTTGTTTAGTGATTTGGAGGAAAATGATCTTGGAGTGCACATCGAGATGGGCGATGATGGTCGATAAAGTGCAACTGGTATCGAGACCATTTCCTTTGAGAGGGAGTCCAGTAAACCTTTCATCTTGAAGGATTTCATGCATGCTCCAGGATTGAAGAAGAATCTGATCTTCGTGGCGATGCTGGAAGACAAGGGTTATGATGTTGTTTTTAGCGAGGGAAACGCTTTCCTGCGCCATAAAACAACTGGTCAAACCAGGAGGATAGGGATTCAAGTTAAGAATCTTTATCAATTGCAGGTAGATGGCTGCGCTGCAATGGCAGGCAAAGCAGAAGGTGTGGTGAGCCGAGATGAGGGCGAATTGTGGCACAGGATATTGGGCCATCTTGACCATGGCGCTTTGAAAATTTTGCAGCAGATTTCTACCGGGCTTCCCAAAGGTACACTTGCGTAGCCAGATCAGTGCAAGGGATGTACCTTGGGAAAATTTGTGAAGACCACTTTTCATGAGAAGGATATTTGTGCTTCGATGATCCTTGAGAGAATTCACACAGACGTGTGTGGACCTTTCTCGGTTGCTTCAACAACAAAGCACAGGTATTATGTGATAGTTGTTGATGAATTTCCTCGTAAGTGTTGGATATTCTTCATGCAGAAGAAGAGCGAGACATACTCAAAGTTATGTGAGTTCAAGGTGGTGGTTGAGAAAGAGTCGGGGAAGCAAGTGAAAGCTCTCTGGAGCGATAATGGTGGTGAATACATCTCTGGCGAATTCAAAGACTTCTGTAGCAAAGAAGGAATTCGAAGAGAACTCATAGCGCCTCATAACCCACAACAAAATGGGGTCACTGAGAGGAAGAACAGAACGATTGTAGGTGTTGCACGAGCGATGTTGCATGATGAAGGCCTTCCCATACACTTGTGGGCTGAGGCATGCAACACTGTGGTTTATGTGCAAAACCATTGTCCTCATAGAGTACTTGGCATGAGTACACTCAAAGAGGCGTTTTCTGGTAAGAAGCCTGATATTTCTCATTTAAAGAATTTTGGCTCACCTGTTTAGATTCATGTGAAGAAGGATGCCAGGAAGAAGCTGGAGCCGACTGCAGAGGTTGGGATATTTTTAGGGTACATAGAAACACCCCACAATTATTGTGTGTCTTTTCAAAATATTCAGATGAATGTCGTGTGATGGGATATCGAATTTCATGAGGAGAAAGCCATGAAGTTTTCGCTTGAGAGGGAGCTACACTTGCATGCAGAGGAGGAGCTACTTGTTCCTAAATATGAGCCTCAAGATGTGGATCAGCCACAAGAGGAGGTTCATGGAGTGGAAGAAACCACTCATGCAATTCCAAACATCAGAGGGTGAAAGCGTACTACAGAAGCTGAGCGACTGAATCTTGATGCAGTACAGAATACAGCGCAGACAGAGACAGTCACCTGATCGATTTAATGGATACATGGCTCTAATGAGCAAGTGTATCATGATGGATCCATCCTCCTTTGAGGAAGCTATGGAGGATCCCACATGGGTAGATGCCATGGTGGAAGAGTATGATTCAATTGTCAGAAACAGTGCATGGGAGATTGTCCCAAGGCCGGAAGGGAAATCAGTGGTAGGTTCGAGATGGATCTACAAAGTGAAGAAAGCTGCTGATGGGAGCATTGAGAAGTATAAGGCAAGATTTGTTGCCCGGGGCTTCTCACAGATCGAGGGGATTGACTATGAAAAAACCTTTGCACCTGTCGCAAGGTATTCTTCCATACAGACCATCCTTGCTCTCTTAGCGCAGATGGGTTGGCACATTCATCAGATGGATGTGAAGACTGTGTTCCTCAACAGAATCATTGAGGAGGAGGTGTAAATTGAGCAGCCTGAAGGATTCTAAATCTTCAGTAGTGAGTCGCATGTGTGCAGGCTCAAAAGAGCGTTGTATGGGCTGAAACAAGCACCTCGTGCTTGGTACACACTGATAGACAATTATTTCACTAGACTTGGTTTTGCCAAGAGTGAGGCGGATCCAAACCTATACCAGATTGTGGTGGAGGGTAAGCTTTTGATAATTGTGCTTTATGTAGATGATTTAATACTAACGAGTGATGAAATTTTGATACACTCATGCATGTCAGATCTTGCAAAGGAGTTCAAGATGAAGGACTTGGGCCTCCTTCATTATTTCCTGGGATTGGAAATTTGGCAGCAGAAAGGAGAACTGTTTGTGTCTCAAGGAAAGTACGCCCGGGAGATACTGGAGAAGTTTCACATGCAAGGCTGCAAGCCTATTGACACTCCTCTTCCTGGTGGTTGGAGGACGGAGTATGCTACATCGGCAGAGGTAGTGGATGCCACTGTTTATCGACAGTTGGTTGGTTCACTCATGTATTTAGTCAACACACGACTGAACATATGTTATGCGGTGAACCAGCTTTCAAAATTGATGGTTAAGCCTACCAAGCTCTTTTGGAAGGCAAGCAAGCATGTCCTGAGGTATCTCAGGGGCACATCTAAGTATGGATTATGGTATGGACAGTCGGATGAAGTGAAGTTGCATGGCTTCACAAATGCAGATTGGGCAGGAAGCCCAACAGACAAAAAGAGCACTTTTGGAGGGATTTTCAGTATCGGATCTACAACAGTTTATTGGTACAACAGGAAACCAAGATCTGTGGCACTCAGTTCAGCGAAGGCTGAGTACATGGCAGCAAGTTTGGTTGCATGCAAGGATATATGGATGAGGAAGATCCTGGTCGGTTTGTTCGGTTCTCATTTAGATCCTACTGTGATATATTGTGATAATCAGAGTTGCATTAAACTCTTGGTTAATCCAGTATTTCTTGATAGTTCTAAACATATTGACATTCGGTACCATCATATCAGAGATTGTGTGAAACAGAGGATCATGTTGCTTTCTTACATTCCTATGGAAGATAAGGATGCAGATATTCTGACGAAGGTGCTCACCAGGAGAAAATTTGAATACCATAGAGACATGATCAAGGTGGCAGATAATCCCTATCCTTTTGAGAGGGAGTGTTGAGATTCAACAATATGATGAGCTTAGTGAAAAGAGTCGCCTTCAGTAAGTGGGCCCCGCAGGATATTTTTGGCGCAAAGTCTATTTTTAGACATGCCAATCATATTCTATGAGTTGCAGGATGCTATTTGTGGATGGTTGGTCAATTTGGAAAAATAGATGGACTTCTATTTTTAGACATTTTGGGCGAAGTCTATTTTTAGACTACCAGTCTAAAAATAGACATGTCGGATATTATTAGCTCTTAATAATATTTGGACTCTAAACATTATCTTATTCTCTTGGAGCACTGACATTCAGTTAACAGATTGTTCAGATCAGCTAGCTGAAGGAATTACGCAATTCCTAGAGCTACTGGTGGTTCATGCATGGAGGACTTTAGTTAGAACTCAAGTGGAAAAGTTTGGTGGAGTTGGTTTCTAGTTTAACTACACTTGAGGAGTTAAACTCAGTAGAACTGATTGTGCCTATTTCTAACTGATTGATACTTTCAGTGGATTTGAGTGAATTAATTAGTTAAATTAATTCACTAAATAATAACTCATTATTTAACTGGATAGAGACAACAGTTAACTATAGTGCAGAACAGATCAGTGGAGACTCAATGGAGAGATTGGTGAAAGAGAAAGTGTGACTATCAGTTGTGACTATAGTGTTGCATTGTATGCACCACACATTCATTGGAGATGCCAATGAGGATTGCGTGAGCAAGGCTGGAACAATTCGAACTCATACAGAGCCATTCTTCAGTAGGGATTGCGCAGTAGAAGCAGGCTATCAGGAGGGAAAAAATCAGTGCAGATTTTTGCTGATTGTTCTTGATTAGTGTGTAGCGATTGTATTGTACTGAGAGCTTGATATGATCATCTTTGTATGAGGATTGTTACATGATCTCTATGACATATATTATATACAGATAGTTGGGGTTTTCAACTTCAGGCTTTCCCGTTAAACAATTGTGTTAATGTGTGTGAATTTTTATTGTTTCATATGTGCATTACAATCTTGATTTAATTTCCGCAAATGATCAATGGTGGAATAGATTCTGTATTTTTCATGAAGTTAAAATAGTGTGAGATCAGGATAATCTTGGGCATATAACACATAATTTATATAATTTCTACATCTAACAGTGTGTGCGATTGAAAAAACATCAAAAGCATCATAATACATAGGAAAAAACATAGTGAGGACCATAATGGTGCAATATAGTTCCAATTAGCCACAACATGGAAGTGAAGAGATCAAAACCAATGAAGAAGAAAGATCAGTTAACCAAAGGGGAGGGGCTAACTCTCCTAATTGGATCAATACTTTCAGGAGCCTAAGTGCTGAAGTTAGAAGCTTTAAGGCAGACAATGAAAGGTTCATGAGATCTCAAGAGAGGCAATCTGAAATAAATGCAGTGATCTTGCAATGTCTCTCAGACTTACAAATACATAAGCAACCTGAGATGGGAATTAGTCATAAATGTAAGAGAAGCACTCAGGAGTCAGAAGAGAAAACAAATGGAGCATATGGTAGTAGGTCGAAGAGGCATAAGCAATAGAGTGAAGATACTGTGAAGAAAAATGTGTCACTGAGTACTCCAGAAGGAAGAACCAATACTTATGTGCATTATTCTAGTATAACTTCCAACTTCACTGCCAAAAGGAACCATAATCACTCTCATCATCACCATCATCATCATCAGGAAATAAAGTAAAATGATTACTTTCTTGAGGAATTCAATAAAGCCAAGCCACCCATATTTGATGGTAATATGACGAAATAAGAAGAGGCGGAAGCTTCGTTTCTTGGCATGAATAATTTTTTCAGAATTTGTGATTATTTTGAAAATATGAAAGCCAAGATTGAAACCTACAACTTGAAGGGAAAAACAGACATATGGTGGGAATATTTCAAAAATGTTAGGGGCATTTTTGAGAAGGAACTGACTTGGGATGAATTTTAAAAGCTATTCAGATATCAATATTTTTTTGAGTGCTACTATGATGGCAAGGAAAAAGAGTTATATGAACTCAAGATGGGTCGAATGAAAAATGATGAATATGTCACTAAGTTCCTGGAATTATTGAGGTATGTGCCATATCTCAAGCATAAGAAAGCCAAGATTCAAAGATTCATTAGTGGGTTGCCTATGACATTCATAGACAAAATTAAATTGGTGGAACCCCGGACTTTGAAGGATACCATTAAAAATTTAAAACATTTCTATGAGTAGGAAAAATGCAGACAAAAAATTATGAGTGATTGGAAGGTAAGGAAAAACACTAGAAATAAGAAGAATTGGCCCAAGAAAAGTTCAAAAAACTGGGGAAGTAAGCATCCAACCGATACAAATAAATTTCAGTAGGAAGTTAATATTGTTTCTTAGGGAAATATACAGCAGCTAACTTCAGAGAAAGGAAATATTGAAGGTATATAGCAATTAAAGTGTTGGACATGTGGTGAAAATCACAATAAAAGAGACTTTCCACACCAGAGAAATGTTGTACCAAATATTTACAATGTCTAAGTGGCCCGTATAGTGGGTGATGTAGCTCATAGTTTACCCATAATTTATGGAGTTGTAGACAACCACTAGGCATATCACTAGTTATCCATCATTGATATGGAAGGTAAGTTATGTAATCAAATTGTTTTTATTTAGATTGATCTTGGTTCTAATTATAACTATGTCACCCCAAAGATTGTTGAAAAATGAAATTTGGCTAAGGAATTGCATGAAGAACCATGAGTTGTTCAATTGGAAACCAAAACAAAAAGAAAAATTAATCATTGGATGAGATCATATGAATTTTAGCTCAATGGCATGTCCACAACAACGCATTTGAGTTTATTTTCATTGGGTGCATACAACATACTGTTGGGCATGGATTTTTTGTATTTGTGTAGGTCCAAAGTGGACTACTATGAGAAATAAATTGAATTCCTGGATAATGTAGGGGAAATAAGAGTTTTGCAGGTTAGGAGAAACCTTACTTTAGTAAGGTTGATCACAGCTATGCAAGCCAAGCACAACAACATAAATGGATGCATGTTGTTTTCATGTCAAGTCTCAAGTGATGTGAGGGCTAGCAGTGACACTGAGGATGAGGAAAGTGAACTGCTAAAACTGTACTTAGTTCTACAACAGTATGAAGATGTATTTCCAGTGGAGGTTCCTGGATTACCTCCTCATAGAGATATATTTCTCTATTAAGTTGGTAGCTATAGCAACAACGACATCCAAGGCACCCAACCAGATGAGGACCCCTGATTTGGTTGTGCTAAAATTGCAACTAAAGAATATTTTAGAAAAGGGCTACCTAAGGCCAAGTGTGTCACCATGGTAAACCCCACTACTCTTTGTAAAGAAGAAGGATGGGACCTATTATCACTCCGCTAGATTTCTAAGGATGAAGAAGAAATCCCAATAGAGGTAACCACATACCAATCTTTTGGCTTGGTATCTAGACCTACCAAAACGGAGAGGGCTTTCTCCACAAGGTCACAACCAAGAGGGTTGGATAAATTAGGGTTTTAGGCTAGCTATGAAATGCAGAAGGGTCTGATTTGATTTGATTGGGTTGTTGGATGAGGATATTAGGTCAAAGAGGCTAGGCCAGGGAAAATAGTATTAGGGTTGCAGAGGTTCAATGGGTCTAGGTAGGTAGAAAGGCTAGCACATTAGGGTTCTTGGGATGGAATTATTCAGACATGTGAGGAGCTAGGAAGAGCATGAAAGATGAGTTCTTCCTAAACTAAAATAAATATTAAAAGGCTATGAAAACTTACCCAAAACAGATCATATGAGATGAATTTTGTTTCTCAACTTGAAAGTGATCATAAAATAGAAGTGAAATGAATTATGAAGACAATACATTCAAACATAATGATACATAAGAAGAAACAATTCTAGACAACCATACCACATGTATCCCAAAGAAATAGCTGCAAAACTTTTATTAAACTCCTGCCAAAATTATTACAAAGAGTCTCTGATCAATATGCCAACATCCAACTGATTCCAACGTGTGAAATGACTGAAAAAATACATAATATAGGCCTCAAAAAAAATCCTCCCAGCCTCAAGGGTCGAATCCATGAGAGGAGGAGAAGTTCCATAAAAAACTGAGCTGAAATCTGAAGTGTAGGGAGGTTCAAGTGACTCGACCCTAACTTTTGTGAACTGATTCATTACACCTCATTGAGTTCATTTACATAATGTATTTACCCTAGGTAATAGTAAAAACATGATATTTAAATTTACATAATTGATTTATAGAGGTAAAAACATGATTCCCCAAGATAAAAATCAATTTGCAGAATAACTCAGAAAAAATCAGAAAACTATCAAATGCGGCATCCCTTTGTCAAACACACCATCCATGTTGCAGCCTGATTTTGACTGCCTTCCTGGTGTCCAAATTGGGCTCAGGATGGCTTGTTGGAAATCCTATCCTATATACTTTCCAAATATTCCTTTGGTTTCCTATTTGGAGTTTATTTTTTTTGTCGAAAACTGATTCTCCAAAGACTGATAAATGTGCAGTGCATAGGCAAAAAAAATGGGTAGAACATTGATTTTTTGAGGGTTTTTTCACCTTTTCAATTGCCAGTTGTCCAAAAAAGGCTTTAAAAATGGTTTTCTTGCATGTCTTACTCCTCAAAATTTGATAATTTGATGTTGATGATGTGGCTAGGCATGAAGTGAGGCTTCAACCAATATGTCAAGCCTCCTTTCCTCTTCTTGTATGGTCAAAGCCTAAATTTTTGCATTGGCTCTTTTGAGCTTGGCCTTTGCAAATTTGTCTCTTTGGGAATAGTGTTTGACATTCTTCCTTAGTATGGCATTATCTCTGTTTTCCTTTTCCAAAAGCTTCTCTAGGTGTTGGTTATCTCTATCAAGCCATGGCTCTCGGTTCTCATTGACTACCATTGCAAGTTGTTCATTCAAGGTTAGTTGATCAACAAGCTTAGCCTCCTTTTTCCTTTCTAGTGATAGAGCTATTTTCAACCCTACATTCCTAGACCTTCTCCTTGGAACTTTTTATTCTGCCTCATCTGTCACACCATATGTTTCAAGAGTCTCTTCAAGAAAAAATTTGGATTTTTCTTCTTCTCATTGAGCCTTGATGAATTTGACCTCATCAATGACATGTTTTGTTTTCAACTGATGGTTCTCCTACTCAAGAAATTAAATGACAAATTTGGAACTGTCAAGATTGGTGTGAATCTCTCTAATCTTGGATTCTTTCTCCTTGATGATTATGCTAGTGATCTCATAATCATCATGCACATCTAGGTCAACAAGGTCAAAATCCAGTTATGTCTAATGGAGGTCATCCTCACCATGAATGGCCACCTCATGTACATCCTCCTCTACCATATTTTCTTTCCCCTTCTTTACATGCTTTGTTGGTGAAGAAGGTGTTGGTGTCCCGTGCTTTGATAGTTTGGCAAATCAAAAGACAAGGCAAAATCAGAACCAATCTTTAGAGTTACAGGATCTAGTCCTCCTGTTCTCAGAGAGGGATCTCTCAAATTTTTGTTTGAAAAGGTTTATCTTGTGTGCTTAGAGTATTGGTTTTAGACTATTTATTAAGTGACGGTGTTTGATTGTTTGTTTGGTTTAATTGATACAGCAGAATATGAAAGGTCTAGGAAAGATAGGTAGAAAGAGGAAGTAGTAGCTTCATTGGGAAATGGAGTCAAAAAGAGGTCATGACAAACTTATCAATGGATATGGGATATCAGAGGGCAAATCTAACTTGGCCACATGATCCTTTGGTTTTTGAAATGAGATGGACATCAATGATTTGGAAAGAGAATTTAAATTCTCAACAAAGGGAATTTGAAAGCATAACTTGAACAGTAAAGAGGTATTTGATAGACAGGGCTGGCCATGAATTCTACAAAAAACACCTTAAGAAAATAATGACTTCAAAACAACTTTTAAAATGAAATCTAAGATTCGAGGAACACCCTATTTCCTCAAAGATTTTATTTCAAATGACTTAGAAAACAGAAAATATTCACTGATAATTGCAGTCACATAAGAGGGAACACCTAACACATCTATGATTACAACTATAAAGACCTTTAAGACAATTGTTTAAGCAAGAACAAAGGGCAAGATCAGAACAAACCTCCTTGACTCACTATAAACAGAAATACTTCAAAGGGAGACTTCAATAACAGACTTTAAGTGGCAGAAGACAAGCAGGGAGAACCATAAATCATGCTGAAACCAACTTATTCGAACTATCATAGAAATAAACAAGCATGAGGACTAAAGAGAGAGATTAAATACTCTAAAATACCTCCGCAGAAGAAAACATGAAACAGTGAAGGATGAATAGGTCTAAGGTGCTTCCAGGAGTCATTTCTTAGCCTAAAACTTTCAACCTACTGTAGTAAGAAATTATGGAACAGAATGAAAACAGGAGAAAACATTAAATAGTTCAGAATACTTCACCAATAGCCAAGCTCATGGATCCAGTGATAGAGCCTTCTCAGTAACAAGCATGAAACAGCATCACCAGGGCTTCCAAGACTTCAATTTCTTCTTCAACTTCAACAGACTATGTATTATTTCAGAGAGTTTCAGTATTACAACTAGTGATCAACCAACCAACATTTCCTCATCTTCTGCAGCAATATTTATAGAAGGCTTAGGAGGTGGGAGAGGATAAAATATCTCCCAGGACAATTAATACAGACTTAAATGGCTTCTCGGCCTTTGAGGGGCTTGATGAAGAAGTTTACAGATGTTTTTATCTATATTAATTGTTTTACATTTAAGATTAATCTTGGTGGGAGCTTTTGTTGACTTTTAAGGCTTTGTTTCAGGATGTAATAATTCTGCTGATATTTTTTGCATTAAGTTACCTTAGAAGAATTAAATCTTTGGTTGCGTTGAGGCAAATATCTGATTTGATCAATAACTTCGACCTCTGTTTGAATGCTTTGAGGCAACAGGTGGCTCTGTGGTAGCTGGGAGGAATCAATTTGCCTCAGATGTAGCGGTGGAGGCCTTTCTGTCTAATAAAACACTCATGATTTTCTTTAATTGTGTTTTAATTTGAAGAATTAGGCTTTTGATAATCAATCTTAGCCATAATACTCATAGATCCGTCTTCAATCTCTTGTTCTGGTATGTTTTTGTCTTCGACACTGATACTCTTTGTTTGTGATCATGCACTGTATTTTGTTGATGTGCAGGCCGCGCAGGGCTCATAAGGCATCAATGCCCATGAAACATTAATGAGACATGGAAATCGAACCCTTGGATGGCTTTCTTTTAATGAATCGAAGGTGGGAGAATCGTCATTCTCAGCCTTTGGCTTTTTCTTTAATATGATGGAAAACCATTGAAACCTGCAAAATACGAACAATAGTTATAAAATCCTACTTTATTTAGGTTTTACTTCTTCAGAAGGTATGGGGAGGAGCATGTCCATTGGATGGCATCATCCAACGGTGTAGATATATTTGGAGGAGGTTGAAAGGAAAGTGGAGGAATAATTAAGATAAAGCCGTTGATCACGCAGTTATCAACAGTCGGGATTGATCAGGAGAAAATAAAGCGAGGGAGTCACTTTTATGAAGAAATGGCTAAAATTCAATGAGATAAGGTTAAAAACCTTTGTTATGAGGAAAATATGGTTAAAAACTAAGTTTGGGGGTTCGGGACGATCATGGGCCGTCGGATGAGATCGGCCTACAAGATCGACGGCGAAGATTATATGTTAAACACCCTTTATGAAATATTATACCCCGGACTTCAAAAATTTTGATAAAACCAAGTTGTATAACCATTTCGGGTCACAAAAGGAGCTTGCTGATGTCAGGGTATTTGTGACCCGAAATTTTTATGAATTCCGCCCTATAAAGCTCCCCGGGTCCGGATTTCACGACCATGCGAGCAGCTGAACAAGACTCGCTCCAATCCGCTGCTGCCGCGTGGATGATGACTAAGCATTGGGACCACCGGTTCTGTGGGACCGCTGACTGCTATCGCGGCCGTGGGGACTAGGGCGACTGATTGTGGGCCGTCGATCTGCAGATCAGATCGATGGCGGAGATGTTTTGATAAATGCGTTGTACCTTAGTTCATCCCCCGAGCTCCTTTTGAGTGTGATCACCTTCCGATGAGCCGGCCTCAGATCGGATGGCGCACGTCAATATCGCGTTGAACCCATAGTCAACATTTAACACGCGGGGAAGGTGGGTTTTCAAAACTGCTTAAGGCCATGTGTCGGACTGTGGCATTGATCGTGACCAAATGGGGAATACAACTTTCCTTTCAAAGGTGGTGCGATCAAAACTGCTCCGGTTTTGTACAGTGATTGACCGCATGGACCACCAGGGCGATTGATTTATGGGCCGTCGATCTGTAGATTAGATCGACGGTGGGGAGTGAATTAAGCTTTGCACTGGCGGAAAAATTTATGATATATGAAAACCCAAAAAATTAACATAAACAAAGGTTTTATTGCTTCGGGGCGGAATATATATATATAATACGGCTTGGCGCCCGTCTGCAGGGCCATGGTCTATATGAGATGCAATATGATCAGGGGCTATAATATACAGGGCTAATTGGCATCAGAGTTTTTTTTTAACGCACAAACATATGCGCTCCGTGAGTTGCTCCGACGCGATAAGCGCTCAGTACCTTAGCACTTGGTTCTAGCATTGGGGCACATGGAGGGGAAAAGGTTTGGATTTAGCCCAAAGGGGCTTAGACCCATAGTCAAAATACTTGTTTTTTAGGACATTTTCAAGATGTTTAGATGGATTTTGAGGGTTTCGATATAGTTCAAAACGAGTTTTAAACTTCTGTAAAGGGGATTTTACGAAACGGGAACAGGGGAAAAATGAAAATAGAGGAATCTTATGGGGAGAAAAGGGGAGATAATGAAGGTTAGTTTTTTAATGGAGGAGGGGAAAAAAGGGATTTTGCAGCAGTCTGTTCTCATGAAATCAGCAGAATTCCAGAGTGTAAAATGGGCACAGTAGTGAATATTTTTGACATAGGCATGAGGCCTTCAAGAATCTTCAAGAGGTAACACTTTTTTCCAATAAAATTTGTTTCTTGAAGGCTCCAAAATGATTTAGCTACCTTTTTTTATAAAAAATTTTACAGGTGGCTAATAGTGGCTCCACTTGGGGATGGTGCCTTCTTGAAGGCATCAAAAATTTCAGACTTGCATTCTCTGGGAGGTTGATCAATGCCTCATCCATTGGGCTGCTTTTCTTTCCTTGAATGATCTTCTTTTGCCCTAAAAACATATTAGTAGCCATAAAAACAATGGATATTTCATCAACAAGCTTTATACCTACCCAATCCTACAGATCTAACATTTTTTCTTCATTAGAGTGCACTTGGATTGGAAAACTCTTTTACAACATTTTATTCTTTTGAAAGCAGGAAATCTAATATATTTCTACTCCTTATTTCTCCATGGACTCAGATTAAACAGTTGAGCCCATATGATTCTCTACCTAATATACTATCTGTTGGGATTAAACTGTCCAAAATATTTTTATTCTCTAATTTCTACAACAGAAATTTAAAAGCACACAAGTCAGGATTGAACAGTCTAACTTGTTGTTGATCTATGGCATAAAAACAGGTTGTACATAGATCTTATTTTCTAGAAATTTAAATAAAAAATGGAAGGCTTAAGATCTGAAATTTCAAAGCATTTCCTTCATCTTACTTTACAGCTCTGTTTTGAATTTTTTTTTGATCTATCTTTCCTTTGTCAACTGGTTCAGATTTTTAGCTAAATGGAACCAGATTTACATATTTTTTGACTCAGAAATTGAAACAGATTTGATTCATTCTCTTTGGAAACTTAGGTTCAGATTTTGAGCATGTTTGAACCTTTAATTTCTATCCTAAACTATCTACTGATAAGCCAAGATTAAACAGTTTGGAAAATCGAATTCACTATCCTATCAGCAGAAAATTTAAAACTAATTAGTCAAGATTAAGTTGTTTGACTAACTAGAAGTGTGTTCTTTAGGAGTGGCATTTGAGCTTGCACACTTTCATATTTGTTTCTCTTTTTGGTATGGGGTTATACCTTTCTTTTTTCACAATCTTCCCTCTTTTCTTTCTTTCTTTGTTTTTTTATTTTGGATGTTTATAACTTTTATTTGGAGACAAAAATCAACAACTATCTAACTGCTCAAAACTAAGCTATATTGACATTCCTATATAACCTATTCTAACTTGAAGTATTTACATCTTCATATGATACAAAAGTGCCAATGTAGCCAGCTGAGTAGTGTCATAAAGAAAAATAAACTCTGGTTGCTTGTTAGAGGTATCCATAGTACATTTTGAAGATTAATATTCAAAATAAAGACTATCACAGGAGGTGACAACTTTTCATGTCTCTGGCTCTTGCAAAGGATCCATTCTTGATAATTTGAGCCAGTTGGGAATTCCACACACTCTTCCACAGGATCAACAAAGAAAATATGAAGATTCTCTTCTTTTTGGCCCTCCATGTCTGGTAAATTGTCTGCTTCCAAGGCTTCAGCTTTGAGGAGTACATCTTCAGAAAGTTGCTTGGAAGCATCATCATTCTTAACAGAAAAGGAAAAATATTCTTCTTGAGAAGATGGTATATCCTCAGTAGGACAGTCTTCTATCTGTTTCTCTCCCTCTTCTTTATCATCATCTGAACTGGAGGACTCTTCATATTTGGCAGTGTTGTCCTCTTGTAGCCCTGGTATGCTTAGATTTAGTGGGCTGAACTCTGTGAAGGGGTTATTATATTCTTGAGCAGGGTATATTCAATTGCTTCCTCTTTTTCAAGAGAAGGCTCCTTGGTTACAACCCGCTCAAAAATTTCTTTGTTTCTTTCCTCCTCATCCTTTGAGCTGAAAGTCTGTTGAGTCCCAATCACATGGAAACTGTTACTGATGATCTGAAATGAAGCAGAGAAAAGATCGAATGAATATTTACTCACTTCTAGGCTTTGAAAACTTTCATCATCAGTATCATAAATAGTCTGCACTGGTTCATTACTTCTTTGAAGGAACTGATATTCCTCGCATAAATCTGCTAATGATGATCCTGCAAAATTAACTTCTATTTGGGAAGCATAATCACTAGATAGATCAAAGTTAGGAGAATCATGAATATGAGTAATACTACCAATCAAACATACTAGGTTATCAGCAGGTCCTTCTTCATTCTGATCTACAAAAGAACTTTCTAAATCTGTACAAAAAAGTTCTCTATGTGAATGGGCAAGAGTATTTGTTTTGCAAAAAGTTTCAGAGACTGGCTGTTTATAAATAGTCTGATCTATCTCTTTTTCTGTCAAAGGGGAAGATGTTTCTATGTTCCTTTGAACAGGAGTAAAGCAGTTCTCTTCCTCTTGTGAAGGCTGATTTTGAGGTTGGATGTCTTCTTGAGCCTCAGCTATAAGGGATGATGAATCAATGTTTGAGTTCTCAGGGATATCTTGAGGAATTTTTAGTATTTATTAGTTCATTTCTTCCTCAAGTGATTCATCTATGTTTTTAAAATTTTTCAATAGCATATTAAACTCATGAATGGATGTTAAAATATCTTCAAGATGCATTTCTTCCAAAACTTCATCATTATCTATAATGTGTTTGGTGATGTTTTGTGATGGATCATAATATATTTCACCCCATGATAATGATGTAGTGTTTCCTTTATAGTTCTCGTAAAACACATATTCAAGGTAGTTTAAAGAAAAAAAACTACTAGATCTCAAGCATTCATACCAATCCCTAGCTTTTCCTTCTAATGTTAATATGAAAATTTTCATTAGGCAATCTTCATGCCATTCAACTTTCAACCTCCATACATGTATATGAAATTTGATGAGATGTAATAGAGGGTCATCAAACTTTTCACCTTGAAAAACAGGCAGGTTGTCATCCCAATTCACCTGGGGCATCTTATGTGGAAAGCCAGGGATATGATCTCTACTCATTGGGGCATATCTTCGTTGTATCCTTGGAATCATGTTTGTAAATTAGGAAAGAGGTCATTGTGTCTGGTCAATCAGTTCAGGGTCTTCTACCAGTGGATTCATTCGGTCTTTTAGGAGTTTTAGAGTGTGGAGTCGCCAGGTGGAAAATTTTTAGCTCCTAAGGAGGTAAAAGGTTTTATGGTCCACCACCATGTTTATTATGAAGCCAAACTGAAATGTTTTGGGGCTTTCTGAGTTATTTCGGTCTTATAGGTTATGAGAGTGTCCTAAATCTGACTTAACACTTAGCTAAGGTGTCAAGAAATACAGAGTTCCCGCTTATGGCTAAAACATTTCAGAATACTTCACCAATAGCCAAGCTCGTGGATCCAATGATAGAGCCTTCTCAGTAACAAGCATGCAACAACATCATCAGGGCTTCCAAGACTTCAATTTCTTCTTCAACTTCAATAGACTATGTATTATTTCAGAGAGTTTCAGTATTACAACTAGTGATCAACCAACCAACATTTCCTCATTTTATGCAGCAGTATTTATAGAAGAATGAGGAGGTGGGAGAGGATAAAATATCTCCTAGGACAATTAATACAGACTTAAATGGCTTCTCGTCCTTTGAGGGGCTTGATGAAGAAGTTTACATATGTTTCTGTCTGTATTAATTGTTTTACATTTAAGATTAAGCTCGGTGGGAGCTTTTGTTGACTTTTAAGGCTCTGTTTCAGGATGTAATAACTCTGTTGATATTTTTTGCATTAAGTTCCCTTAGCAGAATTAAATCTTTGGATGCGCTGAGGAAAATATCTGATTTGATCAATAAATTTGGCCTCTGTTTGAATGCTTGGAGGCAACAGGTGGCTCTGTGGTAGCTGGGAGGAATCAATTTGCCTCAGATGTAGCGGTGGAGGCCTTTTTGTCTAATAAAACACTCATGATTTTCTTTAATTGTGTTTTAATTTGGAGGATTAGGCTTTTCATAATCAATCTTAGCCATAATCCTCACAGATCCATCTTCAATCTCTTGTTCTGGTATGTTTTTGTCTTCGACATTGATACTCTTTGTTTGTGATCATGCACTGTGTTTTGTTGATGTGCAGGCCGCACATGGCTCGTAAGGCATCAATTCCCATGAAAAATTGATGAGATGTGGAAATAGAACCCTTGGATGGCTTTCTTTTAATGAATCGAAGGTGGGAGAATCGTCATTCTCAGCCTTTTTCTTTTTCTTTAATATGGTGGAAAACCATTGAAACCTGCAAAATACGAACAATAGTTATAAAATCCTGCTTTATTTAGGTTTTACTGCCTCAGAAGGTATGGGGAGGAGCGTGGTCGTTGGATGGAATCATCCAACGGTGTAGATATGTTTGGAGGAGGTTGAAAGGAAAGTGGAGGAAGAATTAAGATAGAGTCGTTGATCGCGTAGTGATTGACGGTCGGGATTGATCAGGAAAAAATAAATCGAGGGAGTCACTTTTACGAATAAATGGTGAAAATTCGATGAGATAAGGTTAAAAACCTTTGTTATGAGGAAAATATGGTTAAAAACTGAGTTTGGGGGTTCGAGATGATCGTGGGCCATTGGATGAGATCAACCTACAAGATCGACGGTGGAGATTATATGTTAAACACCCTTTATGAAATATTATAACCCAGACTTCAAAACTTTTGATAAAACCAAGCTGTATAACCATTTCGGGTCACAAAAGGAGCTTGCTGACGTCAGGGTGTTTGTGACCTGAAATTTTTATGAAATCCTCCATATAAAGCTCCCCGGGTCGGTTTTGGGGCCTGCTGACGTCAGCCCAAGTGTGACCCGAAATTTTTATGAATTTCGCCCTATAAAGCTCCCCGGGTCTGGATTTCACGACCATGCGAGCAGCCGAACAAGACCCGCTCCAATCTGCTACTTCCATGTGGATGCTGAATAGGTGTTGGGACCATCGGTTCTATGGGACCTTGACTGCTGTCATGGACGTGGGGACCAGGGCGACTGATTGTGGGCCGTCGATCTGCAGATCAGATCGATGGCGGAGATGTTTTGATAAATGTGGCGTACCTTAGTTCATCCCCCGAGCTCCTTTTGAGTGCGATCACCATCCGATGAGCCGACCTCAGATCATATGGCGCACGTCAATATTGCACTAAACCCAGAGTCGACATTTAACGCATGGGGAAGGTGGGTTTTCAAAACTTCTTAAGGCCACGTGTCGGCCTGTGGCATTGATCGCGACCAAACGGGGAATACAGCTTTCCTTTCAAAGGCGGTGCGATAAAAAATGCTTCGGTTTTGTACAGTGATTAATCGCGAGGACCACCGAGGTGATTGATTTGTGGGCCGTCGATCTGCAGATCAGATCGATGGTGGGGAGTGAATTAAGCTTTGCACCGGCAGAAAACTTTATGATATATGATAACCCAAAAAATTAATATAAACAAAGGTTTTATTGCTTCAGGGCGGAATATATATTTATAATACTGCTTGGCGCCCGTCTGCGGGGCCATGGTCTATATGAGATGTAATATTATCGGGGGCTATAATATACAGGGCTAATCGGCATCAAAAATTTTGTTTAACGCACAAAAAAATGCGCTCCGTGAATTGCTCCGACGCGATAAGCGCTCAGGACCTTAGCACTTGGTTCTAGCGTTGGGGCACATGGAGGGGAAAAGGTTTGGATTTAGCCCAAAGGGGCTTATACCCATAGTCAAAATACTTTTTTTTTAGGACATTTTCAAGATTTTTAGATGGTTTTTGATGGTTTCGATATAGTTTAAAATGGGTTTTAAACTTCTGTAAAGGGGATTTTATGAAAGGGGAATAGGGGAAAAATGAAAATAGAGGAATCTTATGGGGATAAAAGGGGAGAGAATGAAGGTTAGTTTTTTAATGGAGGAGGGAAAAAAAGGGATTTTGCAGCAGTATGTTCTCATGAAATCAGCAAAATTCCAGAGTGTAAAATGGGCACAGCAATGAAGATTTTGGACAGAGGCATGAGGCCTTCAAGAGTCTTCAAGAGGTAACAATTTTTTTGCAATAAAATTTGTTTCTTGAAGGCTCCAAAATGATTTAGACACCTTTTGGTATAACAAATTTTATAGGTGGCTAACAGAAGGCATGGGTCCCTTCCATAATCTGTAGAGAAAACACCTACCGATGACCCCTCTATTATGTTTTTGCCAATGACTCTATCTCGGCCACATTATCCTTCTTAGGCTTATTGATCTTAGCTCTATTAGGTGACCCAATATCAATGTGGGATGGAGATGATGGTGGTGAAATAGATGAAGGAGACTGATCTGATGATGATGCATGAACTGTGGGCTAAGATGGAGGAATGGATGTGGAAGGATGGGATGATGAAGGTACATCCTAGGCATGCTGAATAGATGGAGCAGTGAATATGTCATTAGCTATGAATGAACTCCATGGAATGTTCAATTGTTTGAGGTGATGGAGGACTATGATTTTGATGAGGGAGTGGTGAAAAATACTTTGCATTTGGTGTTCATAATCTCTCTTTTTTTCAATAAATTCCATATCGCCAATGCTCCAGAGGATAAAATAAGGTATGTTGAGAATATTGACCTTGTGAAGTGCATAAGTAGTTGGATGTGATAGGTATACAGTCTAGAGAACCTACCTTCACAAGAAAATTATTTCATGATGATTTTCATCATGCGAGCATATCTCTCCAGGAGGTAAGAGAAAGGAAAATTCCTCTTTCTTTCATTCTTATATCTAGGTTTAACTTATGGCTCATAGTATTTCTCCTCCAACCCTGTTTGCTTGAACCATTTTTCCCCAAAACTCAGGATTCCAATGGCATCTGATATAATGGCAGTGGACAAAGTGAAAGTGACACCAAGAAGGGTTACTTGCTTTTCATGGAGATTGGATATGAATAGTCTGGTCAACATAGGATGATGTTGGGCGGTTTGTAATTTCTCAAAGAATTAAAAATAACCTACATGCTTAAAACATGTCACAGTTATGAGAGATTCCATGAGCTCCCTGGTATTTGTTGTATCAAGTCTAAGGATTCTCCCTCCTCTGCTTGACTTTTTCTCCTTTCTTTCTTCTCCCTCACTGTAGTTTCTATTTTTTTCTTATTCCATAGTGTTTTAGTGTGAAAACCCTAGGGAGATGGAATGATAGTAAATAATGGTTTTTGGGAAGTGGGAATGAGATGGAAAAAATTAAGGGTATGGGGAAAAGGGTTTATGAAATGAGGGAAGTGACAGGGAGTTTTAATGTTATGGGGTTTGGGATAAGAAATTTTATTACAGGTTAGGGATTTTGGGAGCCTAGGTCTTAGGGTTTGGGGATGAAAGGTTTAGGGAATGGGGATTATGTGATATAGGTAGTAAGGATAGGGTATTTATGATGTGGGAAGGGAATGAAAATGCGAGGGAGTGAAATTTGATATGAAAATTTGGATTTAGGGAATGACTGGGTTTTCAAAATGTTAAAAATAAACACCTATTCTTTAAACAAGCTCAAACACCAAAAAATTGACTTGATGAGGAGAGGAATGGTGCTAATGGAAACTTACTTGATTGTTGGAGGCTGTGGAGTGATTTTGCTGAATATTTGAAGATGATAACACAATTTTTGGATTTTTTTGTGGAAAATGGTCAAACGCACAATGCACTAAGGAAACACATAGCGCACTGAAAAAACGTGCAACGCACTAAGCCAACACGTAGCGCACTAAGGAAATGTGCAACGCAAAGAAAAAACGCGCAACACAACCTCTGTTTTGTAAAATTTCGCCCTCAAACTTGAAAATTATGATTTTTCTGAGGTTGCTCAATGATGGAGGAGATAAATGAAGTTTGTTTTGATGTCATGAGGGTTTATATACTTGAGTGAATTTTATTTTTATCCTTTGAAACCCACTTTGATAATGTTTGAAATTTCACTTTTAAACTTTGTAGAATACCCTTGCACTTCTGAACTTTTCTCTTTGACATTTGAGTAGTGGATGAATTGAGAAATATTGCACTTTGACATGTGCTTGTTTGGCACGTGGAACTGAGTTGGAAGCTTGGGAAATAGGTACTTGTTACATATAATTAACATAAAATTACATAAATGAAAAATAAAATTACATACTTATTTTTGAAATAAAATTACATTTTAGAATGAAACTCACACTTGAAAGTAGAATTACAATTTTGAAAACTATCTTTACATGTTTGGAAATCCTCTTTAAATGGTAAAGGGATCTTATTTGGATCACTCTCACTATTTTTTGCGGACCTTATGAAATGAGATGGTGTTTTATTTAGACCTTGGAAAATCAAACCTAGAGACCTAATGAATACCTTGAGTGACCAGACTTAATGATGACCTGACTTACATAATGACATGATGAAATGGACTCTCAAGACTGAAGTATGCTCAGCAAGACATGAAGGTGGGCCAACAAGTATAATCCTTTTAGGAGGAGTGATGTTTTTGCACTAATACTACCATCAGTGAGTAAATTTTTTGAATGAAGACCTAGGTCGAGTGACAAAAATTTCTAAGTGAAACTCCTAAAATGATATGAAAAGAGTATTTTTGATCACTGGGGCAGTATGAAAATACTGACACTAACATTGACCTTATTGGGGATGATAGCTCTGAAAGAGGTGTCAATAACAATGGAACTCTGGATTTTGCATATCAGTTCCTCTTCCATTGGGCCAATATGGTCAAAACTCAAACTAAAAAACATGAATAAATGTTGATAACTCAAATGACATAAACTGAATTTGAATTGTCTTGAAATGGACTAAAAAAATGACTAAAGACTTGTCTTGCTTGACTAAAAACTGAACCTTTTTTTAAATGGCAGAAAATTAGTGAAGCTCCATGGCCTTCACATTGGGCTCCGATCTCCAGAGATTCTCTACTTCACACTTGTAGAAAATTTAATTGATACATACAATGAAAATGGAAAACTGACCGAGAAATTTGTTTTAGAAAAGATAGTGTTTCAGGAGCCTACCATTAACTAGTCCTCCTATACACTCATGTCCATTCATCTCTTCAAGAAAATAAACATTTTGTCCTCGACAAGCTGAAATCTAATATGGCCCTTTCCATAAATTCTCAAATTTTCCATGCTTACCATTCTCTTCATTCTTGGCATCCCACCAGAGTACCACATCTCCTATCTTGAAGTTGTCTTCCTTACTTTTCCGATCATAAATCTTCTTTATCCTGTCATGAATTTTTGAAGTATTCTGAAATACTTTGTCCTTTATCTGCTAAAGGTGTATCATTTGATTAATACGACGATGTATGTCATTTTCCCAGTCCCTGATTCTTACAACAATTTCAATACTAGGACTACTAATGATGAAGGAAACACAGTATCAACACCATATACAACTTGAAAAGGATACATACCAATAGACTTCTTATTACTCACCTGATCTGCCCATAATTCATTAATAATCTTCTTATGCCAATTTTTTTTATTCGCCTCCAACATCTTCTTAATAATACTGATCAAGGACTTATTAAAGGACTCCACCAATCCATTACCTTGTAGGTAGTAGTTTGTATAGTGACCAAATTAATGATATATCTATCACAAAACTCATTCATCTTCTTAGACTTGAATGTGTCAGCGTTATCCATGATAATCTTAGTAGGACAACCAAAACAGGACAAAATATTAGTTTCTAAAAATTGAATGATGACAGAATCTATTGCTTGCCTATTTGGGATCGCTTCAATCCACTTTGTAAAGTAATTTGTGGCTTTCAATATCCACTTAGGATGTGTAGATGATGCTGGGTAAATTTCGCCTATGAAATCTAGACCCCACTGTTGAAATGGTGCATGGAATGAAATAGGTTGAAGAGGTAATGAGAGAATCTTTCTCTTACCTTGAAAAACTTGGCATTCATGGCAGCTCATTACTACTTTGTAAACATC
This sequence comes from Pinus albicaulis, assembly GCA_034641835.2. Classification (NCBI taxonomy): domain Eukaryota; kingdom Viridiplantae; phylum Streptophyta; class Pinopsida; order Pinales; family Pinaceae; genus Pinus; species Pinus albicaulis. Next base: position 866,886,389 of record CM076583.1, on the reverse strand, counting down.
TGCAAAAATTGTCGGCCAATAATATCTCGCTCTTCATATTTTATTGGCTGTGGTCTTCCAATATAGGTGGCCCCCATAATCTCCTTTGTGGAAGTCATTCATCACTTCCTTAGATTCTTCTTCAACCAAACAATTCAGCAACACACCTCTGGGATCCTTCTAGTAAAGTGCATTATCTAGTATGCAATAATTTGAATCTTTGAGTTTCAAAGATCTACCTTGAATCTTAGTCATGCCTACATGAGGGTTTAGGTGTTGAAAAGCATAAACAATATCAGAATATCATGGAGATGACAAAAATATATTGGATACCTGAATGATATTCACTTCTTATTCATTTTTGAACAAAGATGAAGTCAAGTTGATATCAAGAACATGAAGATTTGACTCAGCCATGAGGTTGGCTAAGCCCTAACCTTTGATCAGCTTGGTGGGCTCTATCTCAAGGTCATACTCCAGTAAAGCTACTATCCATCCTCGTCTCCTACCTTTTGGGTCTTTCTGCATGATAACTTATTTCACATTTGCATTAGGTACATAGGCAAGAGTGTGTGAATGTAATATGTAAACTCTAAAATATTTCAGCGCTTTAACCGAAGCCAGAGCCTATTTCTCTATGATGTTGTAGTGAAGGGCTGCATATTTGATATTGCGACTAAAAAAATCATCCGTAATTATATTTTATCCCTTTTCTGCATCAAGATTGTTGCCATAGTGTGCTCAAAAGAAAATGAGAATATTATGAAATCACTAGTATAATCAAGACTTATCAAAACCGGGGCAGTAGTCAAGGCAAACTTAAATGAATGGAAGGATTTCCGGGCATCTTTGAACCACTTCACATCACTATATTTCTTCAACATGTTTTTCAATTCTCTAATATGCTCCACTAAATTAGGAATGAATCTATGTAAGAAATTCATCTTACCGTTGAATTCTTGTACTTCATTTTTGTTGTGAGGGAAATAAATCTACTGAATTTCTTGAACACGGGAAGGGTCAATCTAGATCCCATCCTTGGAGATGATATGACTAATGAGTTTTCCCTCCTCCATGGAAAAAAGGCTTTTCTTTGGGTTGAGAGATATTCCAAACTTCCTGCATCTCTCGAAAAAAATTCTCAAATGGTGCAAATGTTCATCACCAGAATGTGAAAACACTGTCACATCATCTAAGTAAACAACCATGAAAACATCTTTTCCATTGGTGAATGATATTTCCATGGCCCGCTGGAATATGGCCCCTGCATTTTTCAAACCAAATGGAATTTTGGCATATTTGAAGGTACCCTAAGGTGTAGTAAATGTTGTCTTGTCCTAATCATCTTCATGCACCAAAATTTGGTTGTAGCCTGAATAACCATCCAACAATGACATCCGGGAAGAACTGAAAACTCTTTGAAGTATATGGTCCATATTCGGAAGTGGATAGTTGTCTTTGAGGGCCACTTTGTTCAATTTTATGAAATCTATACAGAGCCGGATTTCTCTAGTCTTCTTTCTCACTGGGACCAAATTTGAATCCAATCAGAGAATCTAATCAGGACAATGATACCAGACTTGAAAAGTATATTTACCTCTTTTTAAATTGATGGTAGCAATCTGGGATTTATCCCTCTCAACTTTTGATGAAAGGGATTTTGATTGGACTTGATTGGAATAGTGTGTTGAATGATGGTCTTGTCATGCACCTTTAAATCTGCATATTCCCATGCGAAAACATCAGAAAATTCATAAAGTAATTTAACATATTCAACCTTTACCTTGTAAGATAAGGACTTGGATAGTTTCACCATATTTGTTTTATCGGTTGTCCCAAAATTTACATATTCAACACCCTTTTCCATAGGCATCAATGTAGGCTTCCTTGCTACGTCATCTTGGTCGAACAATTCTTCCAAAGGTATGAGACCTTTCGGAATATTGTTGTCTTTCAGTTGTAGTATATCCATCTGAGTTGCTTCTATACCTTGGTCATATTTATCAGAAATTTGATCTATAGAACAATTATCAAATTCTTCTTCACCTTGGAGAAATTTATTTATTTGCTTATCATCCCAGAAAACTTGCCAATATTGTAAGTTATTGGGAAAAGTGGGCCGGTGATTCACATGAATCTCAAATTTTCTGTTTGAAAATATGGGGATTTTGAAATTGCTTGCAACGTTAGCCAATAAATATTCCATGAGATTTTGATTCCTTGGCACCCTTGTAAGTATACACTCCTGAAATTTTTCCAAAATATCAAGTATAACATTCCTATATTGTCTCATTCGAGGATTGTTAGCTTGATATTCACCTTTGACTTGCTTGATAACAAGTTCTGAATCATGATACACTGAAATCCTTCTTTCACCTAGTTTATTTAATATCTTTAAACCAGTAATCAGTGCTTCATACTTGGCTTCATTGCTAGTGCAATCAAAAGCTAATTTATAAGAGAAAAAACTTACATTTGTAGGGACTTTATTCTGTTGATGAAAAGGGTTGTGGACCTAGATTCCAATGTCTACCCCATATTTTCCCAAGGCACCATCAAATTCCATGGGCTATAAACCATTCTCATCCTTCTCATCCTCTAAATGTTGAAACTCTGATTTCTATTTTGGCTCAATTTTATGACCGAACTTTCTTCCACTTTATCCAATGGTTGTTCTGGATCTTTCACTACCTCCTATGATTGTTCTTCTGAATTTTTTAATGCTTCATCTGATGGTTGTTCTGATAAGCTCGTAATATTCATCTTTTCTTTAGCTATAAATTCTGTAATACAATTATGGATCTCTATAACATATTCTACATCTATAACTGGCTATATACACCATTTAAGCCACTATCATTAAACAAAATGAATGAATCTAAATATGTATGTACATCGAGAGATTGTAGATTTCTGTGGTGTATATTTTTAGATACAAAACTTGGAATCTCCATAGTCCTCATTTTTTAGTCTAATGATTGTTAGGATTTTATTTGCTTGTGATAATATATTCATCTTAGTTTCATAGTACAATTTTCTCAATTGCCCGAAAAAAGGGATAGTTGCATAAGAAAAGTCTAATGGAAATGTGCCTCGTAATCCCCCCCCCAGGATCTTGGCAGCAGCATTCCAAAGTGTGGTGGTATGTCAACTACCACCACATCCATTAGAACATTCTTTGTCGGAATCTGCTCTAGGGGGACTACCAAATATTTAATTAGTCCAATAAATCAGACTCTACCTGAATCGAAGGAGTATAAATCATTGTAGGGACAATTGATGTCAAGGCCCAACTTCTCCATTATGGATTTTGGCATTATATTGTGGGAGGCTCCAGAGTCTAACATGGAATTATGTAAAATGCACTACTGGGTTCTTACACTCAAGTAAAAATGAGGAACCTCGCTATCTTCTAATTGACCGTCAATAGCAGGACCAAAAATGAGTTCAGGCTGATCATCTTCGACATTTACCATGTTGGAAAAAGGATCTACTTTAAGCATCTTGGAAACATGGGACTTGTACTCGTTGTTCTTAACAAGCTCAGTTAAGGGGATATACACTTTTAACTTTGAAATTTATGTATCTAAACTGAAGGGAGTAGTTTTGTCTACCTCTTTAATGATGATGTAGCGTTGTTCAACACGGTCCTTTGATGGAACTTATTTCTTCTAATTGACCTTTTCCTTATTTTCTGAACTTGTGGATGGCAGATATGTTTTGTTATGATTTGTGATCACGGGCTCCTTTCCCTTACTCTGATTTCTCGGAGGATTCTTCCTTGTTTGAGTGTCTTTCTGCTGAGATGCTCTCTTCTGAATGGGATTAACTAGTACATCTCTGCCCCTCAATGACATCTACCTATTTTGTGAACTAAGTGCATTCAAGTACCCCCACTGGTAGTCATCTGATTCAATTTCTAATTTGTGATCAATAGCAAGGATAAAATATTCATCTTTGAGCTGATCTTTCTTTTCAAAATACTCCTCATCTTTGGTAAAAAACATAGGTAGATCATCAGCTTTGAAAAGGAGGTTTTCATCAACAATTGTGTCTTCCTCTTATTCTTCTCCTTGAGTATAGTTCTGCTGCAAGGGATTCATGATTTGTTGTTACTGTTGTGGTGGTTGTTTAGGAGCCCGTTGTTCTCTCTTCTTAATTCTTAACTGAGGCTATTTTTGACCTCTATAGTTAGGATTTTTGACCTCAGGCTGTCTCTCCGTGATGGACATCCTATCAACCATCCGTTCAATAGTTATTATCAAATTATACATCTTAGCATTGAAATATGAGGTGGATGGTTCATCTTTAATAGTAACTCTCCTCTCATTCCTAGCTCTAGCTCTCTTCATCAACATATTTTCTTCAACATTGATAGCGTTATTTTGCATATCGTCTAGTGTAGTTGGATTTATTTCCCTTAATTGGTAAGCCATGTTAGCATCAAATTCATCTGGATAACATATGAGAGCTAGGCCTGGAGGAGGCTTGATCTCAACAGGAATTGCATTGTAAATCCTATTAAAGCGAGTATTGAATTTTTTTACTAATTCATTAATATTTATTTTAATGTTCTCATACTCAGAAAGAAACTGTAAATTATTTTTATTTACCTCCCAATGGTATATAAATGCATCAATTAAATTATTTAGATTGGAAATAGAATTATCATTCAAGGACTTGAACCAAACTTTGACATCTCCAGAGAAGCTCTGGGCTATAATCCTAATTTTGGCATTGTCAACATCAAATTCCTCCAAATTTATGAAGTTAATGACCTTAACGATATGTTGTCTTGCAGATATGGTGGATTTTTCATCAAACAAGGGGATTCTTTGGCCATAACCCTGAAGTAAGTCATTCAATTGGGTTGGTAAGATAAGTGGGGAAAATCTTGCCATGATACCTGTTGAATGAATTGTTGGATTGACAACAAAAGGGATTGGCTGAACAATTAAAGGAATAGAAGTTGTAGGTACTGAAGTAGTAGTTATGAATGATGAGGTCAAAGATGCAGATGAATAAACTACAATTGATTGAGTTTGAGGTTGACTTGAGACATAAAATTCCTCTTGATGGTAGAATTTGATCCAATATTTGATGTTAAGGTCATATTCAAGCTTAATCTCTTCGAAAAACCAATCTTGCAAAGGACTAAGGTATAATTCATGCAATGAATTGACCTTGGATAGTCTTAAAGTATTGAATACGATGTCATATAAAGAGGTTTCAGACTTGGATTTAAACAATGACAATTCAAATTTCAGATCATACGATATATCTTCAAGAGAGAGTAGCTTAGCAGGTAGAGAAACTAATCTTACCAATGGAACTGGTCCTAACTAAATGTCTATAGTTTTATATCTATGCCTTCAAAATATATTCTCTGGATCATCTACTAGATCAGCTGGATCAAGGTCAAGATTTTCTCTAGTATATATTCTGGAAGCTAGCTCTACAATCCTAGCACTGCAATTATCAAATCATCCTTTTTGAAAATTAACCCTATCATCCAAAGGATAAAATTCCAAAATTTCTTGTTATACACCCAAGGAAAATAAATCTTTCGTTCCCCGGCAATGTCACGAGTATGTTATCACTCTGCCAATGATTTAATTTGAAGAAAATCCCCAACGAGAGGTAACCCACGATTCAATATTTTGGCTTGGTATCTAGACCTACCAAGTGAGGCCTCAGCATATAATAAGATCCCACTGATCTCACACCTACTTTAACTTTATGCAGAATCTTTAAATCTATTCCACTTGTTAATATTTTGGAAAAAATTAATTTCACACACATGTGAAGCATAAACAAAAATATTCAATCGCACATAACACAATTTTTAACGGGAAAGCACAGTGAAAACCCCAACTATATATTATGTAACATGGAGATCATGTAAATATCATGCAACTTCGCTATCACAAGCCCTCGATCAGGTACATCCGTCATACACTGTCAGACTAATATTGCAAATCCATGCATTGATCTTTTCCCACCCTTTACTTGCCTCCACTGCACAATCTCTGCTGAAGAATAGCTCTGAATGAATTCGAATTACTCCATCCTTGACTGCGCAATCCTCATTGGCATCTCCACTGACTGTGTGATGCAATCAATGCATCACTATAGTCACAACAGATAGTCTATCTTTCCCTTTCACCTTTCTCTCCACTGGTCTCCACTGAAACTGCCATGCACTGTAGTTAACTGATGTATTATTCAATTGATTAATGAGTTATTATTTGTGAATTAATTAACTAATTAATTCACTCCACTCTCACTAGTGTATCAATCAGTTAGACTAGATACAACTAGCTCAACTGAGTCTAACTCAGTTAAACTAAATACAACTCCATCAGCTACTTCTTCCAACTGTGTCATAACTCTGTCACTTGAGTTCTAACTAAGTCCTCCATGCATTAGATCCAGTAAACCCTTGGGAATTGCATAATTCCTTATGTCTACTGATGTGCCACATCTGTGCACTGAACTGAAGTGCTCCAAGAGAATAAGTTGTTGTTTAGAGTCTGATTATTAATAAGAGCTAATAATAATCGACATGCATCTATTTTTAGATTGACAATATATAAATAGACTTCGCCCATTATTCTAAAAAATAGAATTTCATCTATTTTTCCAACTTGATCAACCATCCACAAATAGCATCCTGCAACTTCTGAAATATGATCATCACGTCTAAAAATAGACATAGTCTAAAAATAGACTTGCGCCAAAAATAGCCTGCGGGCCCACTTAGTGAAGGCGACTCTTTTCACTAATCTCATCATCTTGTTGAATCTCAACACTCCCTCTCAAAAAGATAGGGATTATCCTTCACCCTGATCCTACCTCTATGGTATTCAAATTTTCTCCTAGTGAGCGCCTTCGTTAGAATATATGCATCCTGATCCTCCGTAGGAATGTGATGAAGCAACATGATCTTTCGTTGCACACAATCTCTGATATGATGATACCGAATATCAATATGCTTAAATCTATCATGAAACAAGGGATTAACCAAGAGTTTAATGCAACTATGATTATCACAATGAATCACTGTGGGATCTAAATGTGAACCGAACAAACCAACCAGGATCTTCCTCATCCAGATGGCCTCACATGCAGCAAAAATTGCTGCCATGTATTCCACTTTCGCTAAACTGAGTGCCACAGATCTTTGTTTCTAGTTGTACCAAGAAATTTCTGTAGATCTGATACTGAAAATCCCTCCTGATGTGCTCTTTCTGTCTGTTGGGCTTCCTTCCCAATCTCCATCCGTAAAGCCATGCAACTTCACCTCATATGTCTGTCTGTACCATAAACCATACTCAGATGTGCCCCTGAGATATCTCAAGACATGCTTGCCCGCCTTCCAAAAGAGCTTGGTAGGCTTAACCATCGCTTGTGAAGGCTGGTTCACCGCATAACATATGTCCGGTATTGTATTGACTAAATACATGAGCGAACCCACCAACTGTCGATAAACAGTGGCATCCACTACCTCTGTCGATGTAGCATCCTCTTTCTTCCAATTTCCTGGAAGCGGAGTGTTGATAGGCTTGCAGCCTTTCATGTGAAACTTCTCCAGTATCTCCCGGACATACTTTCCTTAAGACACAAACAGTTCACCTTCCCGCTGCCATATTTCCAATCCAAGGAAATAATGAAGGAGGCCTAAGTCCTTCATCTCAAACTCCTTTGCAAGATCTGCCTTGCATGAGTGTATCAAATTCTCATCACCTGTTAGTATCAAATCATCAACATAAAGTACAATGATCAAAAGCTTACCCTTAACCATAATCTGGTACAGGTTTGCATCCGCCTCACTCTTGGTGAAGCCAAGTCCAGTGAAATAGTTGTCGATTTGAGTGTACAAAGCATGGGGTGCTTGTTTCAACCCATACAACACTATTTTGAGCCTGCACACATGTGACTCACTGCTGAAGATCTCAAATCCTTCAGGCTGCTCAATGTACACCTCTTCCTCAATGATCCCATTAAGGAACACAGTCTTCACATCCATCTGATGAATGTGCCAACCCATTTGCGCTAAGAGAGCAAGGATGGTCCGTATGGAAGAATACCATGAGAAAGGTGCAAAGGTTTCTTCATATTCAATCCCCTCAATCTATGAGAAGCCCCAGGCAACAAATATTGCCTTATACTTCTTGATGCTCCCATCAGCAGCTTGCTTTACCTTGTAGATCCATCTTGATCCTACAACTGATTTTCCCACCAGCCTTGGAACAATCTCCCAAGCACTGTTTCTAACAATGGAGTCATACTCCTCCACCATGGCATCTACCCATGTGGGCTCCGCCTTCTTATTCAAAATAAGATAGGCTCTGTCTGCATCACACTTACTCATAAAGGCTATGTATCTCGTCTCGGTCCAGTGTACGGCTCTCTGTCGGCCTGCGTGCTGGGCTCTGTTACATCACGCATGTCCACCTTCAGTCTCTCAGCTTTTGTGGTACGTTTCTTGCCTTGTCTGATGTTTGGTTCTGCATTAGTGGACTCCTCCACTCCATGAATCTCCTCCTGTGGTTGATCCACATCCAGAGGCTCATCTTTGTGAACAAGAAGTTCCTCCTTCGCATGCAAGTGTAGCTCCCTCTCAAGAGACAACTTCATGGCTTTCACCTCATTGAATTTTATATCTCATCGCATAACAGTCATCCGACTATTTGGAAAATACACACGATAGTTGTGGGGTGTTTCTGTGTACCCCAAAAATATCCCAACTTCAGCAGTCGGCTCCATCTTCTTCCTGGCATCCTTCGTCACATGAATGTAAACAAGTGAGCCAGAAATCTTCAAATGAGAAATATCAGGCTTCTTACCAGCAAAATCTTCCTCGACTGTACTCATGCCAAGTACTCTATGAGGACAACAGTTTTGCACATAAACTGCAATGTTGCATGCTTCTTCCCACAAGTGCATCGGTAGGCCCTGATCATGCAGCATCACTTGTGCAACACCCATGATCGTTTTGTTCTTTCTCTTCGCGACCCCATTCTGTTGTGGGTTATGAGGCACTATGAGTTCTCTTCGAATTCCTTCTTTGCTACAAAATTCCTTTAATTCACCCGAGATGTATTCACCACCATTATCACTCCTTAGAGCTTTCACCTGCTTCCCCGACTCCTTCTCCACCAATGCCTTGAACTCACAGAACTTTGAGAATGTTTCACTCATCTTCTTCATGAATAAGATCCAACATCTATGAGAATAATCATCAACAAATATCACATAATACCTGTGTTTTATTGTTGAAGCAATCGAGAATGGTCCACACACTTCTGTGTGAATTCTCTCCAAGATCACTGAGGCACGGTTCTCCTTCTCATGAAAGATGGTCTTCACAAACTTACCCATGGTACATCCCTTGCACTGATCTAACTGCACAAAAGTACCCTTGGGAAGTCCGGTGGAAATTTTCTACAAAATTTTCAAAGCGTCATGGTGAAGATGGCCCAATATCCTGTGCCATAATTCACCCTCATCGCGGCTCACCACTTATTCTACTTTTCCCACCATTGCAGCGCATCCATCTACCTCCAGCTTGTAGAGATTCTTAATTTGAACCCATATCTTCTTGGTTTGACCCGTTGTTTTATGTCGAAGGAAGGATTTTCCCTCATTGAAAACAACATCATAACCCTTGTCTTCCAGCATTGCGACTGAGACCAAGTTCTTCTTCAAACCTGGAACATGCATGACATTCTTCAGCAAGAATGGATTACCCGACTCCCTTTCAAAGGTAATGGTCCCAATGCCAGTCCCACTGTACCGACCATCATTTCCCATATATATATGCTTCTGGAGGTCCTTCTCCTCCAAGTCACTAAACAACTCTTTGTCTCCCGTCATATGGAAAGGCGCACCACTGTCAAGATGCCACACCGATCCCATGCAGCTTGAAACCAAGCATGCAATCAAGGAAAAATCTAACTCAAATTGCGAGGCTAAGGCCTCTCCAGCTGAAGATCCATCAACCTGCTTATTCT